>CM076579.1:499284255-499789971 GCA_034641835.2 Pinus albicaulis
ATAACTTTGGCTAGGAAAGGCCTTTTGAAGTGAATTGTTTTTTGATTTCGGGTCTCTTCGACATTATGGACTCAATGGCGTAGGTTTCAGAGCCATTGGAGCTCTTTTTCAGCCTATTTAGCTTCAGAGAAGCTTTTTGAGCCACTAGGGCCATTTTGGGTTTTGAGTTTGGTTGAGTTGTGGTTATCAGTTTGAGGTGAACCAAAGCTCTATTTCAGATAATTTCGACCTTATGAAGCCATTGGAAGAGGTTTCAGAGGAATTTGAGGACTTCTACAGCCCGAAAAGTTGCAGAGAAGTTCAAAGCACCAGCAGGACATTGATGAAAAAATCATTGTTTATGGTAATCTATCACTGTTTAGTGAATTTGAAAAGGAATTCTTAGCTTTTTCCTGCCTTCTGAATCAGTTTATATATTCAGATTTGTCTATTGAGACACTTATAATATTGTATTGCATTTGAGAGCTTTTAATACAAGAGGACAAGCCCATTTTGGGAGGCTTGATCCAGGAGATGTAGCCCAAGAGTTGGGGTGAACTCCTATATCATATTGCTGTTATGTTTTGATATTATATTGCTGAATATTGTTGCTGATACCCATGTTAAGTTTCAGCAAAAACAATTACACTTAAGATACATAAATAGTGAAAAGACATACACCATTTGCAAGTTAAATTTCCGCATAACATCAAGTTTAAAGCAAGATCATTTTAATTAAATCTAAGTGTTTACTTCTATTATTTCTTTAGGCAGAGTCTGTAAGAGGGCCAGGTAGCCTCTGGATTCATCCTTTCTTTGAAAGGTGAAATATCCGGTAAATTCCCCTACAGTCTATCTCTGTATTAGAAATATGAAGTTCTCACATTTTCAGATTTAAACTTAGAGTATTTTTGCACTCATTTACATAAATGAAAATGGATACCTTGCACCCTTTTCAAGTACCTTCCATTTTCAGATCAGATGGTATCAGAGCAGGTTTTTTCTGTTTATATGCTCTAGGAAAAGTTATATAAACTATAGACATAGTCTTAAGCAAGCCAGGAAGCCTTCGAACCGCTTTTGTTATACAATTGCGTAGTAGATAAATTCTACTTCAGTCAATCTCTGGTTTAGTTTATATTTTGAGCATTTGTGCAATCAACCTTGACTGTTTTATTATGTGCATGAGTTTGCTTGAGATCATTTTGGGATAGCTGGTGTTAACCCTCTCCAAGAGTTGAAGGCATTTGGTTGAAAGCTTGTCGTTTGTTTGAAAGCTTTGAGGACTTTTCTTTGGAAGTTCCTTTTGGTTGTTTTGACCATTTACATAATGTCAACTTCTGATACAAGTGAAGTTTCCTCCTTCACGAGATTCTTCAATGATGACATGAAGAATGAGTTCTTTAAGGTGAAGGACATGGTGCAGATTCTCCTTGAGGATCAAAGGGAAAGTGTTCAACTTCGTGCACAATTGCTAATTATGCAGGAAGAGAAAGAAGCCATTCTTCAAAGACTGCATGATATGGATTTGCAGCTTCTTCAAGCTCAAGAAGATTTGTCCAAGAAAATACCACATCTTCAGGATGTAAATCATGAGGTAAATCATTCTGATTTGTCTTTAGTTTCCTCTATTGAAAAGTGTGTTGGTTCTTTTGAACGACATACAAGAGGTATTGGGTCCAAATTGATGTTGAAGATGGGCTATCAAGAAGGCAAAGGTTTGGGCAAGCATGCACAAGGCATTGTTGAGCCTATTTGTGTTGTGGAGTGTCCTAAGAATATTGGTTTTGGCTATGAGTAGCTTAATGGCGAAGCTTTGAGCACATGCATTCAAGAATGTGATGCAAATTTGAAGAGAACATTTCTCCCAAGTTCTCAATTACATCAATGTCATGATGGAAATCTTCCTTACCATTGTTTTAAGACATCATTGCAGCAAGAAGATGGTAGACATGCAACTTATGGCAAGCATGCAAAGCAGCATAAGAGGATTTTTTGTACATTTTGTGGTCGATTTAACCATCATGTTTCGAGATGCTGGATGAGGAAGAAGGCACACAAGAAGCAGATGAAGCAAAGACTACCTTCAAAGAATGTGCATATGACTTGCACTTTTTGCCAAAAGAAGGGACATGTTGTCTCTCATTGTTGGACTTTGCATCCAACTCGTCGTCCCACGCACATGCAGCAAGAGGACAAAAATATTGGCGAAGGTGGAACCTCATATTCCATTATTGATGTGGAAAGGGAAGTTTCACATGAGGAAAAGTTGCAGCAGCAGAAGTCGCCATGGAAGTGGCTTGGTGAGAAGTGGATGGACTTCTTGACACAGTAAGACGTACTCCTTTTGTACATATGCAAATTTCGGATGTATGCATGTATTTTGTTGTAATATTTTTTTTGTTTTGAGCCACCTTAGATCATTGATCAAGGCTGCGTTGTATAGTTTCACTCTATAAATTTCTCGCCAGAAATTTCTGTGTGGGTTCAAGAAGGTCAGTTGTGGACAGTTGTGGACAAGCGCATTCAGGAAGGGAAATGTCGATTTATTTCCATTTGTGGTTCAATTTCATTTGCTTTTCAAGGAAATTTTTTTTGAAGGGCTGAAGAGAAGAGGATTTTTATTCTTTCATTTGCTGTACTACAGTTCATTTCTTCATTTCAGTAAGCTTTTGGGGACCAAAAGCCTGTCATTTGGGAGGTGTGATCAGGAGCTCAAATTTGAGCTTGGGAAGAAGCTCAAAAATGAAAGTGCTCAAATTGATTTATAACCTGAGCGAAGGGATAGGCCTCAGTGATACGATCTCAACACTATGAACGGCACTGAAAATTGACACTGTATGAAGAAGTTATTCAACTTTGAAGTTCTTCAATTTCAGTAAAAAAAAAGGCTAGTTTGACTTTAGAAATTGGAAAATATTTAAAAAAGAATATTTCAAGAATATTCCTCGAAATATTTCGAGAATATTCCCTGTGGACCAATCGTCTTGTGACAAGTGGCATTTTACAATTGGCTATTTAGTTGACTGTGTAATTTTCAGCCAATGAAGAGCTGCCATGTGGCAGGCCTGGAGGCCGCCACATGGCTCCAGATCACAATGGAAATGGCGGGTTAAAAGTTTATTTGGCTTCGGCGAGTTTTGAAACCATGACCTCATAGCTACTACTACCACGCATTGCCAATATACCATGGGCTTATGACTTGACATATGTTCAACCCAAATTCTAAATAAGATATTGTTTAATGTGGCAACGTTCAAACAGTTAACGGTTAGTGCTTATTGCACATGTGAACGCGGAGTTTGTTAACTGCAACATTTAATGCTACCGCTAATTTAGCGCCAGTTCCCCCAGATTAGGCGGATGTGCCAGTTTAGTGAAGTTAACTAGCAGTGTCTCCACATTTAGTGGAGCTTATTTAGGCCAAACTGGCAGTCTAAGTAAATGTGCCATAACTTTGGCTAGGAAAGGCCTTTTGAAGTGATTTGTTTTTTGATTTCGGGTCTCTTCGACATTCTGGACTCAATGGCGCAGGTTTTAGATCCATTGGAGCTCCTTTTTAGCCTGTTTAGCTTCGGAGAAGCTTTTTGAGCCACTAGGGCCATTTTGGGTTTTGAGTTTGGTTGAGTTGTGGTTATCAGTTTGAGGTGAAAAAAAACTCTATTTCAGATAATTTCGACCTTATGAAGCCATTGGAAGAGGTTTCAAAGGCATTTGAGGACTTCTACAGCCCGAAAATTTGCAGAGAAGTTCAAAGCACCAGCAGGACATTGATGAAGAAATCACTGTTTATGGTAATCTATTACTGTTTAGTGAATTTGAAAAGGAATTCTTAGCTTTTTCCTGCCTTCTGAATCAGTTTATATATTCATATTTTTCTATTGAGACACTTATAATCTTGTATTGCATTTGAGAGCTTTTAATACAAGAGGACAAGCCCATTTTGGGAGGCTTGATCCAGGAGATGTAGCCCAAGAGTTGGGGTGAAATCCTATATCATATTGATGTTATGTTTTGATATTATATTGCTGAATATTATTGCTGATACCCATGTTAAGTTTCAGCAAAAACAATTACACTTAAGATACATAAACAGTGAAAAGACATACACCATTTGCAAGTTAAATTTCCGCATAACATCAAGTTTAAAGCAAAATCATTTTAATTAAATCTGAGTGTTTACTTCTATTATTTCTTTAGGCAGAGTCTGTAAGAGGGCCAGGTAGCCTCTGGATTCATCCTTTCTTTGAAAGGTGAAATATCTGGTAAATTCCCTCTGTATTAGAAATATGAAGTTCTCACATTTTCAGATTTAAACTTAGAGTATTTTTGCACTCATTTACATAAATGAAAATGGATACCTTACACCCTTTTCAAGTACCTTCCATTTTCATATCACTGAGAAAGGAGGTTTAAGTTTTCTTGGCTTCTTGTCATCCTTCTATTACCCTTTTGTATAGTTTTGTTAGCTTTTAGAGCTCCTTTCCCTTTCCTGCATGCATACTTTGTGTTCCCCTATTCTAAAGCCCTTTTCTTGCCCTTTGAAGACTTCACATTCTCTTCTTCATCAATTATCACTGGTTCCTTTAGCTTAGGATTAAGATTTTCCTTAAAAATCAGTCTTAATTTATTTGTAGGACAAGTATGGGGTTTCCTATGGTAAACCCTAGGCTTTGTTTCTGTGTCTTCATCCCCTAATTCCATACAATGCTTTCCTTTCTCACCTTTTTCTCCTTGATGCTTTACTTCCTCTTTTTCTAAGATTTGTGTCTTTTGTCTTATTTTCTCTTTTCATAGACCTTAATCTTTGGTTCCTTTACAAGGTTTTTCTCAACAAGCACATGACTAGATTCAACCTTTGTTTTGGGGGCTGGGGTTTCGACAAGAGTTTTAGCCTTACCCTTTCTTGGTCTTTTGGATGCAGGGTTTATCCATGTCCTCTCCCTTAGGGTTTTTATTTGCTTATCTAAGTCATCTATATATGATATCTTAATCAGGTCATGGTGACATATATCATGAGGTAACATTTTTGGTTTGGTTATGGTTTTAGTGGACATTTTAAAGAGAATTTGATGTAAGAAATAAGGCAAGCTCATCTTTCCAAACCCGGCTAAATGACATAAATGTCATGGTAAAGGTAAATTTTGGAATACCTTCCTTCACATGTAAAAAATAGTTGCACAATATTTAGAACATTAGACCATTCAGGCTTCAACATCTTCTGAGGGATTCCCATGCTCCAATTAGGGTTTTGATGTTCTCCTTTTAGGAAGAAGTTGAGATCCACATTTTGCATCATTCGTTTATTGAACCACTTCTCACCCTCAGTAGGAAACCTTGTGGCTTCTGCTATTGAATATTCAATGACTGCAAAATCCATTCCTCTTATTTGAGCTCTATTGCTATCAAAAGAGTGAATAAAATCATAACACAAACTCAGATTGTAACCATCAAACCGCTGGAAAATCGACTCCCATCTTGCATTTCTCAATAAAATTTGAAACTTCATCATTGAACTAGAACCATACTCCATCTAGTTCAAATCATCTCACATGACCTAACTTTCCCATTGCTTAACTGAGAAAAACTGAGCACTTTGCCACGTGTTGTAAAAAATTGCTAACAATTTCATTGTCTGCTGCAAGCTAATCAACTAGGTTTGATATGGTTGATTTGCACACAATTCTGGTTTCAATCGCCCTTCTCTCCAAACCCTTTTTAACATTTTGAAACCGCCTCAAACCATCACATCAAGTCGTATCATAGGTTAGATTTCATCAAAAACTTTTAAAGCGTTTAAAATGACCCAAGTGATAGTTATATAACTTTATTTTTTTCAAAACTTTATAGGTGCTACGAAAATATTTCATAGCAAGGCTTGTAGGCACTATGAAAATATTTCGTAGCACCACCTATTTTTAGCATCCGATTGGTGTAATAATTCCTTAAAAAAAAAGATTGTTATGACATAAACAACTTTCTTAACATGCTTTTTTAACTCTTATGCCAGCATTTCACACCAAAATTTTACCTAGTCTTACATTTAAGGCCACTTTGCTTGTAATAAAACTCTTAATTGATTTTCAAAACATTATGACCCTTTTTTGAAAGTATAAACTTAGTGCTATGCAAAATCTCAGTGCAAACTTCCTGAATGCAATGACATACAAGTTGTCTCTAATCGTATCAATAGAGATCGAAGGGACAAAAAAGGAATTGGTGTTTGAGAACCATTATCAGGAAAAGTTATCGTGTCCTTCAGAGTTGGCTACCCCCACAAAATAAAGAGCCGAAAAAATCGTTGAATTTATATAAGATAACGTGAATGGTGAGTGAAATAACATCATCAATATAGGCACAAGACTGTAGTAGCATGCACACTGGTGGACTTAGGGCGCACTGTTAGAGTCAATTTGCAGGTGTTAGATAATATTGTCTTAAATTGATATGTTTTTGTCTTTATTGTTAAATTTCTTAAATGAGTTTCATCTTAATTTCCATTGTATTAAGTAGCCATTGTCTTAAATATAAAGTTTTCTTAATATGTTTTTGTCTCAAATTGTTTTTGTCTTAAATATAAGGTGTTGTATTAACATAATTTTTTCTTAAATCTTAAATATAAAGTTTTGTCTTAAAATATTTGCCTCAAATATTAAATATAAAGTCTTGTCTTAAAATAATTTTGTCTCAAACAATTTGTCTTAATTATAAAGTTTTGTCTTAAAATATTTTTGTCTCAAACTGTTTTTGTCTTAAATATAAAGTTGTCTTAAAATATTTTTGTCTCAAACTGTTTTCGTCTTAAATTTTATATTTAAGACAAATCAATTGATATTAGATTTTAATGTAAAATAACTAAAATAAAAAGTGACTTTTTAAGACAAAATATTTCTTTTGTCTTAAATGTCTTAAGAGTAGCACAATGTTGTCTCCTCCCCCTCATCTCCTAATCTCCCTCCTCCTGATATTCCTCCCTCCAACCCCCACCTTTCCCTCCTTGCATCTCCCTACCCATAATTGACCCCCCAAGCCACATGCATGTAGGGATCATAACCAAAAATAAATCCAAAGAAACATTAGCCCCTCTAGAGAATCACAAAAAAATGGAGGAAATCATACAAAGAGATTCGAGACGAAGCAACAAAAAAGGATATGGAAATGGGAATCTAGCAACCAATGGATACATACATGGATAGAGGAGCAGGAATCAAGGACATGCAAACCCAAGCACGAAGAGGTAAGGGCCTTGCTGCTCCATCACAAAGTAAATAATGAACTTGGTCTCCTAAAATTGCAGAGGTCTCAGGCATATCTCCAAAGAAAATGCACTTAAAGATCTCATTAGAACATAAATCCCATAAATCTTTCTATCCCATGAGACTAAGCTAAGTGAGGAAGAAATGGTGTTAGTAATCCAAAGAACAATTTTTTTTGAAGGTGTAATAATAAGTGCAAGAGGAGCATTGGGAGGAAGATGCACTATGTGGAATCAAACAATAATGGAACTCAATGGAGTTCACAAAGATCATCATTAGAGAGATAAATTAAAAAATAAAAATACAGGGACTTCAACTTTGTAATGAATTTTGGAGAAAAATGAGGAGTTTCTTTCCTCCTAGACCCAAGTAGAGACAAACTTGAAAATATAATAAAGGAACAAAATATATTGGATATTACCCCAAAGAACAACAAATTCAGATGGATCAATAGAAGAACAGATCTAGGGAATACAAAGGAAATATTAGACCGCTTTTTAATTCACCTAAGTCTTATTACATGAGTAGAAACTGTCTCACCAAAAATTATTTCAATAGAAGTTTCAGATAACAAGCGTATCACGTTGACTTTCAGTGAAAGCACAAACTTGGGACCTCTTCTGTTCCACTACAATCCTTAGTGGTCCACCATCGAAGAGGCTAGGGAATTGGTGCAGTCCAAATGGAAAACAAGAATCAATGGATCACCAAGATATATATGGTAATTCAAGCTAAAGATGGTCAAAACTACACTTAAAGAATGGGCCATAACTCAATACAAGGAACCAAAGCAGAAGAAAATCGAGCTACAAAGAGAACTGGACCATGTATAGGTGAAATTGGAAAATGAAGAAGACACTAAAGAATTTCAAACCAAATAAAAAGAGATATATTGGGAGATATACCAAACAAATAGGAAAGAAGATGAAAGTTGGATGATCAAATCCTGGAGCTTATGGATACAAGCTGGTGATACGAATACAACCTTCTTTCAGAATCAAACTAAAGCACAAAGAATAAAGAACCGCATAGAAGTGATAAGTGGAGAAGTAAATGTAGCTATTTAAGGGAAGGATGAGATAAAAGAGGAGGCACATCAAAATTTAAAAAGGTTGCTAACAGCAGAGCCAAAGCCAAACAATTTTGAGGATTTTGTAAGAAAAACCCAAAAACTGGTTTCAGGGGAGGCCAATGCAACATTAACAAAACCAGTGGAGGAAGAAGTGTTGTAAAGAGAGATATGGAACATGCACCCTGACAAAGCATCAAGGATAGATGGATTCTCCATGGCCTTCTATCACACATTCTGGGAGTTCATTAAGAAATATCTTCTCCAGATGATTCAATGGGTTCATCGTAAGCGAAAAATAAGAGGTAACACAAAATATACCTTTCTTGCTCTTATTCCAAAATAAACAAGACCAACCTCTTTTAATCGCTTTAGAACTATCTCTTTGTTTAATTTCTCTTACAAAATCATAACCAAGATCCTAGATAATCATTTCAAAACCCTCCTCTCTCCCTTGATCTCAGAAAACCAAGGTGGTTTTGTTCCCAATCATCAGATTGTAGATGATATCCTTTTAGTCCAGGAAGCCATACACTCCAACCTATCCCAAGAATATCAAGGATTCATCCTAACGTTAGACATAGAAAAATATTTCGATAGGGTTAGACACTCGTTCCTTTTTGTTGTCCTAGACAAATTAGGCTTCTCCAGGGAATTCATTGGCCTCATTAAAGCTTATATTCACATGCCCTGGATAGCCCCTTTAATCAATGGAAGGCCAAGGCACTTCTTCCAAAGCACCATGGGACTTAGGAAAGGTTGTCCTATATCTCCATTCCTTTATATTATAATGTATGAATCCCTCAATAGGAAATCTGAGCAAGATAGGAAAAGCAAGCTCATTGGAATTCAATATAGCAGAGGAATTAAAAGAATGCATCACTCCTAATTTTCTGATGACACTTTATTTATAGGATGTGCTTCTTGTATTGTTGCTAGGTGCTTCAAATCCATTATGGATCAATTTATGGAAGCCTCGAGTGGACTACTTAACAATTTAAAGAGAACATATATGGTTGGAATACTCCTCCCAAAACACTCCAACGCATATCTGAAAATTTTGGAATCCCTTACCAAATATATTAGACGTATTTTAAATATTTGGGAATGCAAATCTCCAAATGTCCAATGAAATAAGATGCCCTTAGATAGAGGTTATAGATAAAATGAAGAGAAAATTTCAGCAATGGGGAATGCAATGGCTCAATCCAGAAGGTAGGATAATTCTAATTAAATCAGTTTTATCAGCCCTCCCCTGATACTAATATACAATTGTGCAGGCTCCCATAGGGATTCAAAATAAAATAGAGTTAATCATAAGGAAGTTCTTATGGCGGGGAGGTAGAAAAGAAACAAAAAAGTTCAATTTAATAGGTTGGAAAAAAGTAATAACACCTTATGACAAAGGAGGGGTAGCCATTTGATAACCGGGATTGATGAATTTAGCTTTGGGAGAAAAAATCATTTGGAGGTTAATAACAAGAGAATCAACATGGTGGAAGCAAGTATTACAACATAAATACATTAACGCTCCCCGACACCAGCGCCTTAACATCCATACACCTAATAGGCCTTGTTTAAAAATTAGGAAGTTGTGAAAAAAAATCTTTCCTCTCATACAAGCCCACACTTCCAGAATTCCAGGGGGAGGGAAAGAAATTAACCTTTGGGAGGATAGCATAATGGGAAAGCCCAAACTCACATCCATTAGAGATCTCCAAAATATTAAGAATTGGCTCTAAGGAAAAGGTATCGTAAATATGGATCAAATATCAATTTGGAACTAGCAAAACAACTCATGAGAAGGATGGAAAACACCTGCAATCCCACCAGAACTCCTTCAACAATGTAATCTACTCCAACATCTCAAGGGAGCAATACCAATTTGCTACAAGCAACAAGACAAATTTAAATGGAACCCAACAGGAAAGTACTATAAAGTTAAAAGTGGGTATGAAATGCTACAAGGAGAGCAGGAGCAACAATCCAATTGGCCTCTCTGGAAAAGCTTGTGGAAAACTAAAATTTTGCCAAAAATCAAAGCTTTTACACGGACACTACTTAAGAGGAAGATCCTGACAGTGGATAATCTCATAAAATGAGGCATCCAAGGCCCTTCAATATGTCCTCTGTATTCGAGACCTGAGGAAGCCATTCAACACTTATTTCTCTCATGTGAATTCTCAAAAAATTGTTGGCAAGCCTTGGTTAATCCTCTTCAAGTTCAGGTAAATTTCGAGCTCAACATATCTGAATTCTTTGCCAAACGAAAATTTAGTTATCCTCATTCTTTCCAAAAAAAATAAAATATCTCAAGCAGTTTTGGACTAGTCTCCCAACGTTCTTATGCCGAAAACTTTGGTTAGCAAGGAACAAACATATTTTCCAAAATAAAAAGCCAGAAAGAAGGAAAGTAATCGCTAAGATTTGGAGTCTCCCCACAAAAATATTCCTCTCAAAAGGAAAATGTAAAATCAACATTCAATCATTGCAAATTGAGGAAAGGCTATGGTTCAGTTTCATTCTAGACATAATACCTCACAACGTCTACTTCCCCTTGAGAAATCGATTTGGTATAATCAATTGGAAGGTGAGACTGAAAGATAAGGAATTCAAGGACTGGCTAAAAGCACATAATCGACCCTGCCTTTTCTTTTACAGGGAATCCAAATTTAATCTTGGATGAGTTAGAGTAGGAGGATTAATCCTCAATCATGAAGGAACATAAATAATATCCTACAAATGGGGATTGGGAAATGAAAGAAATAACATGACAGATGCTTACGATTTCCTTTTGGGCGCACATATCCTCCGTGAGTTCAACTATAAAAATCTAATAGTAATTGGGGACTCAGCCATTCTCATTCAACAAATGTCCAAGAGAATGAGCCCCACTAATGCAGACCTTAGGAAAATTGTGATTCAAATTCAACAACAAATGAAGCATCTAGGAGAGGCTCCATTCTTCCATGTTCTCAGAGAAAACAATGACAAGCTTGACGGTTTGGAAAACAAGGCCCGTCGTAGACCCCAAGGAGAAGCCAAGATCAATGAAGATATCCTTGTTAAGCATATTCCATGAAATGTTATCAAATCACATGCAAGAAAGGACATTAGAAGTGGTCATTCCAAATTGACTCCCCCAAAACGATGATATGCATCACTTTATAGATCATCAGAGAATCTCCAAAGGACAAATTTCCTATCCCTGTGTGGATCATCATATCCAAGTAAGATTCCATGTTCAGCAAATCGCATACAGAGCAATGATTCTTATGATTACCCTTAGAGATCATGTGTTTGAGACCCTCTCTTGTGCTCAAAACTCTTCAAATAGACTCCACAACATCCCATCTCTTCAAAGTGAATTGCTAAGTACAATGCTGCTTCTCCCCCCCTCCCATCATTATTCCTTCCTCCCTCCACTGTGCATCTCCTCTGTCCTGTGGTGATCTATTCCTTCTTTTCACCTCTTCATGATGAATTTCTAAGTGAAGTGTTGTTTCTGCCACTCTTCCCACACTATCCCTTTCTCCCTCCATTGCACATCCCCTTATTTTAGTGGTGATCTATTACTTCTCTTCACCACTGCCCATTCTCAAAGCCCCCAATCTATGACATTGAACCCAAATTGTCCTCATTGTAAATATCTCAAATCATAATTGGATCAAGTCAAAGCATTGCAAAAATAGTGGAAAGAAAGATGCTCATCAAAGTTGGCATTCCTACTCTACCAATCAACCTCCCTTAAAGAATCAGTGAAAAAAATTTGTTAGCGTTGCTCCCGCGCCGAGCAAACCTTATACATTACCGGAAATTTCGGCCTAAAAGTGGCCTCCTAGGAAAAAATCATAAAATAATAGTTAAAATAATAAAATAAGAGCTATGATTTTTTGAGGGAAAAGAATAAAACTATTTTTTTAATTGTATTTTTGGCTCATTTCCTTATAGATTTACTCAAATTTCAAGTGTAGACCCTCCTTGGATACATAATTAAATTTCACATCCAAAAGTACTCATTATGCATGCTTTTAAGAAGAGCCACATCGATAAAAATTGAAGATACATTAAAAAAACGTGTTACTTTGGCACATTAGAGCTGCGCAAAAGATTTTCGTTTGAATTGTCATTACTTAATTTCAATGTAACTGAAAAAGACGTCTACAAACCTCTTCATGAGAAGTTGTTTACCGAGCCCATGAAATAGCCCGGACAGGCAAAAAATTGTCGGAATCCGGTCAACTAAAACTCGAAAAACCATGTGCTTGGAGTGTTTAAAATCCATTTTTGATGCTGAAAATGGATTCAGCAGTATCAAAAACCCTTAGGGCACTCAAAATATTAAAGTTTAACCACCGTAAACAAAATTCTAGGCAAATCTTTGCCAGATTTTCTGAAAAACATTGCCAGATTCTAAGTGAAAACACAACCTTTTTAAACTACGCACTTCAAGAAGGTCTCGCAAAAATAAAAATGTTCACACTCTTGTCATTTCTTGATTTCTTATTACTTTACTTCTCAAAGTAACTTGATTTCTCGTTACTTCACTACACTTTTCAAAATAAGTGCGACTTCATGACGGGTCTCGCGGAATTAAAAATGTTCACTCTACCCAAAAACTCCAAGATGTCTCATGGTTATAGATAAAGTTTCGAGTTACTAACATCAAATACGAGAGTTGTGATATCTCTTTGCTATTTATATGAAAATAATTTTCCAAAATCACGGGTTCGATTTTTTTGCGTGACTAAAGATTCTTGTATAAAAGTTCCTTGTGTGATTTCATCTCACAATTTGGCAAAAAATATTTTGGCTGTGGATTCAAATACCATACTACTTTTATTTTTATTAAACGAATCAAATATCAAATGGAAACCGGGGGAGACTATTTGTATATCGATTCCAAACACCAAAATTCCAGAGGCAGGAATTGGTGAATGTTGAATGAGCGTGAAGAAATTTGATTTCAACACTGCTACAGGAATTTGTTGAATGGTGAATGAGCGTGAAGAAATTTGATTTTAACACTCCGACAGGAATTGGTGAATGGTGAATGAGCGTGAAGAAATTTGATTTTAACACTGCGACAAGTCTACATTAATACCTTCAAATAGTATAAATGGAGGATACACGAACTTCCCAGGAAACAATTTTACAGTATTAGCACAACTATTAATAAGCTATTTTATCTAAATTGCAGCAGATTTCTGAAAATTTGATAGAACAGAGCTAAGTCCACTGTTTCTTGTTTCAGTTCACTACTATACATTGAATTTTCGAAAATACTCCCAAACGTATAATCGAGTTAAACTCACATCCAGATTTTAAAGATATTCTCAAACCTTGAATTTTCAAAAATATTCCAAACTTCAAGATTTTCTTATGTGTGCAATCAAAGTAGACTCAAATCCAATAATATGAGTTTCAGCCTTCTCTTCTGGAATTACAAATATTTAAAAATCAAGTACTTTATTAAGAAAATATAAATATAATAGATGTGCACTCTGCAAAAAATTTAGCTTTCCTCGAGCTGAATGTTCCCTCAGGTCAAATAAAAAAGAGGATCTTTTGTAATCTGCCATATTCTTGTTGAAGAATTCTGTGGTCAGGGTAGTTTTCCCCAGCCCCCCTAGACCAAAAATCGCCACAACCTTGACCTCTGAGCCCTAGATCTTGTAATTTTGTTTCCAACCCAGTTGGATATTTGGCCACATCCAACGGTGGTTTTGGAATTGTTTTCAGCACACTTTGCATCACTTTATCCAGTAGTTCCTTTTCGTTGCTGAATATTAACTAGCACAATCACATTAGCAAAAACTAATGTGGTTGATATACGCCGATAGGCGTATATACAATAGATTTACAACCACATTTACCAATGTGGTTGATATATGCCGATAGACCTATATCCACTACCCATTACATTAATTTATATATCAATAAATAAATATTATATATAATAATTTTATTATATTAACTTGAAATGTATATATCATATATTAATAAGAATATCAATATATTAAATATATTAATTATGATTAAAATCACAAAAATATTATATATATTAATGATATTATAATAAGTATTAATAATATATATTAAAAATATTTATTAATATATTAAAAGTATTAACTATATACATACTATAAATAAACTTGAAATATATATAATATATATTAATATAAAAATAATATTAATAATATATAATAATTTAATATTTATTTATATATTAATATCATAGATGGTTATATTATTAATAAACCAAAAGAACTAATAATATATTAATAATATATATTATATCATAGTTAGTTATATTATTAATAATACTATAATATTATTAATAAATATTTGAATATTTATTAATAATATATTAACTATAATAATAATAATAATATTAATAATAATATTAATAATATTAATAATAATATTAACTATATTAATAATTTTTTAATTGTATTAACTATATTAATAATATTATAATATTAATAATAAACATTATTAATAATAATATATATTAATAATAATATTAATATTAATAATAATAATATTAATAATATATTAACTATATTAATAATTTTTTAATGGTATTAACTATATTAATAATATTATAATATTAATAATAAACATTATTAATAAATATTTGAATATTTATTAATAATATATATAATAATATTATAATATTACTAATAATCATTATTAATAAATATTTGAATATTTATTTAAAATGATTATTAGCAATATTATAATATTATTAATATTAACCAAAGGTTTAAATATTATAAACCATAGGAATTGGTGAACCCAAGGGATAAATATTATAAACATAACGGATCAATATTAAAAACACAAGAGATTAACAAACCGTAAGAATTGATATTTTAAACTAAAAAACCTAATAAATTAATAATCCATAAGAATCAGTATTTTAAACATAAGATATTAATAAATCAACGAGATTATTAACATTATAAACCAAAACAACTAATAGACCCAAGGGTTTAATGTTATAAAGCAGAGGAATCAGCGAACCCGAGGGATAAATATCATAAACCTAACGGATGAATATTATAAACAACAAAGATTAATAAACCCTAAGAATTAATATTTTAAACTAAAAAATCTAAGAAATTAACAAACCCTCAGAATTAGTATTTTAAACTCAAGAGAGTAATAAACCAAGGGAATTGATTTAAATATTGAGACAATTGTTGTCACAATGCGACGTTCGACTAACTATGACCATGGTTGGCAATGGGTGATATTCATATTGAGACATTGTTTGTGAGAATGTGACATTTGATCGTGGATGACATAAACCCAAGGGTTTAATATTATAAACCAAAAGAATTGGTGACCCCAAGGGAAAACCATTACCCAACAAATTATAAACCAAAGGAATTGGTGAAACCAAGGGAATTGATTTAAACATTGAGACAATTGTTTTCACAATGCGATGTTCGACCAACTATGACCATGGTTGGCCATGGGTGATATTCATATTGAGACAATGTTTGTCAGAATGTGACATTTGATCATAGATGACATAAACCCAAGGGTTTAATATTATAAACCAAAAATATTGGTGAACCCAAGGGAAAACCATTACCCAACAAATTATAAACCAAAGGAATTGGTGAACCCAAGGGAATTGATTTAAACATTGAGACAATTGTTGTCACAATGCGGCGTTCGACCAACTATGACCATGGTTGGCCATGGGTGATTTTCATATTGAGACAATGTTTGTCAGAATGTGACATTTGATCATGGATGACATTGATCAATTATTTATATTATAAACCAAAAGAACTAATAAACCCAAGGGTTTAATATTATAAACCAAAGGAATTGGTGAACCCAAGGGAAAACCATTACCCAACAAATTATAAACCAAAGGAATTGGTGAACCCAAGGGAATTGATTTAAACATCGAGACAATTTTTTTCACAATGCGACGTTCGACCAACTACGACCATGGTTGGCCATGGGTGATATTCATATTGAGACAATGTTTGTCAGAATGTGACATTTGATCATGGATGACATAAACCCAAGGGTTTAATATTATAAACCAAAAGAATTGGTGAACCCAAGGGAAAACCATTACCCAACAAATTATAAACCAAAGGAATTGGTGAACCCAAGGGAATTGATTTAAACATTGAGACAATTGTTTTCACAATGCGACGTTCGACCAACTATGACCATGGTTGGCCATGGGTGATATTCATATTGAGACAATGTTTGTCAGAATGTGACATTTGATCATGGATGAAATAAACCCAAGGGTTTAATATTATAAACCAAAACAATTGGTGAACCCAAGGGAAAACCATTACCCAAAAAATTATAAACCAAAGGAATTGGTGAACCCAAGGGAATTGATTTAAACATTGAGACAATTGTTTTCACAATGCGACGTTCGACCAACTATGACCATGGTTGGCCATGGGTGATATTCATATTGAGACAATGTTTGTCAGAATGTGACATTTGATCATGGATGACATAAACCCAAGGGTTTAATATTATAAACCAAAACAATTGGTGAACCCAAGGGAAAACCATTACCCAACAAATTATAAACCAAAGGAATTGGTGAACCCAAGGGAATTGATTTAAACATTGAGACAATTGTTGTCACAATGCGACGTTGGACCAACTATGACCATGGTTAGCCATGGGTGATTTTCATATTGAGACAATATTTGTCAGAATGTGACATTTTTTCATGGATGACATTGATCGATTATTCATATTATAAACCAAAAGAACTAATAAACCCAAGGGTTTAATATTATAAACCAAAGGAATTGGTGAACCCAAGGGAATTCATTTAAACATTGAGACAATTGTTGTCATTATTCATATTATAAACCAAAAGAACTAATAAACCCAAAGGTTTAATATTATAAACCAAAAGAATTGGTGAACCCAAGGGAAAACCATTACCCAACAAATTATAAACCAAAGAAATTGGTGAACCCAAGGGAATTGATTTAAAGATGGATGACATTGATCGATTATTTATATTATAAACCAAAAGAACTAATAAAAACAAGGGTTAAATATTATAAACCAAAGGAATTGGTGAACCCAAGTGAATTGATTTAAACATTGAGACAATTGTTGTCACAATGCGACATTGAACCAACTATGACCATGACTAGCACAACCACATTAGTAAAAACTAATGTGGTTGACATACGCCGATAGACGTATATAAAATAGATTTACAACCACATTACCAATGTGGTTGATATACGCCGATAGGCCTATATCCACTACCCATCACATTAATTTATATATCAATAAATAAATATTATATATAATAATTTTATTATATTAACTTGAAATATATATAATATATATTAATATAAAAATAATATTAATAATATATAATAATTTAATATTTATTTATATATTAATATCATAGATGGTTATATTATTATTAAACCAAAAGAACTAATAATATATTAATAATATATATTATATCATAGTTGGTTATATTATTAATAATATATATTAATAATATTATAATATTACTAATAATCATTATTAATAAATATTTGAATATTTATTTATAATATATATTAATATATTAATAATATTAAACTCAAGAGAGTAATAAACCATATGAAACAATATTTAAAAACAAAAAACCTAAGAGATTAATATACCCTAACAATTAATATTTTAAAGTGAAGATATTAATAAACCCAAGGGATAATTCATAATACAAACCCAATATCATCATAAACCAAAGGTTTAAATATTATAAACCATAGGAATTGGTGAACCCAAAGGATAAATATTATAAACATAAGGGATCAATATTAAAAACACAAGAGATTAATAAACCGTAAGAATTGATATTTTAAACTAAAAAACCTAATAAATTAATAATCCATAAGAATCAATATTTTAAACATAAGATATTAATAAACCAACGAGATTATTAACATTATAAACCAAAAGAACTAATAGACCCAAGGGTTTAATGTTATAAAGCAAAGGAATCAGCGAACCCAAGGGATAAATATCATAAACCTAACGGATGAATATTATAAACAACAAAGATTAATAAACCCTAAGAATTAATATTTTAAACTGAAAAATATAAGAAATTAACAAACCCTCAGAATTAGTATTTTAAACTCAAGAGAGTAATAAACCAAGGGAATTGATTTAAATATTGAGACAATTGTTGTCACAATGCGACGTTCGACCAACTATGACCATGGTTGGCCATGGGTGATATTCATATTGAGACAATGTTTGTCAGAATGTGACATTTGATCATGGATGACATAAACCCAAGGGTTTAATATTATAAACCAAAACAGTTGGTGAACCCAAGGGAAAACCATTACCCAACAAGTTATAAACCAAAGGAATTGGTGAACACAAGGGAATTCATTTAAACATTAAGACAATTGTTGTCACAATGCGACGTTCGACCAACTATGACCATGGTTGGCCATGGGTGATTTTCATATTGAGACAATGTTTGTCAGAATGTGACATTTGATCGTGGATGACATAAACCCAAGGGTTTAATATTATAAACCAAAAGAATTGGTGAACCCAAGGGAAAACCATTACCCAACAAATTATAAACCAAAGGAATTGGTGAATCCAAGGGAATTGATTTAAACATTGAGACAATTGTTTTCACAATGCGACGTTTGACCAACTATGACCATGGTTGGCCATGGGTGATATTCATATTGCGACAATGTTTGTCAGAATGTGACATTTGATCATGGATGACATAAACCCAAGGGTTCAATATTATAAACCAAAACAATTCGTGAACCCAAGGGAAAACCATTACCCAACAAATTATAAACCAAAGGAATTGGTGAACCCAAGGGAATTCATTTAAACATTGAGACAATTGTTGTCACAATGCGACGTTGGACCAAGTATGACCATGGTTGACCATGGCTGATTTCATATTCAGACAATTTGATGATGGATGACATTGATCGATTATTCATATTATAAACCAAAAGAACTAATAAACCCAAGGGTTTAATATTATAAACCAAAGGAATTGGTGAACCCAAGAGAATTGATTTAAACATTGAGACAATTGTTGTCACAATGTGACGTTCGACCAACTATGACCATGGTTGGCGATGGGTGATTTTCATATTGAGAAAATGTTTGTCAGAATGTGACATTTGATCATGGATGACATTGATCGATTATTTATATTATAAACCAAAAGAACTAATAAACCCAAGGGTTTAATATTATAAACCAAAGGAATTGGTGAACCCAAGGGAAAACCATTACCTAACAAATTATAAACCAAAGGAATTGGTGAACCCAAGGGAATTAATTTAAACATTGAGACAATTGTTGTCATTATTCATATTATAGACCAAAAGAACTAATAAACCCAAGGGTTTAATATTATACACCAAAAAAATTGGTAAACCCAAAGGAAAACCATTACCCAACAAATTATAAACCAAAGGAATTGGTGAACCCAAGGGAATTGATTTAAACATGGATGACATTGATCGAGTATTCATATTATAAAACAAAAGAACTAATAAACCAAAGGGTTTAATATTATAAACTAAAGGAATTGGTGAACCCAAGGGACAACCATTACCCAACAAATTATAAACCAAAAGGAATTGGTGAACCCAAGGGAATTGATTTAAACATTGAGAAAATTATTGTCACAATGTGACGTTGGACCAACTATAACCATGGTTGGCCATGGGTGATTTTCATATTGAGAAAATATTTGTCAGAATGTGACATTTGATCATGGATGACATTGCTCAATTATTCATATTATAAACCAAAAGAACTAATAAACCCAGGGGTTTAATATTATAAAACAAAGGAATTGGTGAACCCAAGAGAAAACCATTACCCAACAAATTATAAACCAAAGGAATTGGTGAACCCAAGGGAATTCATTTAAGCATTGAGACAATTGTTGTCACAATGCGACGTTGGACCAAGTATGACCATGGTTGGCCATGGTTGATTTCATATTGAGACAATTTGATGATGGATGACATTGATCGATTATTCATATTATAAACAAAAAGAACTAATAAAACCAAGGGTTTAATATTATAAACCAAAGGAATTGGTGAACCCAAGGGAATTGATTTAAACATTGAGACAATAGTTGTCACAATGCGACGTTGGACCAACTATGACCATGGTTGGCCATGGTTGATTTTCATATTGAGACAATATTTGTCAGAATGTGAAATTTTATCATGGATAACATTGATTGATTATTCATATTTTAAACCAAAATAACTAATAAAACCAAGGGTTTAATATTATAAACCAAAGGAATTGGTGAACTCAAGGGGATTGATTTTCATATTGAGACAATATTTGTTAGAATGCGACATTTGATCATGGATTACATTGATCGATTATTCATATTATAAACCAAAAGAACTAATAAACCCAAGGGTTTAATATTTTAAACCAAAGGAATTCGTGAACCCAAGGGAATTGATTTAAACATTGAGACAATTGTTGTCACAATACGATGTTGAACCAACAATGACCATGGTTGGCCATGGGTGATTTTCATATTGAGACAATATTTTCCAGAATGTGACATTTGATCATGGATGACATAAACCCAAGGGTTTAATATTATAAGCCAAAAGAATTGGTGAACCCAAGGGAAAACCATTACCCAACAAATTATAAACCAAAGGAATTGGTGAACCCAAGGAATTGATTTAAACATTGAGACAATTGTTGTAGTCACGACGTTCGACCAACTATGACCATGGTTGGCCATAGGTGATTCTTCATATTGAGACAATGTTTGCTCAGAATGTGACATTTGATCATGGATGACATTGATCGATTATTTATAGTATAAACCAAAGAACTAATAAACCCAAGGTTTAATATTATAAACCAAAGGAATTGGTGAACCCAAGGGAAAACCATTACCCAACAAATTATAAACCAAAGGAATTGGTGAACCCAAGGGAAAACCATTACCGAACAAATTATAAACCAAAGGAATTGGTGAACCCAAGGGAATTTATTTAAACATTGAGACAATTGTTGTCATTATTCATATTATAAACCAAAAGAACTAATAAACCCAAGGGTTTAATATTATAAACCAAAAGAATTGGTGAACCCAAGGGAAAACCATTACCCAACAAATTATAAACCAAAGGAATTGGGTTCAATAAACCAAAAGAATTGGTGAACCCAAGGGAAAACCATTACCAAAAGAATTATAAACCAAAGGAATTGGTGAACCCAAAAGGAATTGATTTAAACATGGATGACATTGATCGATTATTTATATTATAAACCAAAAGAACTAATAAACACAAGGGTTTAATATTAATAATATTAAAAATAATATTCTTATTCTTATTCAAATTAATTAATATTAATAATAAAACTTATTTATTTATTAATATTAGTATATTCCTACATATTAATTATTTAATATCAAATACTAATGCAAATTATTATTACAGTAATAAATATATAACAAAGTATAATAATAGTTAATATATTATTATTATTAACTTTAATATTAATATTGATAATATTAATTAATATTAATATCAATAACATTTAATTAATATTAAGAGTGACATTAATATTAATATTTGTTAATAGTGGGTAGCATTAATTTTAATCCTAATATCAAAATATATTATATGCCTTTGTAAATTTTTAATAATATTATGATTAATAATTTTAATTATTAAATAAGGTTGATTATAGCTTAAAAAAATAAAATAAAATAAAAAATGCACTCCTAAGTTTGTGAAAAGTATAGATAAACTTACCAAACCTCTATAAATCAAATTGCCATTATTCTATTTATTCCAAAGATAGTTGCTACTAATCAAATATCCATGAAATTTGTACTAGTCAATATCTAATATCTAGATATTATATTGATTCCTTATCTATATTTTTTATTTTTGAAATCAATATTTAATGGTGTTTGGAAATGATTAAATTTATTTGATATTACTCATTGAACTTTCTACATATTATACATATCGTTTATAAATAAAATATAATTTTATAATAAAAATAAAAAATTATATATGAAAAATAAAAAGTCATTAATTTATTTTTTTCTCATAAAAAATTAAATAATTTAAAATTTTATGTATTTAAAATAAAAATAGAAAAAATATTTAAATAAACCTAAGTGTATTTTAAAAAAAAAAACAAATATACCTTCTTATTTTTTATATTATATTTTTATTTATATAGAGATCTTTATTAATATTTTCATTTTTTTTTAAGTGTAGATATTAAATTTATTAGAATCTCAAATTTACTAGAATCATTGAGAGTAAAAAATAAAAATAAAAAAACACATTATATTAACAAATTAAAATTATCCTATAATTAATTTGATTATTTCATTTTTTTATATTTAATTAAACTACAATATCAAAAATAAATATAAAATTTGAAAATAAATTTGAATAAATTACAATTATGTGAATATTAAAATTAATAAATTGAAACACCATAATAGTAAATAAAAATTATTTTAGTAATATATTTTTATTATTTATTTTAATATTTAATTAATTAAAGTTTCAAAATAAATATAAAACATAAACATATTAAAACTATTTTAATAATATATTTTATAAACATCTTTTTAATTTGATACACAATTTCATACTTGAAAAAAGTATATAGATATTAAAATAAATGAATTAGACCATAAAAACATAAGACTTAACGTTGAGCTTAGTTTTAAGTGATAATTAGTTTGAGTGTAAAATTTGAACTTACATATTTTAGTTTATATGTAGAATTTTATATTTATAAATTAAAAGTAAAATAATTTATTTATTTATAATTTTAAATGCAGTTAGAAACTAATTATATTAAAAATAGTAAAAAATAAATTCAATAGGTTTGAATATTTTGTAAGCTTAACTGGTTGGGAGATCTCTAATTCTAGTCTAAGCAAGATTATTTGATAGACTCTTTCAAGTACAGATTGCAAAAAACAATATACATTTCACATCACAGCTGAATATAATCAGCGGACCAGCCTAAAGCCTCATTTAGGGTGCATCAAACAATAGTACTTTCTTAACAAATCCGTTATAAGAAGAATGCAATGATCGGTACTTTCTTAACAAATCTGTTATAACAAAAATGCAATGATCGGTTATGCCTTTGCCACGCGTTTTGGCTTCTAGCTTTCTAGTTATTTTTGTCTAGCTTTGAGGTATTCGGAATTATCCTCTGCTCTTTTTATCCATTTCCATGGCTAGTTGGAGAACTATCCTGTCGATCTTCCAGTCTAATAGAATTATGTAATTTCGGGAGTTTGTTTTTTTTCGATTGAAAAAAAAATTAGCTTGGAAATTGCTCTAATACTAAATAAAAAACAACGATATTTTCTTAAAAAACATTATTAAAAAATGCAATACAATGGATATTGCCGTAATACTAAATGTAGAACCACAAGTCCAGCGCGATAAACTTGGTGATTACAATGCTTTTGTTTTCACTAATTGAAAACCGCGTACCCTAAATATGAGAGCACTCCATTGGACTGAAAAATAGAGAGCAACTTATGCGGACTTTTTAACTATGACTATAACTTGTTTTAGATTCAGGCTAATGGGAGATTCCACAATTACAGCGACATGTAATTAATTATTACAATATTTTATCTTCATTAATTAAAAAGTAGAGAAATCTGAACCTAAATTAATTAAAAAGTAGAGAAATCTAAACCTAAATAGAAACCGATTGCAAATTCGGATCATTGAAATGCTTAGTTTCAAAACCATTGGTATCGTCCATGTCACAAATGCCATAGGATTTTTGATGCATCGGGATACTTTTTTGCGAGTTCAGTAAATTTTCTCAGTAGCCCCTTGTTGCGTCCGATCTTAGCACAGTTGTCGGGGTCGTTGGCCAAGATCTTCAATATGATCCGTAGCCCCAACACAGTGAAATCTGAGTACTTATATTCACTTGAGGACTGACCCTCGTACTGTTTCGGATGCATTTCAATCTGATTTCTACCGTACAACAAAGATGCTATGGATTCCATTAACTCAGGAATGGCCATCACCCGAATGCGATTTCGGGGTATCTCCACCAATTTGCAGATGATCGCTGCAGCCGCTCTTCGAATCCCCTGTTCGTTACGTTTCTCCCAATTCAGCATCTCGATCAGCCTCTCCATCACATCTCGCATGGTTCTGATCGCCCTGAAAGTCTCCTCTGTAAACTTATCTTCGTTCACAAGCGCCGACAGAACTCGAGCCCCTGTGAGCTGATCGTAATGATCTATAGATTGCAGCAGCTCGACGCTGTATGACAGAAAATCTATCTTCAACCCATCGAAAATGCTTCCATTGATGCACCGAGAATATGTGTGATACAGAAACCGCTAAATCGTGTGGAACCGAGGGTCGTCGAAGCCATATTTTTGTAAGTCCGAGAACGATTTTTTTTCCTACGACGTGGATGATTAACATTTTGCTCAGTTTTTCGGAAATGAGCTCGTCCCACGAACATAATTTTGGGTTCATCGACAAAATTGAGGATTTGGAAAGTGAGCATCTGACAGCAAATCCAAGCAGAGTCAGAAACAATTCCACCACAGACAGGCAGTGAAAAATACTGAGAGCCTGATTTCGATTCCAATTATGGTCGCCCCCGTCTCGTTGCTTCGGTATACGGAAGCTAGACAAGGCGATGCATGCAAAAGCCGAGACGACGCGTTCCACTCCTCCACCGTTACCCCCGATTTGAAACCACCAGGGCGCCCACAACGTTTCTTCTCACGACGTGTCCTTGTCCGCGGGCGCCTTCAGACACCTGGCATAACAGTTTCACACACTTGGACAAGCGTTAATCTTTCAGTTTCATTCGAAATGTTAATCTTCCGATAGGTGGCAATTAATAAATGGCACAGTAAATTTTTAATCAAGATTTGTAAAAAATTAATTTAAGTACAGTTTAAACATGTGATTTAGATATGCAAGGAAGTTAGTGGGGTAGATTTGATCCATTAATTGAGTGGCGACGACCAGAATATATCGGCATCTTTCAATCTAGACCATCAAATCAAAAAAATTAATTAGCCTAATCACAAAACATGCTCCTTCCGATAGGGGGTTACGCTTATCGGCGTAATTATCGTCGAAGTATTAATGCAACATATTTTATTGTTTGTAATATTATCGTCGAAGTTCCAGTACAAGCTTATTACCGAAGACTGGAACTTTTCAACAGTTCAATCTGATCCCTAAAGTAATTTAGTATTTAAAATATTTGATTCAATAACTACATATGCATTTTTGTCTTTTTAAGAATTTGAGAGATCATTTCAACAAACCAGGTGTCAAGAGAGCAATCTTTGAACGAACTTGCTCAAGCAATGGACATGAACATGGGACAAGCAACTAAAATTTTCTTTCAGACATTGGAGTGTAGCTTATTTCATCTTTGTTTTGATATTTGGTTTCAGCCTAGGTACAATGACGACTAATAGTATGTAGCTTTGATTTCAGTTCACAATAAAAACGTGAAATTCGACAAAAGGAAGAATACAAAGAAAACAAAATATTTTGTTGTTTCAATTTCTATTATTTCACTTCTCTCACAAGTAATTTAATTTTAGCATTTATGAATTAAGTTACATGAAAAAATTACGAGTATTGGAGACTTCATTGATATTTGGATTGATATTTGGATTGATGTCATAGATGTATGATTTTGTAATTCTAAACTTAATTTTATTTATAAAAAAAATATGAAATAAATATGAAATAAAAGATAGATAATATTAATTTTATTTATATTTCATTATAAATTATCTTATATATAATAATGTAAAATAATTACGCTATAGCGACGTGATTGATGTCATGGATTTATGATATTTTAATTTTAAACTTAATTTTATTTATATAAAAAAATGAAATGAATATGAAATAAAATATAGATAATATTAATTTTATTTATATTTTATTATAAATTATGTTATATATAATAATGTAAAATAATTACGTTGATAGGCAGAAAAAAAAAAAGGGGTCTGGGAGACGTGACAGCATCGCCTTGTTGGAATTGACAACTTTATTCCTTTTTTCTATTTAATTTTTTTGATCAGATGGTCTAGATTGAAAGATGCCAGTATATTCTGTCATCGCCACTAGATCAATGAATGAAATTAAAAGTTATAACTTTCTTGCATGTTTAAATCACATGTTTAAAGCATAGTTAAATTAATTTTTTACAAAGCATGATTAAAAATTTATTGTGCCTCTTGTTGTTAACCACGTATGATCATTAATGAGAAATGAATTAAAAAAATAGAATGTGCATTTATTTTGAAACGTACATTGTGAAATGTATGTCTAATCAACTATTTGCCAAGTGTCAACTATTTGCCACCTGTTTTAATGTAACATTTATCTCATTGTGAAACCTATGCGTAATCAACTATTTTCCAAGTGTTGACATTTATCTCATTGTGAAACGTATGGGTAATCAACTATTTGCCAAGTGTTTTAAGGTAACTAGGGTGGATTACTAATTCCCTTTTATACCATTTCACATTATCAAAGGTGCAGGTAGTCATCCACTTGCCAAGTGCATAATGATTACTTGTATGGCTCTCTGTGGGTTATAGAGTTTAATTTTTTATTTTTTATTATCATAATGACATAAACAACTTTATTTTTATAACTATATAAAAACATTTATATTTATATAAACATAAAGACAATGATAATAGTAGTGATAATATTAAATTCTAATTTGTTTTTCATTTAATTTATAATATAACATTTTAGCTTTGCTCATGCCGAATGGATTGAAATCCACCATTGTAATGACCATCTTTATAATGTAATAATTGTTCATTTTGTTCCATATTAGTATAAATAATTGTGTTTATATAAAGATAAAAATAAAGTAATACATAATTACATTTTTATTTTTTTCAAATAAAATAATATATATTAATTATTTGAAAGTGTACATTATTATAATTATGTAAAGTATGATTAATAATAATTATTATATTTAATAATTATTTTTATTATTAAATTATGTAATATTCCATTTCGGGGATATCTCTAAAACACAGCAAACTCCAACCAGAGATAGACTGGGAGGGCATTTACCGGATATTTCACCTCTAAAAAGAGGGCGACATCCGGAGGCTACCTGGTCCTTTCCAGACTCTGTCTAAGAGTGAAAGATAAACACACCAAGTGGTATAGAACTAGAGCGCTAAAAAAAAATAATAGACATATAATATCATATAAAGAGAATACGACAACTACGGCAAGTATGACAACTCATCTAGAAAACATAGAGAGGAAATGCTGAGCCATTTTATTAATCTAAGAAATGTAATGAAGTACAATAGGCGATCTTGCTCAAAGCAAGTGAAGAAACACTCTCAAAAAATACAGAAAGTGGCGGCTCTATGAACTGCGTCCCAGATGTTGGGAAACTGTCGTGTAGTTGCTACTGCTGGAATGGATTGAAGATTAGGGGTTGATCCCCTTGCCAGAATGAGCTAAAAATTGGGAAACCTCCTCTCCTCGACAACCCAGAGAAAATCCAAAAAGCATTCCAAGAATGGCCAACCCCAGAAATCACCAGAAACTACCTCCCCAGTGAATTACGCTGGCCTCCAAGGCTCTGCGCAGTGGCTAGATGGAAAAAACTGAAATAATGCTTCAAACTCCGCCAAAATTCTCCTAGGGGCAAAGGCTGACCCTCTGCTCAAATTCTCGGTGAAATCAACTGTAGAAACCCCAATCCGAAGCTCCTCCACAGTGGATTTCGTCCTCTCTCCCAGTGAATACGTAGTCTCTATAAGCTCCAGCTTTGCAACAAACCCAAACAATAAAATGACTCACAAAATACTGAAAAACCAACCTTTCCAGAGAAGGCACTCGAAATCCCCGGGGCTAAGGGCGATATCTCTGACCAGAGACACTCAATGCACTAAATAGTGCTGCAGACAGGCTAAACAACCAGCGTGCTCAAGAAGACAAATGTCTCACTCAAAAATCATCAACTCCAGAATGAATGAAATGAGGAGGCTCCTCCATCTTTTATAGCATTGGTTTCCCTCCAAAACCCAACATAGCCCCTCTCTCTCTCCTCCACATACTCATCCTTACCTGCGTAGAAGCTGATAGAAACTTCTAGAGTGTACGTAGGCCCCCTTCCTCTACGTGGTGTTAGGCCCCCCTTGACTCCCACTTAAGTCGCAACGTGGTGCTACTAGGTGGATGTCTTATTTCACCTAAGTGAGTTAGACCCTCTTCACTCACTTTGTTTATTTATTTACAAACTATAAATGGCAAACTAACAAAATCTAATATTCCAATTCGCTGTCGCTAATTAGGAATATTACAATCTCCCCCGGCAAAATGTTGCTTTTCCTCAAGCAACTGAAGTGATGGATGCTGCAAAATCTTCTTGCTCTCCCAAGTGGCATCCTCATCCGGCAAATTCTTCCACCTCACCAAGAATTCCAGGACCGTCATGCTCTGTAACCGCCTCTAGCTGCAACACCAAGTGCCCCTCATCATCCGTAGGTGGTAGCTCCTCTGTCACTGTCACCTGCTGCCCCAGTGCCTTCTTCAGGCATGATACATGGAAAATGTTATGGATCTTGCTGCCTTAGGGCAGCTCCAACTCATATGCAACCTGCCCAATCCTGCGTATCACCCTGTATGGCCCATAAAAGCGAGGCTTGAGCTTCTCATCCCCCTTCTGCTTCAGCGATGATTGTTGGCATGGTTGTAACCATAGGTAGACCAAGTCCCGTACCTCAAACTGTCTCTCCACCCGACCTGTGTCGACATACAGCTTTTTATGGTTTTGTGTTGTAGCCATATTGTCCTTGAGAGCTTGGAGTATGTCTTAACTCTCTTGCATCCAAATCTTGGCTCTAGGAGCCTTACTAGCATCGAACATCACATCAGCAAAAGATAAAGGATGGTACCCATACAAAGCATAAAATGGTGACATACCAATAAACATGTGATGTGTCATGTTATAGCAATACTCCCCCAAATGCAACCATCTCAACCACGCTCGCTGCTGCCCACTAACATAGTTACGCAAGTAGTCCTCCAGCCACTTGTTAAATATCTTCGTCTGTCCATCCGTCTATGGGTGGTAACTCGTACTCTGTGCCAACTACGTCCCCACTAGTCGGAAAAGTTCTTGCCAAAATCTGCCCATGAAACGGCTGTCCCTGTCACTGATGATGGTCTTAGGAAGACCATGCAGCCTGAAAACCTCTCTAAAGAACAACTCGGCCACCTGTGCTGCTGTGTAATGCGCGGATATGGCGAAAAAGTGTGCATACTTTTTCAGTGGATCAACGACGACAAAGATACAATCCTTGCCCTGCACCATGGGCAACCCTGTGATGAAGTCCATCGAAATGCTCTCCCATTTCCCCTCTGGAATGGGAAGAGGATGCAACAGTCCCGTGGGATTTCTCATCTCCCCCTGATTCCTCTGACAAACATCGCACTCCTTGACGTGATGGAGTACGTCCTCCTTGAGGCCCTTCCAGGAGAACTTCTCCCTAATGGCCCTGTAGGTTTTGGTAAACCCCTGATGGCTTGCCAATGGAGAATCGTGTGATGCCTAGAGTATCTTCTTCTTAAGCTGAGATCCCTTAGTCAAGAAGATCCTGTCCCTGTAATAGATGATCTCATCAACCACCCTGTACCTGTCATCTACCACTTGTTCATCTAGCACCTCATATGCAAATATGTCCTTGGAATACTCAACTAAAATTCGAGCCCTCCAATCTGTATCCAAGCTCATAAGAGATAACGTGGCTGTTCTACGTGAAAGGGCATATACTACCACGTTATTATTACCCTGGACATACTCAATGTGAAAGTAATATGCTTGGATCTTAATAATCCACTTCTGCTGCCTCTCCTATAGCTGCTTCTGCTCCAAAAAGAACTTGAGGTTGTTGTGATCAGTCCTCACCCTGAACCTGTTCCCTACCAAATACTGCCCGAATTTGGCTAAAGCATGCATGATGGCCAACATCTCCTTGTTGTATATAGAATACAACCTCTCATGTGGAAGGAGCTTCTAGCTCTCAAAGGCTATAGGGTGTCCCCCCTACATTAATACTGCGTCGATCCCCTCTCCTAACGCATCACACTCCAAGACAAATGGCTGCGTAAAATATGGAAATGCAAGCACTGCGCAACTACTCATCACCTCCTTGAGCCTATCAAAGGCTCTCTGCGCTGTATCTGACCAACTGAATGCCCCCTTCTTCGTCAAATCTATAAGGGGTGCAGCAAGCTGTGAGAATCCTCTGACGAACTTCCTGTAATAGGTACATATCCCAATGAACCCTTGAAGTTCCGTCACATTATTTGGCTCCGGCCAATCTCTGATGGCTCTAATCTTCTCCTCGTGGACCCTCACTCCGTCCACTCCAATAATGTGACCCAAATATAACATCTCTGTCATCCCAAACTCACACTTGGAGAGCTTAGCATAGAACTTTTGCTCTTCCAAGATGCATAGCACTACCTCTATATGCTAGAGATGCTCCTCCCAAGTCCTGCTATATATGAGTATGTCATTGAAGAAAACCAATACAAAATTCCTTAGATGACTGCGGAAGATATGGTTCATGCAAGACTGAAAGGTGGCTAGTGCATTGGTCAGCCCAAAAGGCATAACCAAAAACTCAAAGTGCCCATAATGACACCTAAAGGCAGTCTTGGGAATATCCTATTCCATCACGCGAATCTAGTGATACCCTGATCTCAAATCAATCTTTGAGAAGAACTTAGCTCCTCTCAGCTCATCCATCAGCTCATCAATCCTGGGTATAGGGTACCTGTTCTTCACAGTCTTCTTTTTCAGGGCCCTGTAGTCAATGCACATCCTCAAGGTGTCATCCTTCTTCTTCACCAGCACTACAGAAGAAGTAAACGGACTCGTGCTCGGCCTGATGTGTCCAAGAGCCAACAACTCCTGGATGGCCCGCTCAATCTCATCCTGATAGGCTTTTGGATGCCTATAGGGTGTAGTGATCACTGCCTGAATACCATGATCAAGCTCGATGGTATGCTCAAACCCTCTATCTGGTGGTCCTCCTAGTGGTATATCCCCAAACACTACCTCATGCCTATCAAGGATGGCATGTATATCTGGATGAACTGCTCGACTGGTGGTCTCTGCCGCTGATGCCAGCAACTCAACTGCCCACTTTATGTCACCCTTCCGGAAGTCTGCCTCCATCCGGTGAGCCAAAACTGTTTGAGGTGGGTAAGTATGCATCCTCTGGATCTTCTCATGCTTTCTGGTCTTCTTGTCATCCCACTCCATCTCTAAGGCCTTCCAATCTGTGGTGACCTTTCCCAGAGTAATCAGCCACTGAACACCCGTACCACATTGGTATCTTGTATGTTTACCACGAAAAAGTGATCAGTCATGGTGTAATTACCCATCGTCACTGCTAACTCTGGAACATACCGAGCACACTGCATCGTCTAGGCACCTGGGACCAACACTGAAAACCCGTCAAAACTCTCGGTCGGTATACCCCTTCGCTCGACCATCTATGCATCAATGAAGTTGTGGGTTGCCTCACTGTCAACCAAAACTAATACCCGCTGGCCTCATATTGTCCCTCGTACGCATAGCGTCAAATACTTAGGAACCCCTCGCAAAGCTGCAAGGGCCCCTCCTGTGGGTGCAAAAGATACACCTCCTGTTCCTAGAGGTGAAGGTGGCAACTGATCCTAGGCCGTCTGATTATCTCTTGCCTCCTCCTCATCATTCACCTCATCCTCTTCCCCGTTATCATCGGAGAAGACCTCGATGAAGTGTGCTTTGCCAGTAGCACACCTATGCCCTGGTGCCCATGGCTCTTGACACATGAAGCACAGTCGCTTCTTCCTCAACTCCCTCCTGACATCATCATCTATATGTGCCCGTCCCGGATTCCCCTTTGGAGGAGGAACCCTCACATCCTTCCCCTTAGGCTGGAAGCCCTATCTCTGAGGGTAAGGTGTCCGCGTCCTGGGAAATGCATCCTATAAGTCCCTGGTCCTGCTGATAGCATCCTGGAGTGTAGTTGGTCTAGTAGATTTGACTAGACCTCGAAGTGGCTCTGCCAATCCCTCCACAAACTTATACATCATCCGTGTCGCGGATAGATCTGGCACCATCACCGGGACACTCAAGAAATTTGGATGTATGTCTCTGGGCTCCCTGTGTGCTTGAGCTTCGTCAGGTCAACAAAATGTTGTTCTGAATCTCTTCTGTCAAAACGCTCCATCAACATCCTGGTAAAATCGGCATATGTCATCACTGTAGAGTGTCTGAGTGTAACCATCCCATGGAACCACTAGTCCTGGGCCTCACCATCCAAATGTAGTGTCGCCACCTTGATGGCCTCTGTCTCTGACATCTGGTTAAGCTAGAAATAGATATCTAGCTTCTCCACCCAAGACTTTTCCAAACTGTTTGATGATCCATCAAACATAGGCAAATGAAATCTACTAGAGGCACGGTGGGAATCTCCATCATGATAATTCCGGTGCCCTCTATGATGGTCGCGGGGTCTACTGTCCCGCTAGAGCTGCACAAAATATCTGAATGTGAGAGCATCCCTAAACTCCTGCCCGTAGGACTGATACTCTGCAAAATACTCATCTAAGTGTCTAGGCTCTGCCTCTTGGTGGGCTCCTTCCCCTGTATCTGCTCCCAAGAAAGTGGGCATGGTAGAGTGGGTAGGTCCATGGGAAGTCGTCGGCTGAGGAGTATCACACTGAGCAGCACCCTACTCTGGCAAATGGTGGGATGTACCTGATCCCTCTCTGACCTGGAAGACCAGGGGAGTCTCACGCTGCCTAGCCTCCACAGCTGTGAACCTCTATCCCATCACCTCAATCTGTCTAGCTAAATCTTGCACAGACTTGAGGAGTGCCTCTCCAAACTGTTTGGCCTTTGTGTCATCTGCGATCAGCTCTTTCTCTCTTAAATATACTACAAGCTCCACCTGTTCTGCGTCCGTCACAGGCTCTCTCTCCTATTCTGCGTCCTCTACCCGAGAAAAGTCTTCCTCTTCGTAGGTAGTCTCCAACCTACACTCACGATCTCTATATTTCCTACCTCTGTATGGTCTCCTTCCTGTTTTCATAGACCACAGGCTGAGCCAGAACTATGCTCTGATACCAGTGTAATATCCCGTTTCAGGGATATCTCTAAAACACGACAAACTCCAACCAGAGATAGATTGGGAGGGAATTTACAGGATATTTTTCCTCTAAAAAGAGGGCGAGATCTGGAGGCTACCTGGACCTTTCCAAACTCTGTCTAAGAGCGAAAGATAAACACACTAAGTGGTATAGAACTATAACGCTAAAAAATAATAATAGACATATAATATCATAGAAAGAGAATACGACAACTACGGCAACTCATCCAGAAAACATAGAGAGGAAATGATGAGCCATTTTATTAATCTGAGAAATGTAATGAAGTACAATAGGCGATCTTGCTCAAAGAAAGTGAAGAAACACTCTCAGAAAATACAGGAAGTGGCATCTCTATGAACTGCATCCCAACTACTGGGAAACTGTCATGTAGCTGCTACTGATAGAATGGACTGAAGATTAGGGGTTGATCCCCTTGTCGGAATGAGCTAAAAATCGAAAAACCTCCTCTCCTCGACAACACAGACAAAATAAAAAAACCATTCCAAGAATTTCCAACCTCAGAAATCACTAGAAACGGCCTCCCCAGTGAATTACGTTGGCCTCCAAGGCTCTGCACAGTGGCTAGATGGAAATATCTAAAATACTATCTCAAACTCCGCCAAAAGTCTCCTAGGGGCAAAGGCTGACCCTCTGCTCAAACTCCCAGTGAAATCAACTGCAGAAAGCCCAATCCGAAGCTCCTCCATAGTGGACTACGTCCTCTCTCCCAGTGACTACGCAGTCTCTATAAGCTCCAGCTCCGCAACAAACCCAAACAATAAAACGACTCACAAAATACTGAAAAACCAACCTTGCTCGAGTAGGCACTCGAAGTCCCCCGGGGCTAAGGGCGACATCTCCGACCGGAGACACTCAATGCACTAAACAGTGCTACAGACAGGCTAAACAGCCAGCGTGCTCAAGAAGACAAATGTCTCACTCAAAAATCATCAACTCCACAATGAATGAAATGAGGAGGCTCCTCCATATTTTATAGCATTGGTTTCCCTCCAAAACCCAACATAGCCCCTCTCTCCTCCACATACTCATCCTTATCTACGCAGAAGCTGGCAGAAACTTCTAGAGTGTACGTAGGCCCCCCTCCTCTACGTGGTGTTATGCCCCCCTTGACTCCCACTTAAGTCGCAACGTGGTGCTACTAGGTGGATGTCTTATTTCAACTAAGTGAGTTAAACCCTCTTCACTCACTTTTTTTATTTGTTTACAAACTATAGACGGCAAACTCACAAAATCAAATATTCCAATTAGTTGTCGCTAATTAGGAATATTACACATTATTATTACCATAATTATATTTAATTATTTGAAATCTACTTAAAATAGAATGCAAAATTTCTGTTTAAATGATTCATATAGTAGAAATAGTCTACATGAAGACCAACAATTTTCTTTTCCATTTTTATTAATAATACTCTTTTGTATTTCTTAAAAATAATTATTAATAGAAAAAAATTAAGTAATTTTATATAAATTTAATAGTGTAAATTTCAAATATAATTGTATTATTAAATTGTATTTTACATAATGTAACTTACAATTTATTATGTAGGCTACAATAAAGATTTATTATGTAGGTTGAAATAAAAAATTATTATGTAGGTTACAATTAAAATTATTGCATGCAATGGAGCACCGCCATTCTTGGTGTGCGTGCCTCCTCTTCCATATTTTTTACTTAATACACTTCTTTAAATTGAAACGGCTCTCATTAAAATAGGTGTGTTTGCCTCATCTTCCATATTCTTTAATTAATATACTTCTTTAAATTGAAACGACTCTCATTCAATTACATAAAAATAATTTAATACAAAAAGAAATGAAGTTTATTTAAAAATAAATCGAACAAATTGAGACATGCTGCAAGCTTCATTTCATATTTTATAAACATGATCTGCACATTGTTTCTTCACGGGTTTCAATTTGATATCGAGGTTAGTACAATTTTTTGGTTCATTGGTTTTTCCAAAATCGCAGCGCAATTTCTGAAGTTTCATAGATTGAATGGTATATAATAGATTGACTAGTAAACAGGTACGCGGAGCTTCTGTCATATAACTAGGTTCAGTTCCAAAGTGTCAATACAAAGTGGGAGGTATGTAAAACTAAGGCCCTCTTTGTTTTGATTATCATGGTCAATGAAAAATGCTCAATTTGATTTTTTTATCATTGAAATGTTTATTATTTCATATTTTTATCATATTCCTCTATTTCATTTGTAAGTTTTGAATGTTGAGTATGCATAGACTCATTCCAGTTAGTATCAATATTATCACAATTTTTCTTTATAAATCCAATTTTAATTCTTATAGCCATGCTGCCAGTGATTTGGGAATTAATAAAAATGTAAAATTATTCTCTAAAACCATACTATGTATCGTGTGAAGGTGGAAAAATATGGTTTTTTTCGCTGAGGTGAAGAGGCAAGGTTTTCCGAAACATTTTCCTGAAATCCCTGTTCAATTTTCTTAGTTTGCCACAAGATTTTCTAGGGGCCATTTTTTGAGGGTTTGGGAATACTATTTTACACACAAAAAAAAAATTATCCCATGAATAATACTTCCTCTTAAATGTTTGAATATTATGGAGACGATAGAATGGAAGGTAAAAAACAAACTGTAGTAGCATCGTTTAAAAGACGATTTGAATATAATCTAGTTTTTGGAATTATCCTAAAGATATTTCCTATGAGGTATCCTTGAATGCAAACAAAATATCATAAATTATGCATATACCCTTGAATATGATAAACACAACCAATTTATTTTTTAATTTTTTTCTTTAAATTGAAATATTTTCATCATATTTCAATTTACTTAAGATAATATTCGTTGTTCATGTGGATGTAGATCCACCTCATTCAAAACATGACCTAAATTATTTCCATGGGGCCTTAGCATCAAATATGTAATTAAGGACGAAATGAACTTATGATATTACACTTGCAATTGTTGAAACGTTTGGTATTCTCCAAACCATGAAAGAAATATTAATGCGAAATGATTAGATTACATTTGCACTGTTACAATGCTTGTTATTCCACAACCAGTGTGTGAAAATTATGCTAATCATGAAAGAAAAGTTTTTAGTTTTTGAAAAATAAGTATGTTAATTATTAAATGGACGAGAATTCTAGAGTGCAGTAGTTCCATCCCATGTCTTTAGCTTGGAAATTATTTTAACACTGCTAACCCTCCACAACGATCTTCGTAGAACCTATGATGAAAGCCTCATTCACAAAAATCTCCATATCAACAATTCGTGCGACTTTACCATTTTAATTTTGCTCAAAATGTTTTACCTACGTCAAAATTGGGTGCTCTGATAGAATTTATAAACTCCCTTCAACCCAATTTCTTGAATAGGGATACATATTCTTCATATGCCTCAATGGTTTCACCTCTAATAGGTTTGGGTGGATTTCACAACTAAAGCCATAGAAAAAGTGTGTGTATTATTTGTAGGGAGATAGTAGAGACTTGATCTAGGGTTTCAACAATCTAGAAAAAAAAACTCACTAGGGTTTAAAAAAAGAACATAAACATAAATACATGCTAATAATCTTTCTGAAATAACCATGGTTTCAAATGAAAAATGAATGAAGGTATACAAAACTCTTGGAGTGTTTTGGAAATTAGGGAAAATCTTGTGGCAAACTAAGAAAATTGAACAGGGATTTCAGGAAAACATTTGAGAAAACCTTGCCTCTTCACCTCAGCCAAAAAAAACATATTTTTCCACCTTCATAGAATACATAGTATGGTTTTAGAGAATAATTTTTCATTTTTATTAATTCCCAAATCACTGGCAGCATGGCCATAAGAATTAGAATTGGGTTTATAAAGAAAAACTGTGATAATATTGATAATGAGTGGAATGAGACAACCAATACCCTCATCAAGTTCTGGAAAGGGTTTTCGAAAGCGGAGTAGAATGGTCGGCATTAGGGTTTCTTTTTTCTCTGTTGCTGCCCTCGCCGACGCAGATGCTTGGGCTTCTAGACCTGGTCTCCACCTTGACGCTGCTGTCGCTGTGACATCGTCTGGGGATGCTCTCGTTGCGGCCCCTTGCCAAGTGCTGCCTTTGACTAACCTGAACACCTCATTTTTGTTTGTTGCTGATCACTCAAAGGGCACTCGATCTGCTGTGTCCAGGGTCGTTGCAGACTTCACTGATGCGAAGAAGCACTGCGCCTATCCTTTGGTGCTGGCGGTGGCTTCCATGGATTACAGAGGCTTCTCTTTTCCCCGAGGTCACTTTGCAGTTCTTCAAAGGGCAGATTCTACAGGCTTCAGTAAATGCTCTGCCTCTGCCTTCACTTGCACCCTATGGCAGCGGCGACCCTCGGTTCGGCTTGTTGGGTCTACAGTAGGGCTTCTGTATGGCGAAAAACTTCTTGCTTCCTCTTTCAAACCTCGGCAAGGCCAAGGGAAGTTGGGTTTATTGCGAACTAACTCCTTCTCTTCTCAGATCTACTCTAATAAGAAGGAATCCAAAGCTTACTCTGCCCCATTTCAGATCCAGATTTCAGCTATTTCTGGCAACACCATTCTGCAATGGGTCAGTTCGTCGGACTTGGTGCAGAACCTTAAGTTAAACCTGGAACAAAGGACTGGGATACCTTTAGTCCATTAGAGACTCCTATTCCAAGGTATTCAACTTGAGGACCTCCTTCCCTTATCTGTTTATAGCATTAAAAGAAATGATTCTATTGTTTTATCCCTTCGTTTGAGAGGAGGCGTTGCTGGACAGTCGTCTTCAGCGCCCTCCTTCTCTTACAAAGATGTTGTCCATTCACAGATCCCCCATTCTCAGTCTTCCTCGAAATCAGCTCAACTAACTATGGCTCCCATGCCATTTTTGGTGGATAAATTGGAGGAAATTCCTTCTATAGAATTCTCTGATCCTAGGATTGAACATCTCCACCAGTATTTTGCAGAATCTGCAATCATATGCAGATTTAATGGTCTATGGCCTCACACTGAAGATTTATACCAATGGATCCATACCAACTGGACTAAAAAAAGCAAGATCTATTTATGCTCGAAAGGCTTCTTCATTGTAGCTTTTGAATTAAATTAAGATTACCAGAAAGCCTTAACGGGAGGCCCTTGGTTCTAGGGCACGACAGGGCTTTTCCTCTCCCATTGGTTTCCAGACTTCGACCCTTCTACAGCGGTCATCACCAAACTTACCATTTGGGTCAGGCTCCCGAACCTTCCAGTGCATCTATGGCATATTTCTGTTCTCATAGCCATTGGAGACACCTTAGGACGCTTCCTCGCTTCAGATACCTCAAGAAGGGAGAATGGACTCTACACCTACGGTAGAATTTGTGCGGAAATAGATATCAGCAAAGGATTGTTGGATCAGATCAACCTCAAGATTGGGGATTTCCACTGGACTCAAACTTTGGATTACGAAAATACAGCCTTCCGTTGCCGCCATTGTCATCAAACGGGGCACCTCCAAAATGCTTGTACCCAGATCCTCGACAAAAAGAAGAATTTCATGCGTAAACCCAAATCCAAGAGCTGGAATCCCTGTGTTTCTCCCCCCCCCCCCATGGATGATTCGGACTCATCCAGCTCGGATGAGGAGGAAACAGTAGCAGAAGGGCTGAATGATGGGGCTTTGCTGGACGCCCCCTCTGCTAGTCCTGCGGACCCCTCTGCCCCGCTGATCTCTCAGAAACGCTCTCATGTGTCTTCGTCCTCTGAGTCGGATAAGGATATTCCGCTCGTAGGACCAAATTGTCTACAAATAGTCATGGCTCAGCCAAATTCCACTGATTGGGTCAATGTAAGCAAGAAAAAAGGGAAAAAAATGTCATATGGCAGTTTCCGCCCACTCTGGGTAGATTTCTCTGTTCAAATCTAGCTTCTCTGCAGCTCCATATCTTTCTTTCTACTCTTTCCTTGGTTGTCTCTCGAGAGCGAGGTTGATATCCCATCACCTCCGGCTTCCTAGCTTTTCTGCTTCGCTTGCATGCAAGCTTGATTGTACTATATGTTTCTACTCTTAATAGAACTAGTCTTATTCAGAAAAAAAAAAAAGATAATGAGTGGAATGAGTCTATTCCATGAATAATACTTCCTCTTAAATTTTTATTAGAGGAAATGGGTATTAGCAGTAAATTATGGTAATACAACTATTTCATAGTCATAATGAAATAAATTAGTCTCTCGATATTTCACAATAACCTTGCATTGTATATGAAAATACTATCTAGTCAAGTAATCATTTTTTATTTTTGTGTTTATAATATAAAAATAATAATAAATGTAATTATAATTTCGATAATTAATATCTATAATTAATTGATTGTTATTGTTGTGTAGTTGATATTTGGTAGTTGTATTTTAGATTTTGCCTGTACAATTTTATACAAAAAATGTGTTTAATTGTATATGAAAATTTTGGGAGTTGTATTTTATATTTTTAGCTTTTTAAAAAGTTTATTAGAATATCAATCTTAGTACTATTAATAACCAATCAAGATCTATCTTAACCTTGGATCTATCAAGAACCCTAATGAGCTTCTTGACCCCAATATATTCATTACATAGAAGTCAAAATCCTCCAATCACATAAATATTTTCGTTATTTGTTGGCTTCAGATTGAATGTACTTCTCTGGTATTTGTGACCACATAATCATTATCGTTTCTTTAGCCTCTTATAACTCCTACAAATCTCCCCCAAAATACATATTATCAAGATGAAATTATATTTGTAAATATATATTTAATATTGTTATGAAATTATCATTTAAGTTATTAAATAATAAATTATATAAAAATTTATAGAATTAATATTGATGCATGACTAACATTCATCGGCCAATCATGTAATACAAATAATATATATTACTAAATATTAAAGAATTTTTTTTGCATTACTCTTTACTAAATAAATTGTATTATTATTATTTATTTATAAATATTTATTATTTGATATTATTTTTAATATTGATACTCTTAATATAATATAATTAATATAATAATTATTAATATATAATACTATCAATATATTCATACATTAATATAGTACAACTAATACAATTAATATTATTATTGTAACCTATATCAATAAATTTCAAATGTTTATTAATTCTTATTTTTATATTTATATTTTCTTATAATCAAATTAAATTATATCAAATTAATATATATTTATTATAATTATGATTTTTTTTTTTTAAATTATATAATACATTATATAAAAATTTATAGAATTTATTGTTAATTGTTAACTAATACATTATAAAAATTTATAGAATTAATATTGAAATATGAGTGAGATTCTTCCATATACAAAAAGGACCATTCATGTAATACACATAATGGATATTACTGGATATTACTAAGTTTTCTTATTATTAACTCTAATTTTTTGAATCCCCCGGATGCGGGTGATTGAATCGCTTTGTACGATGGCGCATGGACAGGCATGGTGGGTTGGCTTGTGGACATATACCACCGCGACCCAGCTCCGCGCGACGCCATGCATTTATCACCCTGCCAGTGTCTTCAATGTTGCCTTAACGTAGCTCATTCTCCCACGAGAGCCCGCCTTCATTTCTATCATGGCGCCTCAAACCAGGTTCATTTTTGCTACTCCTCTGAGCTCGCGCTGTTCCATACCTGCAGCAGAGCCTCGCTCTCGGACTGGTACTGGGAAGCGGTGTGCTCTTGCGTGCTGTATTGAGCAAATGCTGGGAATTCATTATACTCACAGCCCTTTCTGCTAACTCTGGTCCAACTCTCTCACTGATTGTGTCTCGGCTCCGCTTGTTTGTGCTCCCATGTGTTCCTCTGTGGACTGTGTTCCCCGCCATCACACTACTGACTCATGCATTTCTTTGCCTACCCGCTGCACAATGCCTAGACTGCGTCAACGAATGAGGTGCAGGATAGGCACCAGTTGGGGGCAAGTTGCCCGTTAGTCTTCTTCTTCCACCTCTGGCTTGACCTCCCAATCCTCGGAGTACCTCTCTGGCCACTATCCAACCACCAGGAGTGGTCGAGGCCATGGGTTTGGGCAGTCCACATTTGCAAGGGGCTCCCCCCACATCCCGGTTACACCACTCTCCCCCCCTGTTCAGTCCCACACGGCTCAACTCCGCATTCCCTATGTTCTCAGTCACTCCACCATTATAGCCAAAATCACCATTGAATTTCATGAAGACTCTGCGGCTGAGGATGTCCAGATTCCTGGTGTACCTATGGAGAAGAACATCAGCACTTTACATATCACTCCTCCCTCTGACAGCCTAAAGCGTAAGGAGCCCTGTAGCAGCGCGATTCAAGACACAAGCCACCCTGTTGACCCAAGCAATCCAAAGCGTGGTGGCTCAGTGGGAAAAGTTGAACATCAAGCGGCGGTTGAAGACCCCCATGAGTATGGCTGCCGCATCGTCGAAGAAACGCCAACCAACTCTCATGATTCCTGAACACGGCTACACTCTCAGGTTTTTGTCTCACAGTCGCTCGTTTGGGCTTGATCCTCTACATTTTTGTTTCATCAGTTTACATACTCAGACCTTTGCTACTATGTCTAATAGTCGGTTTCCCCTGCGTGGGCGGCATTTTACTGTTTGTATGGTTCGGAATAGGGTAGCAATTCTAGCTTTTGAAATTTTTTGGTTAGCCATCAACTTTGTAATTGTCAGAACGCTGCAACTATGGGCAATAACTTTTGAGGCTGGGACCTCCCTGTGAATTTTTGTATCAATAATAGGAGTAGACAAATTCAAGAAAAAAAAAACTCTAATTTTTTCAATACTTAAACTTTTTATTAATATTAATAAACATTGATAAACATGAATGTTTAAAATTAACATATAAAGTATTAATATAAATATAAATATAAATATTATTACTATTATAAATATTTTTATGACTAAAATTAATTACTAAAATTAATATTAATTGATATTAATATTAATAATTTATTAATATATACTGTCAATAACATTAATAATAAATACAAAAATTTCAAATTAGATAAAAAATTATTAATATTAAAATTAAATATCAATATCTTCTTTATTGTTAATTAATATCAATTAATATTAATATTATTAATATTATTATTATTATTAAATATATTTGTTAATGTTAAATTTCGAAATTTATATAAAAGTAAATTTCTCATTTATACATTAATGTTAACATTGACGTTAAATTTCACATTTATACATTAATGTTTTGGTTATTATTAATATTAATATTATTAATATTAATTTTTTAATATTAATTAGAATTATTCAAATTAATATTGATTGATATTAACTCTAATAATAAATATAAATATTTCAAATTAAATAAGAAATTATTAATATTAAAATTAAATATCAATATCTCTTTTAATGTTAATTAATATTAATATTAAATACACATGTTAATGTTAAACATATAAATTTATATAAAAATAAATTTCTCATTTATACATTAATGTGAACATTGAGGTTAAACATCAATATAGATATTTCATTAAAAAATAAGATTGATAATTTTAGGTTTACATAGGTTATATGACTTTGGAATTTAACTTGATGTTTTTTTAGATTCAATGACATTTGGAATTAAAAAAATTGGTATTTCATATCATTTGGTCCATGTAACATTATGCTATTTTATAACCCAAGGTAATTTTTCTTATTATTAACTTTAATTTTTTCAAAATTCATATTTTTAATTAAGTTAAATATTTATGTTTTTTATTAAAATTAATAAGTATTGATAAACATAAATGTTTAAATTAACATATTAATATTATTTTCATGATTTATATTTATATTTATATTATTATTATTATTATTAATTATTTAGTATTAGCATTAGTATTACTCAAATTAATATTGATTGATATGAATACTAATAACAAATATAAATATGTCAAATTAAATAAGAAATTATTAATATTAAAATTAAATATCAATATCTCTTTTAATGTTAATTAATATTAATAATAAATACACATGTTAATGTTAAACATATAAATTTATATAAAAATAAATTTTGCACTTATACATTAATGTGAACATTGAGGTTAAACATCAATATAGATATTTCATTAAAAAATAGGGTTTGATAACTTTAGGTTTACATAGGTTCTATGACATTGGAATTTAACTTAATGCTTTTTTAGGTTCAATGACATTAGAATTAAAAAAATTGGTATTTTCATATCATTTGGTCCATATAACATTATGCTATTTTATAACCCAAGGTTTATAAGATAAAGCTTATTAATATTTAAAAAATTGTTTTAAGTTAATATTTATATTGAGCATCAAACATTTACATCAATATTAAACATAGACATTAATAGAGACATAAAAAAATATTTATTAAGATTAATAATAAATTTGTGAGTTATTTTTAACTATTGTAATAATGTTCTTGGGGCTCATATGATTTTATACATTATGTATATGTGCATTTTACTATATTTGTAGATGGAAAATTGCTTATCTATGTTAATTTTAATTCTGTTCACCATTAATTGAAAATTGTTTTGTTGATATCATGTGTGTTTTCTTTTATGTTAGGTGGTTTCCTTGTTTTATCATGGATCCAGCTATTTGGAGTTGTATTCCATTTGAAATTCATGAAATTTTCTTCCTTTGGCTCGGTTTATCGGTTGTGATAAAGTTTAGCATTGTTTGTAAGTAATGGAAGAATGTTTTGAAAAAGCCTTCTTTCTTATTGCATTGCAAGCATATCTGTACGAACGAATTTGGATTTATGTTTCCTTTCCTAAAAAATGAAGACAATTATTTTGCTGCTGAATACCTTAATCAAAATGGGCGCATATCTCGTTTTCATCCGCGATTCATAGATTCAAGATACAAAGTAGAGTCTACTATTGGACCAATGGTAGTTTTATCCTTACCAACAAAATTCTCCCATTCACAAAACTATTTTGTAATGAATCCATTTACAAAGGCGTTAAAAAACAGTGGGTGAATATGAATTGGAGACTAGGGATTCTTTTCATTATTGGAAAATGTAAGCAGCAACAAATATGATTGGGTTTTTCTAAAACATATCTATGATAGAATGCAGTCTAAATTTTATGTTTACAATAGTCTTGATAAGGTTTGGCGAAGGGTTGATCTTCCATTTGGTGGCACTTCACCCCCTCAGAATAGAGTGTTTTATAAAAGTAAATTGTTTTAGCTCTATCTCGACATAGAGTATGAAGATTATCCTCAATATGGGTATACAATATACTAGTTTGATGTAATAAAAAATGAATGGGGTTTTTCATTTGTTTCAATCACTGACATACGGTGTATGTCATTAGAAATATGTAAGAATCAGTTGATATTTCTTATCAATGATGGCTCCACTTCTGTATGGTCCATTGAAGAAATAAATAATTTCGAATTTGGTCACCTGTGTGTTGAATGAAGAATTGACTACTTTGAGGATGATTGGGGCTTTAGATGGAAGTTGTTGGAAGAAATGTCTACAAATATAAATATCCAATGTCCTGGTTATCTTCCATTTCGAACAGTCCAAGGTGTGGTTCTTATGTGCAAATGCAGTGAAGTTCCTTTCCTATTATATGGCATGATGATTGGCCTCTTCTTCCCAATAGATATTGATAATTCAACTAATCAACAGATGCATGGATTTTGTTCTCCAATGTTGCAGGAGTTCAACGATTTGATCAAGTCTGGAAATGTTTTTGCAATTACTCCCTGTATGGATTCTATTGATGAGATTCCACCATTAGATATGGACATGGAGTCTTAGGCTATTAGTCATTTTATATTCTCTCTGTCGTTGTGGAAAATATTTCCATTTTTTTTTTACTTTACATACTTTTTGTTATGTATGCTAAGACTTTAAAATTACAATTCTATGGATATTTATATGGCTCCATTGTGAGGGGGTGTCTTCTATATGTGTATGTATCAGATTTTGGATATTGAATTCCATTGCAATTTTCTCGAAAATATTTATTTTTGTGTCCCATTTAGTTCTCTTAATTGCATTTCAATGTGCTTGGATGTTATCCATTTTCTTTGTTTTTATAATTATAATTTCTATGACTTATTTTATACATGGTGTTTCCATTAGTTTTTCCTCATTGATTCTCAAACAATGTTATATCTTTAGGTTAATTTTATTATTTAAATTTATATTTTGATGGTATATAGTTCCAAATATTTAGATATATTTCCAATTCATATAATTCTTATAGTATTTTGTTCCAGTTATATGGTTTTCCCATTACAATTATAATATGAGACGTGAAACTTTATCCTTTTTTGTTTTGGCCATCTGAAAAAATCCATTTTTCTTTTTATCCATTTAGAAAAATCATTTTATGTTTTCATAACTTTATATGGTTGGAAAAATACCGTATATGATTTTAATGTTTTTATGTGGTTGGAAAAAAAATGTGTTCCTTTTTCATTATTTTGTGTTTATGTATATTGGATATATTATATGTTCCATGTTTATGGCTCCATAATAAATATGTTATTATTTTTTGTAGACATTTCATCTGAAGGCACAAGCAAGCATACAAGAAAAAATAATCAGTCACCAGCATCGCGTGACAAGTCTAATGAAAGTTTTCGTTTACGGTATCAAAAAAATAAGGATACAATAAATGAGCATAGGAGAGCTACATATCATATAAGAACGAGTGAAACGACTCTTCAAAATGATTTTATGATTCCTCGTAAGTATCGTACTATGGATGATATCATGGAAATAACATTTCCCCTTGATAGTTCATTGCCAGAATATGCTCCTCGTCAGCGTAATTTTTTTTCGATGCTCTCCTGAAAATTTTCATAATGTTGGCGAAACATCTCGCAATAGGGAATAACATCATATTAACAATGTGGATGCAAATGTTCACCCTAACCCTTCTGTCTCCACAAATGCATCTTGTGAGAAAGGCCAAAGGTTGCAAAATATCCATGGTGGAGGCAATAATGACATTGTATGTGATGATTTGGATGATAGTTTGATTGGCCAATTGTTTGATCATTTGGATCCAGCTCGTTGAAACATCATATCTTCCAATCTCCATTCTCAAAATAATATTTTCCCATGAACATAATTACTCATCCCTGATAGCATTTCACGTGGAACAATGGAGGTAACCCAATGATATTTTTATGTTTGCTGTAATATTGGTTGTTTTATTACATTCCTCTATTTACATTTATTTTTTTCTAAAATTATAAGGTATTGTATTCTCTTGGAATAGGATACACCTCATTTTAATAGAGGTCTAGAAATTATCTCCCGAAGTCTTCCATCTACTAATCTGAGAATTGAATATAAAGCACATCATAACCTTCCACTGCATTCTCCTCGACAATAAAATTGGAAAACTAATGTAAATGTTCAATGTATTTGATTTGATTTTTCATTTTTTGAATTTTTGGTACATTGGACATGAACTTTATTGCATAATTTGTTTTCTTCAAACAGGACACAACTCATTTCAATAGAGGCATACAAATTAACTTCACAGATGTTATGTCTACCTATGTTATAAGTGAAGAGGAACCATCTCATAGCGTTCATCCACATCGCCAACAAAATGTAAATGTTGAATGCATTTGATATTTTCCTCCTTTTTTTATTTATTGTTAGTTGTACAATTTTAAATATTTATTTTTTGGACATTTAGTTTTATAATAAATTTTATTTTGTTTAAATAGGAAACAACTCATTCGAATAAAGTCGTCGAAACTAACTCCCCAAATGTTCTATCCACTGATGTTAGAAGTGAAGAGAAACCATCTCGTACCCCTCATCCACATCGCCAAACAAATGTAAATATTGAATGAATTTGATTTTTTTTTAATTTTTTCAATTCTAATTATTTCAACATTCAATTTAAAAAAAAATATATGCTAAGGAAACCTTATCATCCTCCCAGGTTCCAGAAATACAAACCATAAATTTGGAAATACCATGTCATAGATATGTTCCACATGTTTCAAATTTGGGAAGGGAATCTCATGGTGCTGAAAATCAAGTACATTTTAGAAGAACTTATAATCTTCCACATCATTCTCCACATGGTCCAACCAATACAAATCATATTAATTTTGATGAAAACATGATTGCAGTGCATAAAAGATTTCGAGAAAAGATAGATAACTTGTCAGTTGTCCAAATGTGCCACATCTACTAAGAATCATATCCTAGAATCCAGGTTTTGAGAGATTCTGAAGGACGTGTTTGCAGACGACGTAAAAATGAAAGAGGTTCACATCATTTTTCTGGATATAATAACATGGATATTGGTGAGAAACCTTATATTTTAAGAGTTCTTACTCAAGTTGAATAAATGTTAATAGCACGTGTAAATCCTATTTTGCAAGTGACACATGCTTGAGGTGGGCAATATAAGTATAGCGGACACACAATTATCTTTCCCCAAGATATTTCTACAATTGCACAAAGTCTTCCCCGACATGTTGAAGATCTTGAATCTCTGATTGTGAGGAGACATGCTGCTCAGTCTAAATATTATAAATTTTATGTAAAAATATCTCGAGTTATGGCTGCATTTCTTTTCAAAATTGAACGTGATCAATATTATCGAGATGTTGTAATTAACTATGATTCAGTGAATTCTTTGCTCGAAAGATCAATAGATATCTCCTCCAGGCTTAAATTTGTTGATTGTGATATTGCAGAATCTGAGATCAATGAAGCTAATGATAAAGGGTTTCCTCTTAATAATTTTCCCTCTCATCCTTCTTCTTTTGTTGCTCACCTACCCAATGAACGGAGAGAAGTGGAAGAAATTAGAGCATTTCTTGAAAATGTTGATTCTTCACATTTTTAAGAAATGGATTGGCCCAATATTGGAACATCTCCGGTGAATGAATATAATACTGAGGGGTTATTAGATATGGAATTCCCCACATTGTTCCCCGTTGGTGATGTTGATTAGTTGCAACCACGCATTTGAACTTTTGAATTTCATGAGTATGCATTGCATCTTCTTCGATATTATGATTAGAGGTTTGGAAGCCATCCTTGCTTCCGATATTACCTATTGAACCTAATAATGCGGCATCGTAGCCAAGCAACTGCTTCAGTTTTGTGAAGAAAAATTTTCATGATAAGTCACCGACAACAATTGAAAACTTGCATCACCAACTTTCTGATTTACAAGATAATAAGTTGGCTAAGAAATGCAGTTTGGGTCTTCTCTAAGAGGTACAAGGGCATACTGGACTAAATTTTGGGCTGAATTGACTGACATGATTACTCACTTTGGATTTCCATCTTTGATTTTTACTTTGAGTGCAACTGACACAAAGTGGCCAAAGCTACATAGCCTCATTCTTGTACCCTCACATTCTCGTTCCTTAAATTAACATCGTATGAAAATTGAGAATGTTATCTAGTACCCTCATATTGTTGCCACATTTATGCACCATAGATTCAAATATTTCGAGAGGAAGTTATCCAAAAATATCTTAAAGCGAAAGACTTCTGGTACAGGTATGTTTTGTTGAATTTATTTTCTATTCATTGTCAATTTCTTATTATTGTTCTATTTATATTTTTTGTAGTAACTCTATATTCATTTTCTTCATATATGACTGGAAACATAGAGGTTTAGCACATATCCATGGTTTCCTATGGTTGCAAGGAGCTCCTGAAATGGAAAGACTTGATTGTTCAAATGATTTTTATTTACAACATGCAAAGAGATTCTTTGAAAATTATGTAACTGCATGGAATCCACGTGAAATAGATCATCGCAATATAATGGTTACAAGAATTCTTAATGATGACCCTTGCCTATTGAATATTGATCAGATTTTCTCTTGCAATCCTCATAATTATCATGAAGAATTGTTGAACCGTGTCCAAAGGCACACAAAGTGTAGTGTAGATTCTTGTTTGTGTAAAAAGGGCACTATTCTTGCTTGTCGGTATGGGATCTTTCTGAGGAACCAAGTTTTTTCATAGATGATCAACGAAGAAAAAAATATGACCCAGCAAGAAATGATGATAGGCTCACTGTGCATAACATTGACCTTCTAACAATGTGGCGTGCAAATGTTAATAGCCAACCAGTGCTTTCTCAGCATGTTGTCCTGAAATATATTGCTAAGTATGCATCAAAAGCAGAGAAAAGGTCTGAAATTTATCATGATATGTTAACTAGAATTTCAAATTCTATTGCCTCTAAGGATCGTGCTTTATGTGCTTACAAAAGGTTTGTTGCAAAAACGATTGTTGAACGTGACATTGGAGCACAAGAAACATGCCATATGTTGCTTAAACTACCTCTTGTTGTTTCTATTCGAAAATTCATTTCATTAAATGTTGGAAGAAATGCTTTCAGGAAAATATCAAGGGATGGCATGCAATGTCCATCTGAAAATACTTTTGTTCAACATTACCAAAAGATACAATTTCTCCTTAAACATCAATCTTTGATAGAAACAACAAGATCTTGGACATTTGATAGTAAGCATAAAAAATGTCCTTGGAAGCCTAGAGATGTTCATGCGATTGTTCGGGTTTGGCCATGGTTTTGTTCTATTCCTAGTGACGGTTTAGACGAATTTGAAGCCTTTTGCTGGATATAATTGCTCTTGTACAAGCAATTTTGTGAAATTTTTGCAAAGATTGGGTTTTCAGCTGAAATTATTGTTGAAAATTGGAGTAATTTCCGATATCAAGCATGGCATGTTGATCAAAATGCATTAAATGTTGAAAATATTTAAGATGGAGAAGATGGTGATTTGGCTAACCAGGAAATGAATCTTGAAGATGATTTTCAAGAATGGTAACTTTTCTCTCGCTTGCTTCCACCAAGTAATGTCAATGTTTCTGATCTTCACACCCTTGGTCAAAGGGATTTTGATATATCCTTTGACTGGAAAAGTATAATTATTTCGGATGGTGTGGCTGAAGAAGCTATTAAATTTATAAGGAGTGGAATATCAAGGGGTGATATTTTTGACCTTTCAAATAGAACATTTTCCTCTCCAGATTCATTGGCAGAAAAATAATGACTTGATTTTGAAATTGTTTTAAGGAATTTTGTTGAATATGAGATTCTTGAAGCTCTTCTTATGATTTTTCAAGGCACTCCAGGCACTGGAAATTCTTTCCTTATTCATTGTGTTTTTGAAGCTCTTTATAATCTGTAAAGTAATGGAAAAATTCCTTTGCTTCTTATTTCCCCAACAGGAATAACTTCTTTTAATATACGTGCAAAAACAATACACTTTGCTATGAAAATTCTGATTAAAGATATGAAACCACTACAAGGTCAATCGCTGGCAGTATTCCAAGAATAAATGAGGCATATTCGATATATATTGATTGATGAAATGATATTTTTAGGATCAAGGTTATTCATGAAAATAGATGCTCGGTTACGAGAAGCATTTCCAGAGAAAAAGAATTGTTCTTTTGCTGGCAGATCCATCATCCTTGTGGGTGACCTTGGCCAGCTACCTCCTGTGAGAGATAAGCCTTTGTATGCAGGTAATACAATAGGGAAAGTCTTGTGGAAAAAATTCAACATTGTTGTCACTCTTGACACAATATTTCGCCAATAAGGGAGTAATGAGAAAAAATCTTGTTTTCATAGAGTCCTCAATAACATAATAAAAACAAAACCTATTCTTAATGATTGGGAGTTTCTTATGTTGTGGGTTGATATGAGGTTGCATCCTAGAGAAAGGGATTTATTTAATGCAACAGTTCACATGTTTCCAACAAATAATTTGGTCTCCTTCCATAACAGGTATATGTTGAAATCATTAAATTCTCCAGTTGCACGATGTATTGCTGTGAGTTCAAGGCATTCAAAAATAAATGGTGTCGGTGATGATCAACTGGACCGTGAAGTTTTATTGTGTCGTGGCCAACGTGTTATGTTGACATGTAATTTGTGGGTTGAAGTTGGTTTGGTGAATGGTGCACTTGGGTATGTGAAGGAAATATTTTATATGCCTACCTCTAAGCCACCTAAGCTTCCAATGTTCACAACTGTTGTTTTTTATAAGTATGTTGGTGTTCCTTTTTATGCAAGCAATCCAAACATTCTACCTATCACACGAGTGATAAGTGGAAATCGAAAACAAATTCCTTTAAAGATGGCATGGGCTCTTACAATCCACAAGTCACGGGGTTTTACTTTAGAACGAGCATCAATTGATATCGGGAATAAAGAGTAGCAAAGCCTAGCCTTCATAGCCATATCAAGAGTGAAATCAATAGATAGTTTATGCATTGCACCGCCTTTCTATTATCAGCGTTATGCCAAGATGAAAGATAATGCATATGTTACAATTAGGAACAAAGAAGAGGAGCGATTAAAGTCCATATCGTTATGACATGCAACTATTGATACTTTTAGCTCTTTATAGAATGTTTTTTGAATTTATTTTACTATCCTCTTTATTTAATTTTAATATAATAATGGTTTTGATATATTAATGAGATGAATACATTCATCAAATTCATAGTAGTATTTTGGAATGTTGTTTACATCGTTTTTCATGTTTTTTAATTTTATTTTATTTTTAAGTGGTTTTTGTTATTTTTCTTACAATGAACCATTCAGAGATAAAAAACCAATTATATGAAGCAATCATTAAAAATAAAAATGGAATTCCATATCACTATGACATGCAGCTAATAGTATTGTGACATATTTATAGAATTTTTTTTAATTGTTTTTATTGTCCTCTCTATTTTCATTTAGTATAATAATTATTTTCATGTATTGATGAAATGAATACATTCATGAGATCCAATATAGTAATATATGAGAAATTTCTTAGATCATTTTTCTTGTTGTTCAATTTATCTCAAATTTTTAAGTCACTACTGTTATTTTGTTTACAATGAACCATTCAGGCATATACAACCAATTATATGAGTCAATCATTAAAAATCAAGATTGAAGTCCATACCCTTATGACATGAAACTAACAATATTTATCAATGTGGTTTGCTAAATATGTTGTGGCTTGGTTCAATGACAACATATTTATATTTGATAATAATATTAAACTAAAATTAATATATACATTGCCATTAATTTAAATAAAAATATAGAATTACTAACATTATTAATATTCGATTCTAAACATTAAGTTTAAAAATTTGTGATTTCTTGTTTATTATTGTAATAGGGGTCATATCACTCATTTCATGTGTACAATATGTATTTCTAATGAGGTTTATATTTGTAGTAATTTTATATCATTTGGTTCATGTAGCATTAGGTTATTTTATAGCATGAAGTTTTTAATATTAATTTTTTTAACGACAATGCAAATGTGGTGTTCTATTTTATATATATATATATATATATATATATATATATATATATATATATGCCTAGATGTTTCTATCTCTTTGTGTAATAATTTTTATTTTGTCGTTTTTCCTTTCAAATGTAGATATGAATAATAATGATGGTATCTATTATAATCAAGCGGTGGTAAATATTTCTAGACTGAACAATTTTCTTTCATATCTTCGGAACAAGCTCGATAGAAAACATGGCTTCCATCCTACTTTTATTGATGAGCATTTTTGTGTGTTCGATGAAATGAAAATGAATGTAAAATACTTGTTGCATGTGCACATGAGGGAGACTGGGAGAAAAAAAAGAAGGAATTTTTTGGAAAGTGTTAAGTATCATGATCATTATCCTATTGATTTGAATTGGTGTTCCTTTTGTGGTCGGTCTGGTTGTGTTCTCGAAGAGGCTATTTGACAAATGACCTTTGATGGAGAGTTTCGAGTCCATTTTTGTAGTGGGATTTCTTTATGTAAAGGCAACAAAAAACATATGTTATTTTCAATGTTATTTTTTTGGTTTAACTGATGGTGGAATTGAATATCACTTTATTTTATTAATTCATTCAATTTATAATATTAACAATCAATAAGGTTGATTGATCACCTACGGTTTATAATAATAATAATCATGTGACTTTAAAATTCCTCTATGTTTTAAATATTGGGTTGTAGGCTTTATTAAGCTCTTCTGTTTTTAATATTGTTTCCTTGGCTTTATTGCTACCTTAGGTTATTAATATTTTCCCCTTGGGTTCACCAATTCCTTTGGTTTATAATATTAAACCCTTGGGTTTATTAATTCTTTTGGTTTATAATATGAATAATCCCTTAGGTTAATTCTTAGTGTTTATTAATTTCTTTGGTTTTTATATTTTTTTATTAATTTTATTGATTCCTCGACTTTATTAATCACTTGAGTTTATTAATAATTATTATTTCTAATAATTATATGTTGGGTTTATAATATTAATAATCCCTTTGCTTTCTTAATGTTTTATTTGTAATAATAATTTGTTGGGTTTATAATATTAATAATCCCTTTGCTTTCTTGATGTTTTATGTTTATAATATTAATATTTCCCTGTATTTGTTAATCCATTGGGTTTATAACATTGATCCCTTAATTAGCCTAATTCTTTCGGTTCATAATATTATTCCCTTTAGTTTATTAAATCCAAATATTGGGGTTTAAATATTAGTCCTACAGTTTAATACTAATGCATGGTCCAACGTCACATTATGAAAAACATTGACTCAATATGAAAATCAACCATGGGAAACCATTTTTAATTAGCGTTAGCCATAGTCGATCAATGTCATCCATGGTCAAATGTCACATTCGGAAAAATATTGTCTTAATATGAAAGTCAACCATGGCCAACCATGGCCTTAGTTGTTCCAATGTCGCATTGTGACAACAATTGTCTCAATGTTTAAATTAGGCATGGAAAACCATGTTTATTTCCCTCGTTTTATAATATTAATAATCATGTGACTTAATCAATCATTTTTATTTACAAAATTTGATTCCTAAGTTTTATTAATCTCTTTATGAATCATGTGAGTTTCTCATTTATTTGTATTTAACATATTTATTCCTAGCCTTTACTAATCTAATTTGTTTTTTATATGGATCCCTTGGCCTTTTTGATCTCTTACGTTTTTAATATTTTTCCCTTGGGTTCCCCAATTCCTTTGGTTTATAATATTAAACCCTTGGGTTTATTAGTTATTTTGGTTATAATATTAATAATCCCTTGTGTTTATTAATTAGGTGATTTTAAAATATTGATTCTTATGGTTTATTAATTTCTTAGGTTTTTGAGTTTAAAATATCTATTCTTAGGATTTTTTAATCTCTTGTGTTTTTAATATTGATCCCTTGGCCTTACTCATCCCTTAAGTTTTTAATAATTTTCCCTTGGGTTCACCAATTCCTTTGGTTTATAGTAGTAAACCCTTGTGTATATTATTTATTTTGGTTTGTATTATTAATAATCTCTTGGGTTTATTAATCTCATGAGTTTAAAATATTAAATACTATGGTTTATTAAATTCTTAGGTTTTGGGTTTAAACTATTAATTATTAAGGTATATTAATCTCTTGAGTTTAAAATATTAATCCTTAGGTTTTATTAATTTCTTGGTTTCTAATACTAATATTTATCCCTTAGGTTTATAGCATTTTTCCATTTGGTTTACTAATTTCTTGGGTTTATAATATTAAATGTTTGTGTTTGTTTGTTCCTTACCTTTATAATTTTAATAATTCCTTTGGTTTATAATATTACTTGTTTTGGTTTACAACATTAATAATATGTTGAGTTTATTAATCTCTTGAATTAGAAATATTAATTCTTAGAGTTTATTAATTTCTTAGGTTTTTTAGTTTCAAATATTAATTCCAAGTGTTTATTTATCTATTGTGCTTTTAATATTGATCTGTTGGCCTTATTGAGCCCCTAGGTTTTTAATATTTATCCTTGGGCTCCCCAATTCCTTTGGTTTATAATATTAAACGCTTGGGTTTACTAGTTCTTTTGTTTTATAATATTAATAACTCCTTGGGTTTATTAATATATTGAGTTTAAAATATTATTTCTTAGGCTTTATTAATTTCTTAGGTTTTGAATTTAAAATATTAATTATTAGGCTTTATTAATCTCTATTGTTTTTAATATTGATCCCTTGGCCTTATTGATCCTTTAGGTTTTTAATATTTATCCCTTGGGTTCACCGATTCCTTTGGTTTATAATATTAATCACCCCTTTATTAATCTCTTGAGTTTAAAATATTGATTCTTAGGCTTTATTAATTTCTTAGGTTTTCGGTTAAAATATTAATTCTTAGAGATTATTAATCTCTATTGTTTTTAATATTGATCTATTGTCCTTATTGATCCCTTAGGTTTATAATATTAAACCCTTGGGTTTACTAGTTCTTTTGGTTTATAATTGGTTTATAATATTAAACCCTTGGGTTTATTAGTTCTTTTGGTTTATAATGTCAATAATCTTGTTGGTTTATTAATATCTTAAGTTTAAAATATTGATTCTCATGGTTTATTAATTTATTAGGTTTTTTAGTTTCAAATTTCAATTTTTAGGGTTTATTAATCTCTTGTGTTTTTAATATTGATCCCTTGGCCTTATTTATCCCTTATGTTTTTAATATTTATCCCTTGGGTTCACCAATTCCTTTGGTTTAGAATATGTAAACCTTGGGTTTATTACTTTTTTTGGTTTGTATTATTAATAATCTCTTGGGTTTATTAATCTCTTGAGTTTAAAATATTAATTGCTAGGGTTTATTAATTTCTTAGGTTTTTGTATTTTAAATATGATTTCATATGATTGATTAATCTCTTGAGTTTAATATATTAATTTTCGTTGTGCTTTTTTTAGGTTTTTGGGTTCTAAGTATTATTTACGAGAGTTTTTTAATATCTTTAATTAAGTTATTTATTCTTAGAGTTTTTTTTTATTTTTTGGTTTATAATATTAATATTTATCTTTTGATTCACCAATTACTTGGGTTTATTAGTTCTTTTGGTGTAAAATATTAATAATCCCTTGAGATATTGGTAAGAGATATAAATTTATTATAATATTAATAAATTATTATTATTATGCTATTTTTGAATTATATTATAGTTTGAGTTAAAACTATTAATGTATTGAAATAATTTAATAATATATTTTTATTATATATTTTGCTATTGAATAATATATATATGGATCACAGAAGCCAAATTCCTAAAAGTGTGTATATAGTTAATATTATTAATATATTTTAAGTATAAATATAAAATATATTGGTAATTATAATCATAAGTATATAATATTTATTTTGGTGAAATATATGTGATGGGTCATAGATATAGGTCTATTGGCTTATATCAACCACATTGGTGAATGTGGTTGTAAATCTATTTCATATAAACCTATTGAATTTTATCAACCACATTGGTATATGTGATTGTGCTAATTTTAGTTTTAGTGAATTAGTAAATAATTTTTGATTTCTAATATTAATATTTTGGAGACATGTAACTAATTGTTTTATATTTATAAAATAATTGTATTTAATGCCATAATAGTAGTATAAATATAAACTTATTAAATTTTATATATAAAGAGACAAAAATATACTTTGCAAAATATCATACAAATTCATAACACTATTATATTATTTTGCTTAAATACAATTATCTTTTTGTTGCAGCTATATACCATTATAGTTTTTTTAATTATTTTTTATTTTAATTATACTAGCTACTATGTATGACTTATTTATTGTTTAATTATTTTTAATATTTTGTTTTAATAAACTTAATTTTTTGGAAAACTTTTAAAACATTCAAACACAAAATTCCAACACATCGATTTTAAACAAAATCCGCTATAAACCCAAACATTGAAGTAGTAAACTACACTTATATTTTATAATGAATGGAAATGGTGTATTATCATTTACCCATTTACAAAAGTTTTCAACTTACAAATGTGTATTCGTTGTTACGCTATATCCTCTTATCTTCTCCGTACTTGTTCGTTAATTATTATTTTTCTAATAAAATCTGTGTTTTTTTTCTTTAAACAAAATGTGTGTTTAGTGGCTTCGAACGACATAGATTTTCTCTTGTCCCGTTGGGACTAGGCTATTTTAGATTATCTATAATGTGCAGACTAATGGAAATCTACCTCAAACGTTTTTTCTAGAACTTCCTTAGCGATTTTCGTATTTTTGGTATGCAACCTTTTAAACCATTTTGCAGAGTTCTTATCTGCATTTATGTTAAATTTCGCCAGGGCTGTTCGTAGCTTGTCTCCTGTTATCTCGTTGCCCTTTTTTTTTTATGTTGTGTTGCATGGGCTTTTTCCCTATTTAAAGATTTATGCGTATGTTATAGTATAGTTTGTAAGGGATTAATTTATATTCTGTTCCTTCCTATCTAAGAAGAAGAGGCGGCACAAAAGGTATTCCTTAATACGGCCAGCTAAGGGCGGTGTGAGTATGATTCATCTTCTTTCTCATGTACTCAATTTTATGGTAATAATCAATGCTGCTGCATTGGGATCTAAAAATCATTTGAGATAATGGTATTTAAAAAACAAAATAAAATTAGTACTATAAGTTATTACCATTTATGTTATGTGGTGTTAATGTGGTGTAAATGTTTATGTATCATATTAAAAAATGAAGTATATCACCATATTTGATGGACAAGTTAGCACCATTCTTACTATGTGGTGTTAAAGTGGACTAAATTTTTATTGATCTTAATGGAAGTGGAGTATATCACCATATATTTAAAAAAGTGGTGTATGCTATATTGGAAATCTCTATAAAGTAGGGTAGCTAACTTTGTGTTTGCCATGTTGACATGTACAAGTGGATTTATCTATGTGAATTTCCACCATAAACATTAAAAAGTTACAAATATTTATTTTATGAATATATAAATTAGAACTAAACTAAAAAATATATATTTTATAATATTTATTTGTTGTATTTGTTTGTCATGTTTACATGTCAAACTAAAATGTAAGTTTGCACCATAAATACAACAAATTCAAATTGATTTTTTCCTAAATATTTTATTTCAATTATTTACTTTTTATATTATTCGCATGAGGAAATAAATACACAAAACCATAATACATAATTATTTATTTTATGAACAAGCCAATTGAGATAATATTTTTTATTCTATTTTCATTTCAAATTAAAATAAGGGTGAATCTATGGTATTTTTTAAGCCATCCATCAAGCTTTTAAAAGGTCCATCTAGGGCTAAATAAAACCCTCAATTAAATTACATAGCTCCATCATGATTTGGAGCTTGATGGAGACACATAGCTTGATAGAGCTATAATATGTACACATGCCATTAAATTTTTCTTGAACTTAATGATAATGTTTTATGGGCTCATAGCATTGAGAAGCCAATAGTATTGCCCATGGTATAGTATGGTTTGCATTTTTATATTATACTTAGTATATTTTTTATTATTTCATTACATATATGTATGTATGTATTTTTAGAGTTTTTTATTGTTATTAATTGTATACATTTTATAGTTTTGATAATACATTTGTATCTTATTTATTGTATAATATATATTACTATATATTATATATAGCAGGAGAGGCGTTTTAAGAGAGAAATTGGGAGGAGAGAGACAGACGGGTAGGAAGAGAGAGAGGGAATGGTAAAAGAGAGTGAGGGAGAGTTTGTAATAGGGAGGGAGGAATGGAGGGAAAGAGTGTGATGGAAACAGATGGGGATGGACAGAGAGAGAAGGGGGGGAAGGGAGAGTGACGGAGAGATGGAGACAGTGTGAGGAAAATAAAAGGGGAATGGGTGGAGAGAGATAGGGAAGGGGATGGCTAGAAGAATATAGACATGTGTAAAGAGAGAGAGAGAGAGAGAGAGAGAGAGAGAGAGAGTTGGGAAAATAAAAGGATCTCTCCAAGAAGAATACACCTAAATACTAGCACACATCCCAATGCAAGGTGCAATACATATTGATCTAGTGTGTTCTCATTGAATAAGGAACACCTTTTGCTATCACATGAGTTTCAAGATATAAGGCTAGGTAAAGTTAGCGAGTAGTTTTGTTTCTAAATAAAATAACTAACTATTTAGAGTGTTAGCTTAGTTAGCTAGGCTCTACCATATAGGTTTTTTTTCACCGAAGTTAATTCCAAGGAAGACACCTAGATGGATTAGAGGTGACACATACATTTATGATGAGGAATGGTTTAGGTGTTATGAAACACGTTCATGCTGCATTAAAATTCAAATTTCCATCATTTATATCTCTCATAAAAAAGCTATTCTTTAAAATCACTTGAGTGATTTAAAGAAATACAAAACATGTGCATGATTTAAAGAAATATAAAACACACTCACAATTTGTGGAATAAGAAATATACCCCCCATCTACCACTAAGTCATCATAATCAAATGACCCTTGGGTCACCTTCCCCCAATCCCCTCCACTTATATATTCCTCTATCACGCACCGATTTTCCTCATGAAATGGGGCACATAATTTTCTAGCTTTGATACCATGTTATTACATTTACTGGTATCCTTGTTGTCTTGTGTAGAGGCTGGAAGAGCCATATAAATTTTCTTAAGTGTCACTGAGATTTATTCCATCTTCATACACCATATCGCCATCCTTCCATATTACTAGGTTATCATTCTACACTTTCGTGACCCTTCATTTAGCCATCATTCCTTCCTCACTGAAATATATTATGTGCTAGTGCATTCCCCAACCACCATAGCACTATAATGGTAGTGTGAGATATTAAAATTCAATGACCATGGCCTTGATAGAGCCATAATACCTCCCCACAATACCAATTTTATCATCAATTTCTATTCCTTTTATTAGCCAAAATTTTTAGCCTATAGTGTGAAATCATGACTCGATGACTAGTACCTTAACCTATTGGTTTCCATCATCAACAATTCTCCTCGAGCATCCTAGAAAATGGGGGAAAGAGATTCCTTAATGACCCTCCTTAATGGGAACTTTCTAATAGTTGTTGGCTTATTAAATAAACCATATTCTTTCCCTCCATATGATTCTTATTGGTATGACATTACCTTAATTTCATTTGCATCAAAATCGTCCATTGTTTTCTATGGTTGGCTTGGAAAACACCTATGAGAAAAGATTCCTTGAGGGGGATATGATTATATTCTCTTCCACATGATTGAATTTTTCAGTTATATGACATCATGTTGATGTCACTAGCTATTGAATCTTTTAATTTACCTTTCATCATGGTTGATGTCACCATCTCATCAAGTTCAACTATCAGCACTTTTCGATGGATGGAGGGAAAATATTCTTTAAAGGGAAGTTTTTATGGAACTTCTTTGATGCCTTTCTCTAATTTAACCCCCTAACAAAAAGAAATTTTAACAACTACATAAGGTCTAAAATCAAGGCCTCCTAACACTTAAATGATTTTTTTACTTCTTGGCAAACTCCTTTTCCACATGGTCACCATCTTATTTTCCATATGGCACTACTATGTCATTGCATGAACCCCATTTTGGGTCCATGTGTTGTTTTCTACTTATTGCATGCATCCTCTACTAACATCATCAATGAACATCATCCTTCTCATAAAATGGTATCATCTTTATCCATCACCATTTCTCATTGGTGTTTTCCATAAGCTAGGGGTAATGATTCTCCGAATGGATTACTCAATGAGTAAACTCCAAAATTTTGGAGGTAAACTTCAAAATCATGGCTAAAACCCTTTTTCATTCTTCATTGGCTTCAAGACCAAAATATTTTCACACTTGATTGATTTATTTCCCATGTTTTCAATTAAACTCATGTGCCACACAACTACCCCATACTCCACCATGTTGCACTCCATGTCACATCCTAGTACTAACACTACGGCCACATATAAACCATATAGCACTACCACGCGTCTCCATTCCTTGAACTTCCTCAATGCGTTATCTCTAAAGTAAATGATCCCATCAAGCAATCTCACTAAAATAACAAATACCAAATACCAATTATCACCCAAATATCACATTGAAGGAATGGTAAGATAATACATACACTTTCTCCACATCCTCAAGAATATTATCCTTAAAGAAGGGTCAATTGACCCTTCCACGTGATCCACCTCATTTATCGTACTACTATGGAGGGAAGGTTGGTTTATCCTTCCTCTACATGAATCATGACCAAAGTTCCATATTTGAGGAAGGGTTGGTTGACCATTCCTCTTCATTTTCATCATTGAGAGTACTATCCTAGAGGTCCATGTATTACACTATTTTTTATGTGATCCACCTCCACAATAATAATATCCCGTAGAAAGGTTTGGTAGACCCTTCCTTGACATATATCATCACATAAAGACCATTTTGGACGAGGGATAAACTAACCCTTATACCTTTTTTATCTCCTTAAGAAATTTATCTTGGAAGATGGGTTGGCCAAATTTTCCATGTTATCCACCTCATTGATCGTACTATATTAGGTGAAGGGTCAGTTGACCCTTCATTTACATCAATCATAAGTAAAATAAAATATTTGAGCAATGGTTGGATAACCTTTCCTCTTCACCTATGTCCTTGAGATTACTATCCTATATGAGAGGAGGACCAATGCTAACCTAGAATATTTCTGAAGGATTATAATATTTTATGTCATTATCATGGTGGAAGGGTTGGTTGACCCTTATAAGTGATCCATATCCTTATTCATACTATCATAGAGGAATGTTTGGTTGATTCTTCCTCTAGATTATGAAAGAGGAAAATACCATATTTTTGGAAGGGTTAGCCAATAGTTCCTCTTTCTTATTTTTTTCAATAAAATACAATCTTGGTGGAAGGGTAAAATAACCCTTCCATGTTTCAATAGAACATTCCTTTATGTGAATAATATTACCCTAGAGGAAGTTCTAATCAACCCTTCCTATACATGAATCATTGCCAAAATATCATAGTTAATGAAGGCTTGATCAATGCTTCCAATTGATTTGCCTCCTTGAGGGTATTGTTATAGACAATATGTTACCTAACCCTTAATTGGAATATTTCTCTATGGTTATACTATTTGAGGTTACTATTTTGGAGTAAGGGTCAACCAACTCTTTTAAGTGATCCACATCCTTATTCATACTATCATGAAGAAATCATTGGTTGATGCTTCTTCTATATGACATGTGAGGTGAATAAAATATTTGAGGAAGGGTCAATTAACCAATCCTCTTTCTCATATTCATTAATAAAATACTATCTTAGTGGAAGTGTGAGTCATCCCTTCCAAGTGATACACACCCTTGATCACACTACCTTGGGGGAATGGTCAATGAATCTTTCATCTACACGAGTAACATCCAAAATACCATATTTGAGCAAAGGGTAGATAATCCTTCCACTTGATATACCTCCTTGAGAGTATAGTCTTGGAAGAATGGTTGGTTGAACCTTCCTCAAATCTATTTATGTAAATTTGAAAAACCTTTATTCTATGGTAATGATGTGGATATGGTATCACTCCACATAAATGTAAAGGCAAAGAAATTTAGTAGAATAGGAATATAATAGGGCTAGATTTATGTTTAATATTTAGGTGAAATGGATTTTATTTTTTTAGGAATGTATATAGATTTCCTTCAACGAAACTAATTTTTGAAGCTAAGTTGCATGGAGAGAAAATATTTCAATGTTTCTTAAACCACCAAACCAATCATTCTTATTTCCAACAAAGAAACAAAAAAATATGTTGACACATTGTTTAACCAAAGATTATTAAAGAATGAGTATTTAACAAGATGCTTGAGAAAATTGAAATAAGAGGAAATCAATACACTCATCAAGAGATTTTGGAAAAACCATTCTTCAATCATCATTAGATTTAATTTTTTTATGTAATTCACAACTATAATTTCAAGGATGGGATGCCAAGGGAAAATTTCTATAGACAAACTACTCTTAAATCTTGGGGACTCTCTTGATGATGATAGAATGTAGCTCCCCTAATGCCTTGATTCCACTAAAAATAATTCTTACGACTTAAAATATTGTGAATTTACACTACTCTAATTATCATTCAGGAATATTAGGGCATGAAATAATAACATACATCTTAAAACATACGAATATTAAGATATTTTTATTAATATATAAATATATAAAAGAAAGAAATTAATATTTTAAATTCAAGGGATTAATGAATCCAAGAAGTATTAATATTATAAATCCAAGGATTAATAAACCTAGTATATTAATTATATTAAATAGACGAGAATTAATGTTATAAATGCAATGATTAATATAAACACCTTAAGATTATAAATCCTAAACCAATATTATAAATCAAAATATTAAACCTTGATTTATTCAATGTCAGAATGCAACATTGAATAAATGCAATGTAATGTATCATTGTCACAATGATCATCACACTAACATCACAACAATATCTCTCGCACAACAACATTGGATAGATTTTTGTACCATTCCAACTTAATAATATTAAATCAAATATTACAAACCATAACATTATAAACTCTAAGATCAATATTATAATCCCTATGAAAAATATTATAAACCCTACAATAAATATTATAAACTGTAGGATTAATATTATAAACCCTACAATAAATATTATAAAACCCAATATTATAAAAACCATTATTAAATCATAAGATTAAACGAGATATTACAATCCACAATATTATAAACCCACATTAAAAATAAGCAAGAGGAACAAAATTAAATGCTAGTATTTATATTGTAAACCCGAGGGATTATAAACCCAAGCATTAATATTATAAACACAAAGTTAGAAACCCTAATGTGAATATTATAAACCCTTCAATTATAATGTTTAATAATATGAAACCAACGGATTAATATTATAAACCCGTGGATTAATATTAGTATATAAAACAACCGATTAAAAATTTAGGATTTTTAAACCAAATAATTAACATTATAAACCCAAATAATTAATAAACCTAGGGATCTTAAAATTATAAACCCAAGGATTATTAATTTTATAAACCTACAGGATTAATAACCTCAAGTGATTATTAATATTATAAACATAAGTGATCAATAAACGAAAAAAAAATTAATGTTATAAACCCAATGAGTTAGTAAACCCAAGGGATCAACATTATAAACCTAAAATATTTATAAACCCAAGGGATTAATATTAAAAACCCTTCAAATTAAACCTAAGAGATTAATATTATAAACTGAAGGGAAAATAAACCCAATAGAACAATATTAAACCACAATATTATAAAGGAGAATATTATAAACACAAGGAATTGGTAAACCTAAGGAATTAATATTATAAACCATTTGGTTTAAACATAAGAGATTAATATTATAAACCCAAGGGAAAATAAACCCAAGAGAACAATATTAAACCGCAATATTATTAAACCAAAATATTATAAACACAAAGGGAGTAGAAACCTTAGGATTAATATTATAAACTTTCAATTATCAAGTTTAATAATATAAAACCAAAAATTTATTATTATAAACCAAAGGTGTTAGTATATAATACCTACAATTATAAACTTCAAGATGTTAAACCCAAGAGATGATAAAATTTAAGATTTTAAACCCGAGAGATTAATATTATAAAACCAAATGATTAATAAACCCAAGGATTCTTAGTATTTTAAACTCAAGCGATTATTAATTTTATAAACCTAAGGGATTAATAACCCGAGGTGATTATTAACATTATAAATATAATTCATCAATAAATCAAAAAACTAATATTATAAACCCAATGAGTTAGTAAACCAAAAGGAATCGATATTATAAACCCAAAGGATTGATAAAATCGAGAGACTAATATTATAAAACACTTTGGATTAAACCTAAGCGATTAATATTATAATCCCAAGGAAAAATAAACCAAGACAAAAATATTTAACCACAAGATTAATATATCAAACCTAAGATTAATATTTAGATCATAATACATTATTTTATATATTAGGGATTAATATTATAATGCCAAGGATTGATAAACCCAACGGATTATGTATAGTATAAACCTAATGGATTAAAAAATCTAAGTGACTAATAATATTATAAACTCTGGGGATTAATAAAACCAAGAGATTAATATTATAATCGCAAGTGAAAATAAATCAAAGGGAACAATATTAAACCGTAGGATCTATATTGTAAAATGACGGGATTATAAACTCAAGCATTAATATTCTAAGCACGGGGATTAGAAACCTTAGGATTAATATTATAAACTCCTTAATTATAAACTTTAATATTATAAAACCAATAAATTGTTATTGTAAACCCAAGGGATTAGTATATAAAACCTACAATTATAAACTTTATTATTTAAATCCAAGAGATTATAAACTTTAAGATTTTAAACCCAAGATATTAATATTATAAATCCAAGGGATTATTAATTTTATAAAACTAAGGGATTAATAACCCCAAGTGATTACTAATATTATAAAGGCAAGTGGTCAATACACTCAAAAAAATAATATTATAAACCCTTTCGATTAAACCTAAGAGACTAATAATATAAACCCAAGGGAAAATAAACCCCAAACAAAAAATATTAAACCGAGAGATTTATGTTGTAAGCTCAAGGGATTATAAACCTAATCATTAATACGATAAACCTAAGGGATCAGAAACCCTATCATTAATATTTTAAACTCTACAATTATAAACCTTAATATTATAAAATGAAGAGGTTAATATAATAACCCAAGGGATAAATATATGAAACCTATGATTATAAAATTTAAGGTTATAAACCTAAGAGATTAATATTATAAAACCAAGTGATTAATAAACCCAATGTATTCTTAATACTATGAATCCAAGGGATTATTAATTTTATGAACCTAATGGATTAATAACCCCAAGCGATTTATATAATATTATAAACACAAGGGATGAATAAACAGAAGAAATTAATATGAAAAACCCAATTAATTAGTAAAATCAAGGGATAAATATTATTAACCCAAGGGATCAATGCTATAAACCTAATAATTGATATTATAAACCCTATTATTATAAACCTTAAGATTATAAATCATAAAGATAATATTATAAACGATAATATTAAATCATAATTTAGTCAATGTTATAATGTGACAATGAATAAATTACAATGTAATGTATCATTGTCACAATGATTGCCACAGTGCTTGTCATATTGCAACGATGCTTGCGACACTGTGACATTAGATAGATTTTTATATCATTCCAACTTAACAATATGAATCGATAATATTAAATTAAATATTATAAATCCTTATATTAATAACCCTAAAAATAAAATTATAATACCTATGATAAATATTATAAACCCTATGATAAATATCATAAACCTTTATATCAATATTATAAATCATAATATTATAAAACACAATATTAAACACAATATTAAAAATAAAACATTTTAAACCCTCATCCTAAAAGTAATGTTATAAACTCATTATTAGTATTATAAATCCAAGGGATTAATATTATGAACACGAAGTGAAATAAACCCAAGGGATTAAAATTATAAATCGAAGGGATAATAAACCTAAGAGAAAAATATTCAATATTAGAATTAATATTATAAATGCAAGCGATTAATATTAAAAACCCTTGGGATCAATATTATAAACCCTTTCCATCAATATGCTACACCGAAGGGATTTATATTATAAACTCTTGGTATTAAAAAATCCAATGGATTCGTAATATTATAAACCCAAAAGATAAATTTTAAAAACCCAAGTGATTAATGAACCAAATGGATTGTTCACCTTATAAACCAAATGGATTAATAAATCCAAGAGATTATTAATGTTATAAAGCAAGCGATAAATAAACCCCGGGGTTTAATATTATAAACCCAAGGGATTAATGCTATAAACCGAAGAGATTAATAAAGCCCAAGGGATCAATAAACCAAATGGATTAATATTATCTAGGTTGACCATGGTGGACCATGTTGGACCATGGTTGATCATGGTTGATCATGGTTGACCCTGGTTGACCTTCGTTAACCATTCTAACCATGTTGATCTTGGATGACCTTAGTTGACCATGGTTGACCTTCATTAAACATCATTGGTCATCGATGGTCGTGGTTGATCTTGTCTGACTATTATTGCTCATGGTTGACCATGCTTAATAAAGCTTGATCATATTTGACCAAGATTGACCACAAATGTCCATATTTAACAATGATTTATTGTGGCTGACCATATAGACCTTGATTGACCATTATTGTTGACAATGTTTGACTATCGATAGACTTGGTCTAAATATGTTTATCTATACTTCACTAATATTGAACATACTTAACACATCAGTAAATGTCGTCCCCTAATTTTCTCATGTCGCATTGCGTCGTTGGATAAATTGCAATATAATGTAACATTGTGAAAATGTTTGTCATAGTTTGACACTGATTGTCACATTGTGATGATGCTTTCCATGTTGTGACAAATTTTTTCACATTGTGACATTGCATAAACTATGACCTTAGTTAACCACAACACATCGTTAGTTTTGTAATGTGATATTGTGAAAGTATTTGTCTCATAAAAAAATTAAGCATGTTTGACCTTGGTTTATCTTTGTTGCACTTGGTTGACTATGTTTGATCAAATTCAACCATGGTCGACTTTGGTTGACCATAGTTGACCTTTTTTGATGATTTTTAACCGTGGTTTCCCATGACCGAGCATGGTTAATCATGTTTAAAAAATATATTTGACTATGGTTGATCGTGATTAACCATGGTTGATCAAGGTCGACCATGGTTAAGCATGTTCAACCATTATAACCATGTTGATCTTAGATTACCTTAGTTGACCATGTTTTATATTTGTTGAACATAATTGGTCATTATTGGTCATCACTGACCTTGGTTGACCAAGGTTGACCTTTTTTGAACATCATTTATCATGATTAGACATGGTTGATCTTGGCTGGTCATGGTTGGTCATGGTTGTCCATGGTTAACCAAGGTTGATGAGAGTTCACCAAAATTAACCATGTTTGGTCGTTTGGAAATGGTTGGTCTCGTTGACCATAGAGAACTTGGTTACCCATTATTGTTGACCATGTTTGAATATTGGCTGACTTGGTTTGAAAATGCTTTTTTATGTTTCACTAATGTGTTTGAATATGTTTCATTATTAATATTAATCAATAACATTAAAACAAATTATGTTCGACATAATTTGAAGAGTGTTGACTCTCCAGTGCAACCAAACATAGTCGAACATACTGAACAACATTAGTAAACATCTTTTAGTATGTTATGAAAATGGTTAGACTATGGTTAAATATGTTTTGACAGTGGTTAGACTATCGTTAACAATGGTTTATTGTGGTTAGAATATTGTTTGATTCTGAATTATCAATATTTGACTATGATTTGACTAATTCGACCCATATTTGGATATGATTGACTATATGTGATCATGGTTTCAAAATGGTTTGAGATACATTACCATATTTTGATTATAGTTTGTCTATAGGTCACTCTGATTTTACTATGGTTTCCATTGTGATGGTGGTTGTTGATGGTCAACCATGCCTTGATCATCAACAATTATATGCTACATTTACTAATGTTGACATTAGTAAATGTGATTGATCTTGGTTTAAATTAATATTGACATTTTTGGCTCATATTAATTAATATGGTTGATATTTGCTCACCATTATTGTTGACCATGGATGATAATGATTGATCATGGTTGATAATGATTGACTGCAGTTGACCATTTGACCATGTTGATCATGGTTGACCTTGTCTGACCATATTCGAGAATTCTAACCATATAGATCTCGACTATGTTCATCATGGTTGACCTTAGCTGACCATATTCGAGAATTCTAACCATATAGATCTTTTGTAACACCCCCAATTTATGTGTTTGAATTTCAAAGCTAGACATTTGAACTTTAATCCTAAGGGGAGTGGACCCTAAAGGATAAATATTTTGTGAATGTAATTAAATATTTAATTGATTAAATGAATAAAATGATGTGGTGCAGATTGACCAAAATGAGATTTATGAGATCACTTGCTAAATCCATGAGGATGGATGAGGCAAATATTTGTCTCAAATACCCAAAAATTCTTTTCATTTGATTTGAGAAAAATCTAAATTCTGAACAATGAGGAAAATAGATTGGGGAGAGAGACAGAAAAAGGCTGAAAAATAGAAAATCATAAAACCGTTTTAAAGAATCCCAAAATTGGGAAGCCTAGGCAAACAGGAAGAAAAGCATCCTGAGATTCTGGACGCAGAATTAGAAACATGCTTTGGAGAACAATAGCTTAAATAAGTTGCTCTTGTACAGATTAGAGGTTGATCTGTTTCAAGGAGAAGATCTTAGCTCGGGGGTGAGTTCTGGGAGACAAAAGGACTCTAAGGTTGGGAGGTTGGTTGACTGCATGAGTGGTATGTCTTTAAATTTATTGATGTGTTTACTTCCTATAGTGTGAATTGGCTACATATAAAATTTGATTGTATATAATAATTATAAATGCTACATTTAACAGAGTTAATCATAAGGAATTCACCTTCTTAATTCTGTATAGTTGTAGAAAAGAAATCTGTAGAGTAGAATCCAACAGAAACTCTAAACCGAGGATGGTTTAAATCTGTAGATACATAATTCTCCACAGACAATTCAACTGTAACCTACTCCTGATCTATTAGTATGCATTTATAAGCATGATTTGGTAAGACGAGGAGAAATTCTCCAGAATCTCTCAAGCAATATTTAAGTTAAATCTGGGGATTTCTAGTATATCATAATTCATAAATTGTAACTTAAATCTGCTTCTACATGAAATGGAATACATTCTAAATCTACAAACAGTGAGAAAGTAATTGTATAGAGTACAGAGGTATTCACTTAGTTAATTACCAAGTGAAGAGCAGAGGGTCATAATTAATTCAACAGCTGTGCCTTTCAACACTCAAACTAATTACTATTCCTTTAATAAGGATTGTATGGAAGAGTAGAAAATTTTAGTAGTGTATAATTATTTTACATCGCTAGGGAACTACACAATATGAACAGCTAGATGTGTATGAAAAACTATAAACAAAGTAGTACCTGTATCTCATATAGGCTTAAATAGATATATATATTGGAGAATGGGTACATGAACCTCATGCATGAAAATATATATATAGGCAGTTATCAGTACATAAATTCAGTCTAAACAGGGGTATGGTGAGACTGTTATCTCATGGCAAATATATAGCAAGAGCAATCAAAAACATCTAGCTACAGGAAACAATTTAAATGTGCATACAAAGTCCAAATGGAAATATAACTCTCCAAAATTCCTGAGAGTTTCTGGTAAGGGTTATATAAAATATAACTATAACAAGTAGCCATGAGTCACTGCATAATTAATAAAAACTGGCTATAAAGAGATTTACATAAATTACAGTCATTACGATGATAAGCAATTTAAATGAGGAGTAACTCATTATTTTAATTGTATTAAACAACAAATTTCATGCGAGGTAGCATAAAGACACCCATAAATTAATAATCTGTAATCTGTAAAATTTCTATGGGAAGCAAAAATTGTTAGGACGCAGAAATACACACCTTCTGTACACAATCAAATAAAAACAAAGAGAACCGAGCTCTCTCGGACTCAAGTCCTGAAATTAAGATTGTGTTCCCAGTCCAAAAGTTTAAACCAATTGAAGAACAATAGAATGCGACTGAACTTAATTAATACTCAGTCTCTGACAGAGTCTAGGACTCCAATGAACACTATCTAAACCCTAAGGAACGTTAACGAAGGTGCAGAAGCAAGGCGGAACAATGCTATGAGAGGATAGCTCCCCTCCGTCCGTGAGTATACCAACCTGAAAAACCAAGAGCCGTGGTAATTAATGCCAATTGACATGTTTAGCTCAGAGGTTGCCAAGAATGAAATTCGCATGGCGTCTACCCTACCTGCAGATATTCATACAAGGCAGTGAAAATTCTATTAGGGAAACTAGTAGGAAGAATTCTTGCAAAAATGAAAGGAAAAAGTATACAGAGAAATAACTCAATACCTGACAAGGAGGTCCTCTCTCATTCATGGAGTCTGCCAAAGAAATTGAGGTAGAACGTAAATAATTCGAACACTAGCAGGGAATAGAGGAAGCAGAAAAACACCTCTACTGACAAAGAAAAACAAATCGATTCTTACCTAGCCTGACAGAAGTCGCGGGAAATCAAATCACTGTCGCTCCAAGTCCAAAAGACAAGTAGGATTTTATCCTATTCCGAAACGCAGGTGTGTTGGCATCGCGGAATTTTAGCCTTTCACCAGATGGAATCGTAAGGGTGACTAAGAAAATAAATTATATACAAGGGAAACATAAAGTTCTAACGGTATGGGAGTAAGAACATACAACGCCATTCTCTGTGTTAGTGTAATCTGATGCTGAATACGCAAGGACGAAAATAAAACTCAGGCAAAATACTTCCATATGCATGTGCTTCAACGCTCACAATATAACACCTCTAAATCTTGTAATAATTTACCTGCCCTATGAGATGACGATGAAGAAATCCAAGCCTGGAGTATATGAGGGCTTGCGTTTCCAACACGCAGAGGCTCGGCACCACCATTGACGAAGAAAAAACCCAAACGAAGGCCGAAAGAACAGTTGGAAACTTCATTTCACAAGATATACCAAATCCCAAATTCGAACCCTAAATGTACCATTGAAATCTCAGTCGTCCAGATGGCGAACGATCCATGGTGAGGCCACGAATCACAAGGATGAGAGGTGCAATTAAACTGCAATTAAACCGGTTGTTCGACATTAAGTTGACCAGCTATCAAAGGAGGGCCACGACAGCTATGCTCTTGCCGTATTGAATACGGAGGTTCCCAAGTCATCTGGCGTGGCCATGAGCAATGCCCAAGCTGGACCCAAAGTGCATGAACGAGAAGGGACTGGAATTCGTCTCAAATAAAAAAAAAATTATTTCCCTTGATGACATGGAGACTGCTAGCACGTATCCATTCCCACACCAAACTAAAACGAACTTGCAAAGACGCTATGCTCAGCAAATGAACTTACACGTCTACTTTTATATGCAATTGGAGGAGCACGGCACATGCAATAAACGTATGAAAACGATGACTCACACCTGGTGAGGATTCGAGGATCCAATTGACGTAAATAACCATACGTTCAACATGTACAAAGATATAAGAGCATTGAAACAAATCCAATCAACATGCATAAACCTTGGAAGTAATATAAGGAAATTTTATGATTAGAATATATCGAATTCGATGATTTATGTGCATACACTATTCGAACCCCACATTCGCACAATATTTAGGTTAATACCAACAAGTGCAATGACATCCATAACCTGTAATATATAATTCATACAAGGTAACCTTTTATGGTAATCGGGGTAGTGGTGAAAAACTATTTCAGCTAATAATCTAAGATCCTCGTTATTAATTGTAATTACTAAATTCATTTAATTGAGGGATAGGATTATCTCAAATAAATCATATTGAGGCAGAAATATGATGAAATCAAGTCACACTAGGACTTATTGTATGTCATACCTAGTTGTAACTATTCCTGAGATTAGAATACCATAGAAAATAAAATAAAATTGGGAAGTGTAAGGGAGATGTGACAAATGGTATCAGAGCCCAAGTTATAAAAACTGGGCTGTTGACATGGTGCTCACTGTTGCTGTGTGTTCTCTGTATAAATGAGTATTGTGGAAAATTTTTAAATTTTACTGATTTTTGTTATGTAATGTACAGTGGTGCTGGAATGGCAGAAGGTGAAGAAATTTATGTGGATCTGCGTGATGAGTATAGTACACCAGATCCCAACGCTCCGGTGATGGCCATGTTGCACAGGTTGAAATGAGAAATGGCTGAGCTGAGAAGCCAGAATGACAGGTTGTCATTAGCCAGTAAGGAGCAGGAAAAGCTCATCAGAGAGCTAACTTCACGGAACAGCCAAGAAGGCGAAGGTTCCGGAAAGAGGAAGACTGATGAGTCTGAGGATGTTGATGCTGTTAGGCATCAGTATAAGTAGAAAAAGGAATTACAGGGGGAATTCTGAAAGATCAAACCTCCCTCCTATGATGGGGAGAAGGAGGAAGATGCGGAAGCTTGGTTGTTGAACATGATTAAGTATTTCCAGGTCTATGAATATGAAAGCAATCTGAAGGCTAGATTAGTTGTATACCAGCTACAAGGTAAGGCTACCTTGTGGTGGGAGGAGACGAAAATGGTGCATGCCATTGATGAAAAGACATTTACTTGGGAAGATTTCCAGGTTAAGTTCAAAAACCGATATCTGAATGAACGTTACTATGATGATAAAGCCAAGGAATTCCATGAACTTAGACTAGGACAACTCATTATTGTTGAGTTTGTTACTAAGTTTACAAACCTGTTGAGATATGTACCCTACATAAGGGAAGAAAAGGCAAAGGTACAAAGGTTTCTGAATTGTTTGCCTGCTGTATACAAAGAGAAGATCGAGTTTGACAACCCAAAAACAATGGACGAAGCTGTTAGAAAAGCTAGATTGTGCTACCAACAGTTTAAAAGCAAAACTGAACATCGGAAAAGCTGGGTAAATAAGAGTGAATTCAAAGGGAAGAAACAGAAACCAGCCTATTTGAAGAATTTTGGCAGAGATCATCAGCATAAAAATTTTATTAAACCCAAAGAAAGTCAAACTGCTCATTCCCAAGTGACCTCAAAACAAATAGAGGGAGACAATAAGAAGGAGGGTACAGTGAAAATGAGAGAACCCCTGAAATGCTGGGGATGTGGAGAACCCCATCTGTTGAGAGATTGTCCCCATCGAAACATTCAGATGATTATGAGAGATCGAGAAGCCACCACAGTAAATGACATAGCCAGAAATATACCAACTATCAGTGTAGCCTTGGAAAATCGACAAGCAGAACATCAAGCTACCATGGTTGAAATGGAGGGTAAGATTTTTGACCAATCTGTTACAGTTTTGATTGATCCGGGTGCTTCTTTGAGTTACATTAGTCTAAAAATTGTAGAAAAATGTAATCTTAAACCTGAAAAATTTCAGTAGTCATGGTTGGTTCAGCTGGCCATTGGAACCAAGAGGAAGGTAACACATAAATTGCCCCGAACAACAATTAAACTAAATTATTTTCAAACGGAAGTAAATTTGAAAATTCTGCCCTTAGGTTCATATGACTTGCTGATAGGGATGGACTGGCTGGAAAAGAAGAAGGTTATGATGAATTATTGGGACAAGACCCTGCATCGTGTAGATGAAGAGGGGAAACCTTTTATTCTCAAGGGAAAACCAAAACCTATTTCTGTAAGACAAATATCAACACTACAATTAAAACGAAAAGCGAGAAAAGGATACCAAGTTTATGCAGTACACGTGGAAGAAACAGAACAGAAAACTGAAGAAAAATTGTTGAATGCTTTACCAGTAGTAAGAGAATTTAAGGAAGTTTTTCCAGATCAGATTCCTCATCTTCCCCCCAAAAGAGAGATTGATTTTTCAATCGATATGGTGTCGGGAGCAGTACATGTTTCCCGAGCCCCTTATCAAATGAGCCGCCCTGAACTGATGGAACTGAAAATGCAATTGCAAGAACTATTAGATAAAGGTTATATCAGACCGAGTGTGTCTCCTTGGGGAGCACCAGTGCTGTTTGTGAAAAAGAAAGATGGAACTTTTAGGATGTGCATTGATTATCGTCAATTGAATAAGCTGACCATTAAAAATAGATATCCTTTACCTAGAATTGATGATCTTTTTGATCAAGTGAGAGGAGCTTCAGTATTTTCAAAGATTGATCTAAGGACTGGTTATCACCAGCTTAGAATTAAAGAAGAAGACATCAGCAAAACAGCCTTTCGAACCAGGTATGGGCACTACGAATTTGTAGTCCTACCTTTTGGTTTGACAAATGCCCCTGCCACATTTATGTGCCTGATGAACAATGTGTTAAATAAGTACTTGGATAAATTTTTCCTTGTGTTCATAGATTATATTTTAGTCTACTCAAAAAGTGAGGAGGAACATAAAGAACATTTGAGGATAGTATTGCAAACTCTGAAGGAAAACCAGTTATATGCCAGATTCAGTAAATGTGAATTTTATAAAGACAAGATTCAATATTTGGGGCATATTATTTCTGAACAAGGCCTTGCTGTTGACCCTAAAAAGATAAAATCTATTAAAGAATGGCCTGTTCCAACGGATGTTTCAGCAGTGAGGTCATTCATGGGGATTGCAGGCTATTATCGCAGATTTGTGGAGAGATTTTCTGCCATAGCACATCCCATAACATCATTACAAAGGAAGGGTGTCAAATTTGAGTGGACTGAAAAATGCCAAAACAGTTTTGACCAATTAAAGCTAAAACTTACTACAGCCCCTATACTGAAGATTGCAGATCCTGATAAAGAATTTGTGGTATGTACGGATGCCTGTAGAGAGGGGTTGGGAGGAGTTCTTTTGCAGGAAAATTAAATTATTGCCTATGAATCTAGGAAACTGAAGATACATGAATAGAACTATAGTGCCTATGATTTAGAATTAGCAGTTGTTATCCATGCTTTGAAAATGTGGCGACACTATCTCCTTGGAAAGAAATTTACGTTGATGACTGATCATATTAGTCTCAAGTATTTCTTTTCCCAAACTGATTTGAATGCTAGACAAGCCAGATGGCTGTCTTTTCTAAGTGAATTTGATATGGATATAAAACATATCAAGGGGAAAGAAAATAAAGTTGCTGATGCCTTAAGCAGAAATGCTTGTCAAAATATAAACAGCATTGGAAGTAGTGCCCAGTTTGACTTAGAGGAATTAGTGAAAAGGGAAGAAAACCAAGATTTAAGTTATGAAACATTATTGGTGAAACTACTAAAGAAGGAGAAGACTGATTACACTCAAAACAAAAAAGGGTTGATCTGCTACAAAAACAGATTGTATATTCCCAATGTAGAGTCCTTGAAAAGAGATATTTTAGATGAATATCACAAACAACCATATGCAGGACATCCAGGATATCAGAAAACGTTAACAGCTTGGAAAAAGAAGTTGTTTTGGCCAGGAATGAAGAAAGATGTAGCAGAATATTTAACTAGATGCATGGAATGTCAACTAGTCAAAGTTGAGCATCAGCATCCTGCTGGTCTTTTAAACACTTTGCCGATTGCAGAATGGAAATGGGACACAGTTTCCATGGACTTCATAATAGGATCACCCAAAACCAAATACCAACATGATTCAGTGATGGTGGTAGTAGAAACTTTAACAAAAGCTGCCCATTTTATACCATTGAAATCTACTTTTGGGACTACCCAGGTAGCGAATGTATTCCTGAAATAAATAGTAAGACTACATGGGGTTCCAAAAGTGATTGTTTTTAACCGAGATGCTAAGTTTACAACCGCTTTTTGGAAAGGGCTATTTGGAGGTATGGGCACTAAATTGAATTTTAGTACCGCATATCACCCTCAGAGCGATGGACAGACAGAGAGGACTAATCAAATTTTGGAGGACATGCTGAGAATGTATGTGATGGATAGGCCATCAAAGTGGGAATATTACTTGCATTTAGCTGAATTTGCCTATAATAACAGCTACCAATCCTCTATCAAGATGAGTCCGTTTGAGGCACTGTATGGAAGAAAATGTCGTACTCCTTTGAGCTGGAGCCAGCCAGAAGATAAACTAATGTTGGGACTAGATGCTTTACAAGAGATGGAAAGAATTTTTAAACAAATACAAAGAAACATGAAGACAACACAAGATCGCCATAAAAACTATGCTGATAAGAAAAGAGTGCACCGAGAATTTAAAGTGGGGGAGCATGTGTATTTGCGTATTAGACCCAAAAAGAGCACACTCTATGCTGGAAGTTGTGCAAAACTGGCTCCTAGATATTGTGGTCCTTTTGAAGTATTAGAAAGGGTGGGACCAGTGGCTTACAAGCTGGCCTTACCACCCCATCTTAGAGTTCATGATGTGTTTCACGTTTCATTGTTAAAAAGATATCTCCATGATGCTTCTCACATAGTTGATTGGAATGTTGTACAGGTGGAACCAGAAGGGGAGTTTCTGCCAGAACCGTTTCAAATATTGGAGCGGGAAGAAATTGAATTGAGAAACAGAACAGTAGCAAAAGTAAAGGTGCAGTGGAAGCACTTTACGACTGAAGAAGCTACTTGGGAAAGAGAAGCTGAAATGATGGAAAGATATCCATTTTTATTTGAAAAATGAACTCTAGTAGTTAAATAACAACACCGAGGATGGTGTTTATTTTCAGAGGGGGAATATGTAACACCCCCAATTTATGTGTTTGAATTTTAAAGCTAGACATTTGAACTTTAATCCTAAGGGGAGTGGACCCCAAAGGATAAATATTTTGTAAATGTAATTAAATATTTAATTGAGTAAATGAATAAAATGATGTGGTGCAGATTGACCAAAATGAGATTTATGAGATCACTTGCTAAATCCATGAGGATGGATGAGGCAAATATTTCCCCACAATCTTTCAAAAATCCTTGAAAGAAATTATTTCTAATTTGGATTTTTGAGGAAAAATCTAAATTCCCCAATGATGAGGAAAATAGTTGGGAAGAGGTAAAAAGATGGAAAAGCTGGGGAAAAGCATAAAACAGCTTTAAAGAATCCCTAAAATGGGAAGCCTAGGCAAACAGGAAGAAAAGCATCCTGATATTTTGGACGGAGAATTAGAAACATGCTTTGGGGAACAATAGCTTAAATAAGCTGCTCCTAAACAGATTGGGGGTTGATCTATTCTAGGAGGTGATCTCAGCTCGGGGGTGAGTTCTGGGAGACAAAAGGACTCTAAGGTTGGGAGGTTGGTCGACTGCATGAGTGGTATGTCTTTAAATTTATTGATGTGTTTACTTCATATAGTATGAATTGGCTACATATAAAATTTGATTGTATATAATAATTATAAATGCTACATTTAACAGAGTTAATCATAAGGAATTCACCTTCTTAATTCTGTATAGTTGTAGAAAAAAAATCTGTAGAGTAGAATCCAACAGAAACTCTAAACCGAGGATGGTTTAAATCTGTGGATACATAGTTCTCCACAGACAATTCAACTGTAACCTACTCCTGATCTATTAGTATGCATTTATAAGCATGATTTGGTAAGACGGGGAGAAATTCTCTAGAATATCTCAAGCAATATTTAAGTTAAATCTGGGGATTTCTAGTATATCATAATTCATAAATTGTAACTTAAATCTGCTTCTACATGAAATGGAATACATTCTAAATATACAGACAGTGAGAAAGTAATTGTATAGAGTACAAAGGTATTCACTTAGTTAATTACCAAGTGAAGAGCAGAGGGTCATAATTAATTCAACAGCTGTGCCTTTCAACACTCAAACTAATTACTATTCCTTTAATAAGGATTGTATGGAAGAGTAGAAAATTTTAGTAGTGTATAATTATTTTACATCGCTAGGGAACTACACAATATGAACAGCTAGATGTGTATGAAAAACTATAAACAAAGTAGTACCTGTATCTCATACAGGCTTAAATAGATATATATATTGGAGAATGGGTACATGAACCTCATGCATGAAAATATATATATAGGCAGGTATCAGTACAGAAATTCAGTCTAAACATGGGTATGGTGAGACTGTTATCTCATGGAAAATATATAGCAAGAGCAATTAGAAACATCTAGCTACAGGAAACAATTTAAATGTGCATACAAAGTCCAAATGGAAATATAACTCTCCAAAATTCCTGAGAGTTTCTGGTAAGGGTTATATAAAATATAACTATAACAAGTAGCCATGAGTCACTGCATAATTAATAAAAACCGGCTATAAAGAGACTTACATAAATTACAGTCATGACGATGATAAGCAATTTAAATGAGGAGTAACTCATTATTTTAATCGTATTAAACAACAAATTTCATGCGAGGTAGCATAAAGACACCCATAAATTAATAATATGTAATCTGTAAAATTTCTATGGGAAGCAAAAATTGTCAGGACGCAGAAATACACACCTTCTGTACACAATCAAATAAAAACAAAGAGAACCGAGCTCTCTCGGACTCAAGTCCTGAAATTAAGATTGTGTTCCCAGTCCAAAAGTTTAAACCAATTGAAGAACAATAGAATGCGACTGAACTTAATTAATACTCAGTCTCTGACATTGTCTAGGACTCCAATGAACACTATCTAAACCCTAAGGAACGTTAACGAAGGTGCAGAAGCAAGGCGGAACAATGCTATGAGAGGATAGCTCCCCTCCGTCCGTGAGTATACCAACCTGAAAAACCAAGAGCCGTGGTAATTAATGCCAATTGACATGTTTAGCTCAGAGGTTGCCAAGAACGAAATTCGCATGGCGTCTACCCTACCTGCAGATATTCATACAAGGCAGTGAAAATTCTGTTAGGGAAACTAGTAGGAAGAATTCTTGCAAAAATGAAAGGAAAACGTATACAGAGAAATAACTCAATACCTGGCAAGGAGGTCCTCTCTCATTCGCGGAGTCTACCAAAGAAATTGAGGTAGAATGTAAATAATTCGAACACTAGCAGGAAATAGAGGAAGCAGAAAAACACCTCTACTGACAAAGAAAAACAAATCGATTCTTACCTAGCCGAACAGAAGGCGCGAGAAATCAAATCATCGTCGCTCCAAGTCCAAAAGACAAGTAGGATTTTATCCTATTCCGAAACGCAGGCGTGTTGGCATCGCGAAATTTTAACCTGTCACCAGATGGAATCGTAAGGGTGAGTAAGAAAACAAATTATATACAAGGGAAACATAAAGTTCTAACAGTATGGGAGTAAGAACATACAGCGCCATTCTCTGTGTTAGTGTAAGCAGACGCAGAATACGCAAGGACGAAAAGAAAAATCAGGCAAAATACTTCCATATGCATGTGCTTCAACGCTCACAATATAACACCTCTAAAGCTTGTAATAATTTACCTGCCCTGTGAGATGACGATGAAGAAATCCAAGCCTGGAGTATATGAGGGCTTGCGTTTCCAACACGCAGAGGCTCGGCACCACCATTGACGAAGAAAAAACCCAAAAGAAGGCCGAAAGAACAGTTGGAAACTTCATTGCACAAGATATACCAAATCCCAAATTCGAACCCTAAATGTACCATTGAAATCTCAGTCGTCTAGATGGCGAATGATCCATGGTGAGGCCACGGATCACAAGGACGAGAGGTGCAATTAAACTGCAATTAAACTGGTTGTTCAACATTAAGTTGACCAGCTATCAAATTAGGGCCACGGCAGCTATGCTCGTGCCGTATTGAATACGGAGGTTCCCAAGTCATCTGGCGTGGCCATGAGCAACGCCCAAGCTGGACCCAAAGTGCATGAACGAGAAGGGACTGGAATTCGTCTCAAATAAAAAAAAAAATTTATTTCCCTTGATGACATGGAGACTACTAGCACGTATCCATTCCCACACCAAACTAAAATGAACTTGCAAAGACGCTATACTCAACAAATGAACTTACACGTCTACCTTCATATGCAATTCGAGGAGCACGACACATGCAATAAACGTATGAAAATGATGACTCACACCTAGTGAGGATTCAGGGATCCAATTGATGTAAATAACCATACATTCAACGTGTACGAAGATACGAGAGCATTGAAACAAATCCAATCAACATGCATAAACCTTGGAAGTAATATAAGGAAATTTTATGATTAGAATATATCGAATTCGATGATTTATGTGCATATACTATTCGAACCCCACATTCGCACAATATTTAGGTTAATATAAACAAGTGCAATGACATCCATAGCTTGTAATATATAATTCATACAAGGTAACCTTTTATGGTAATCGGGGTAGTGGTGAAAAACTATTTCAGCGAATAATCTAAGATCCTCGTTATTAATTGTAATTACTAAATTCATTTAATTGAGGGATAGGATTATCTCAAATAAATCATATTGAGGCAGAAATATGATGAAATCAAGTCACACTAAGACTTATTGTATGTCATACCTGGTTGTAACTATTCCTGAGATTAGAATACCATAGAAAAAAAAAAATTTGGGAAGTGTAAGGGAGATGTGACATCTTCATTGATGACCATGAGTGTCCATGGCTTTTCATGTTTTTAATAATACTATTTACGTACCTATTGTTATTAATGATATATATATTAATAATATTATTATTATTATTATTGTTAATGATATTAATATTAATATTGATTATAACATTATTATATAGTATATTATATTATGTAATAACACATTAAATGATACTAATAATTTTATTAACAACATTAATATTATTTTAATGTTAATATTAATTTATAAGTATTTTTAAAGAGATAAATTATAATAATATTTAATATTATTAAAATATAAATATTATTAATATTAAATAATTATTAATATTAATATTAATAATTTTTAATATTAAAATATTTTTAAAATAATCAATAATAATGTTTATTAATTATAATCTTTTATATTTATTAATAAAAAAAATTACAGTATTTATTATTATTATGTCAAATATTAATAATAATAGTATTTAATATTTAGAATTACTTTATTATTATAATATATTTATTATATTAATACAATTGTATATTATATATAATATAATATAATATAATATGTTCATCCCTAATCTCTTTACAAATGAGATATGTGAGGAGATGCTCTCCCATAGTTTCAGAGGGAGTACTACTCTTTTATATTGAATGCTTTATTTATTTAATTCATTAAACACCTCATTAGCTACCAGAAATGACTCCTGATGAATTATTTCATTAAATTTTATTGTATTATATTTTAATTAATATGTTGCGAAGATATGTTTTATTCACTATTGTTTTATTATAAATCATGGATTACTATATTAAAAATTATTATATTTTAGAAATGATAATGAAATTTATCACAAAAAGAATTATTATATTTTAGTTAACATGTTGTGAGGTTACTGTTTATTTACCATTGTTATTTGTAAATGTAAATTGAATTATTTTTAATATTTAAATTTTAAAATAATTTTCATATAAATTTTAAAATGATTTATAAAAATATTTACACAATAATTACCAATATTTAAGTTATTAATCTATTTACTATTATCTTATTTTCTTAAAGAGATAAAGTAAAAATATTATTCAATCTAACCTAATTATAGATTTTGTTTCCAAATCCCATTAATTTGATTATTAAAGAAGAGTCAAATTACATTTCTTTTATAATTGAAAAAAAACATTAAACTTCAAAACTATTTATGTACCCGTATTAACTAAAATATAATATAGATTCGGTAGGAATATTGACTGAAATATAATAATTTGGAAATGATGGATTTTAAAACATGATCTAAAGAGGTATTTTTTTATCAAAATTTAGGGATATACAATAGGTGATTTTGTTGATTCATTGAGTTTTGTTTTTTTAATCCAAAATTATTATATTTTAGTTAATAGTTAGCAATTTTTTTATCATAATTTATTATATTTTATTTAATAGGTAGTGGTTTTTTAATTAGAATTTATTATATTTTAGTTAATAGGTATTGAGGATATTGTTTATCCACTATTATTATTTGTCATATGCAAAACCAAATTTTCAACAAACCAAATATTTCTCATTTTCATTAAAAAAAAAAAATTACTCAATTGAAAACTAAATTAATGTAACACCCCTAGTTTTATGTTTTTTCAAGTTAGACATCTGAATTTCAGTCCAAAGGAGAGTGAACCCCAATGGTTAATTATTGTGTGGATGTAATTAATGAATTATTTAATTATGAAAAATAAATAAAATCATTCTGTGCATATTGATCAAATGAGATTTTTGAGATCACTTGCCTCATCCATGAGGTATGGAAAGAGGCTAATACTTTCCCCACAAATATTTCAAAAAGCCTTGAAAGAATTTATTTCTAATTTAGATTTTTGAGGAAAAATATAAATTTCCCCAATGATGTGGAGAGTAGTTGGGAAGAGGTAAAAAGCTGGAAAATCAGAAAGCAGCTTTAAAGTCCCTAAATAAGGGAAGCCTAGGCAAACAGGAATAAAAGCATCCTATAATTTTGAACGCAAAATTAGAAACAGACTTTGGGGAGAGCATAAGCTTAAATAAGCTATTCTAGAACAGATTGTGGTTGGTCTGTTCTGGGAGGTGATCTGAGCTAGGGGGTGAGTTCGGGAGACAAAGGAACTCTAAGGTTGGGAGGATTGGTCATCTGTAGAATTGGTATGCTCACAAAATTTTTATGAATGGTTAAAATATATGCTATAGTATTATACTGGTAAATACTGTAGCTATTATTTTGTTTGAAGTTGAGATTACTATTCCCTACATTTAATAGAACAAAATAGGAGAACTAAATCTTCTACAGTCTGTATAGTTGTAGGAATATAAATTATGGAAATATTATCATCCAGAATCTCTAAACCATGGTAAGGTATAAATCTGGAGATATGTATCATTTCAATACAAATTTGAATATTATAATTTTAAATGCTACTTCTGGAATGTATAATTGCATGATGAGAAATTTAGGCATAAGCTATCAATCTATAGTAACTCATCAATTCTACTAAATCAAGTGAAACCGCAAGTTACTCTACTGAATATAATTGATAGATAGGTTAAAGAAAAAGTGAATTCTAAAACATATAATTTTATACTGCTAAGAATGATTAAATGTTATAACAGAAAGATAGATGTCATTGATACATCTATAAAATAATTAGTCTATCCTATATATATATATATATATATATATATATATATATATATATAGATATATATATTCGAGAAAATTTAAAAATAAAATGATTAATTTTATCCTGAATATAGATGGTATTGCCGGAAGTAAAGTGAAGATTCAATAGACATAACTATTATCTACCTGCAAAGTATAAAACAAAATTTCCTCTCTAATCTGAACAAAGTATATATATTAGAAGTAGTGCTGAAGTATTTAAATAATATATTCAGCCTAAATGGAAAACATGTTGAGTTAGAGAGAAACCATTGCAATTATTCTTCATTAACAGAGGTAACGAGAGAAAAAATTAAATAAGAGAAAGTCATTAAACCATTCTAGGTAATATAAACATGCTGATGTAAGACAACTTCTGCTAGCTGAAAAAAAAAATACAAATTTAAAAGGACTTTTATGTATATGCATTTATGAAATGTAAAAATGCTGGAGGAATCTCTACTTTGAGAATAGAAATGAAGTGATTTCCGTTTGAAGTAGTTATGGTATAAATATGTATATTATCTTTCTGAAATTGTACCGAAAGGAAAACAAATCAATTTTATACATAAAGGCCTCACTGCAAGTGTTAGGCAAACAGAAATGAATTATAAACAAACCATTAAATGTATAGGCAAACATATATTAACATTGAGTAATGTTCTGATAGGTATATAATTATGAGCATAACTCACTGATTAACATTCATAACAACCGAATGGAAAGTCGACTTAAATAACAGGGTAAATGGAATGAAACCATGAAATTCAGCCAGGAAGTAAATTGTTAACTACTATTAGTCAACTTCAATAAAACAAAATAAAAATAATTTTATATATGTATTGTATAAATTACATCTGAGGAAAATTGGAGATAAAAACCCTAAATCGTTTAATCAAAGACATCCCCAACACATTATGGGATAATAGAAATATCATATTCGCCCTGAGGCCATCGTAGATTCAACCTGTATATAAATATAGATTTATGACGTTAAAAAGACGAGAGTTATCAGTGACTCCAATGCTATATAAAACGAAATTCCATAACCAAGTTAAGTCTCTTACCGGGGAAAATGATGGCAAACGAAATTAAAACTCCTGCAATAACATCGTTCATAAGGGAATGAAAACCTGATATTAATAAGGCTAGCATTTAGAGAATGAATACAACATATGATAATAATAAACAAATTTTCCACGGAAATTATAGAGCAGTGTACTTACAGAGAGATGAAACTGAGAAGAAGGCCTTGACGTCTTGATAATCAAAGCCAACTGAATCAACTTGAGATGAACGACGCATTCATCCCAAAGATATTGCGAAGAAATTTAGTAACGGATTGATAAGGGAATGAAAGATGCAAATCTATTACTAGAAAAAATTTATATGGATCCAGAGAAGAAATCGAAAACCTCAAATGAAACGTAAATTAAGTATTGAATGAAAAAAAATCCAGTGGGACTTACAATGTAAGTAGTGGGAACTAAGTAAATGAGATGATTATAAGAGCAGTAAGAAAACTCATACGAAGAATCAAAACAGGCCATATGATTCTAATTAAACCCCAACACGTATTCACGGCTAGCTATGGAATTCATAAGAAAAAAGATGATTCCGACGAGTAACCAAACTTTTCATTTTAATCTTGCGCAGATAAGTAATGAGCAAATGAATATTTAGAGAGAAGAACCAACAGAGATCTCAATATACCATCATAATATCATAAGCCAAATACACGACTAATATAAATTACAAAATCTCAATGCATTCAACAGATAGAGGCAAAGGGAATACGTATTACCTGTGAGCGTATGGAAGAGGACGTAAGTCCGGATGTGTGATACGCTATAGCAAAACTCAGGCCACATGATTTTTTGAGCCAAAATGCTTTGAGAAATACTAGAGAAAATGAACGATAGGAGAAGTGGAATGAAATTGAAGCGACGGATTTAATAGGGAACAACTGCTAAACCCTAATCAATCATCCAACCTTACAAGTGTCAAAAATCCGTGACTCTCCCATAAATCGGAACGCAATCAATTGATAGGACCAAACACCATAACTCCATTAATTGTTACATGTACAAGTACAGATGCGAGTATAAATGTGAGTTCAAAATGGTGATAAGGGAAGATAAACCACGATTTTGTTGTGTGGCTCGAGAAACCAAACATAGAGATCGTATTAAGGCAAAGAATACACGTCTCAATTGACGAGAAGGCCATAGTAAATGTGTCGGTTGATACACTATAAGTTAAATAAAATAAGTATTAAACGATTTTATTCATAGTTCTTATGTTAACAATACGCTTAGAATGGGTTTTGAATTCGTAATTCGAACACGAATTAATGAATATAGTTAAGTATGTAATAATCCAAATGTGAATTGTCTTAACGTATATTTAACACACACACACACACACACACACATATATATATACCCTATCAAAATAAATTGGCATAGGTGATGTCACAAACCAAAAGTATATATATTAGTAGTGAACCTTTGGAAGTATTAAATTAGATTAGAATGTATAAGGTGACAAAACCCTTAAAGGTTCATTAGAAGTTGTTATGAAGGATATCATGTTAGGAGATAAGACCATGTTGTGGTATTAATCGTATATAGATTAATTTTTGTATAAAGCAAATAAGTTGAAGCCCTGTTTTATATTAAATATTTTTAGTTAAATTTTAATTTGATTTCCCTATAGGGAATAATTTGAATGTGAGAGTCAGAATAATGTCGCGAGGAAAGTTAAGTAGAGTACTGGAGAAGGAAAAAAAAAATTGAGGAAAAGAGGAACATTACAATCAAATACTACATAAGCACAATCTCATTATTTTGATTATTAAAGAAAAGTCAAATTACACTTCCTTTATTACTGAAAAATACATTAAACTTGAAAATTATTTAGGAAATATAATAAATATAAGAAATTAAAATTTCTCTTCTAATAACCTAATTAAATCACAAACATAATCTACACTAAGACAACATTCAGTTTAAAGTTGATATTTTCGGTTCTAAAAGTATTTCTCGGAGAAAATTCATAGCTTTCTTCCTTATCCAAGATAGATGATGAAAAACTATGAAAAATCATTTTTGGGAAAATGTCAGAGACCTATTTGATGAATGGGAGTCTTTTCCATTGCAAATTTAGAAGTAATTTTTTTCAGTATCAGAAGTAATTTTTTTTTTGTATCATAAGTTGCTTCAGAGCAACTTTTATATGCATTGCATTTGTTGTATTTAAATGTTTTTAGCCTCTGAAAACTTTCTCCTTCATAACATAGACCTACATCACTAAAACATGAAAATCATAAAATGTAAAATTAAATAAACTAAAAAACATGCAAATATGAGACTTAAGAATCAAACTTAAGACATTCAAGTCCAATTTTCTCTTACCATTCCTGATTAAAACTCGAGTCTGGTAAAAGATAGGGAGTTAAGATGTCCCTATGAAACAAGGAAACCAACACAAAATTTTTCCACTATGAAGCCATGCCACCAACAATCTCTATGGCTTCTAATACTTATAAACTTCTCAATCTTTCTTAATGAATTCATTATTCTTTAAGGACTTCTTTAAATTTACCATACAACCACCCATTTCGTTTAATTTCTAATGGTTCCTTCAACCGAAGCACATTTATATATCAAAAACCTAACTATGTTGTGAAATAGTAGATTAAAGAATTTAGTGTTTTGATCAAGTGGAAACGGCATATTTAAAAACTAAATATGTTGAGAAATAGTACATTAAAGAATTTAGTGATTTGATGAGTGGAAAACGGTAGATTAAAGAATTAATGATTCTATAAGTGGAAAGAATGAGACATAAAACTATATTTTTATATTTTTTAATGGGAACAAGAGGGCAAGGGCGAGGGCAAGGGCGTTTAATAATTTTAGGTCCTTCATAAAACTGAAACAGTTTACCTGGTCGAAATGGAACGACAATGGTTACTGCTAAATGCTCCATTACAACTCCACTTTCAATTACATGCTGGAAATGGAACGACAATGCTTACTGCTAAATGCTGCGTTACAATTTCTCCATTACAACTCGCATTTGATTTACGTTACAAATTGATTCACTCGCATTTGATATAAGTTACAAATTGATTCATTACCCCGTTACAATTTTTCCATTACAACTCGTATTTGAGTTACGTTACAAACTGATTCACTCTTATTTGATTTACGTTACAAACTGATTCATTACGCATTTGTTTAGATGATCCATTTGTTTTTGGTTGGTATGTAGTAAAACAATTTTTGAATTTCTCCATTTTTATTAATCTTGAAGGTGGGTATGGTAAATTTTAATCAGTTTTTTGTAAATTTTTAATTTAAACATGGTTTAATCAGTGATTTAAATATACAAGAAAATTAATGGTTTAAATTCTATTCATTGATATTGATATAGTAGCAAAACCAGAAATTAATTAGAAAAAAAATTAAAATGACCAATTCCAACACCGAAAATACCTATATGCGTAATTAAAGACATACCTCTACAAATAAATTAATGGGACAATTACATTACGAGCTGATCACAAGAAAACACCAAACTATAAATAAGAGGTGCATTGACGTTATAGATTAATTAAGTGAATTAATTATAATACAATATGCAAGATGAGTAGGTGGTGCAAACCCTTAACAACATCTCATGCGAAAAGTACAGTATATCCAATTTAGGATGTAATATAAACAAGTTTGGGAAGGGCGAGAAGCCCTAAATTCAAATCCTAATCCTAGTTAATTCTACATTATTCAAAAACCCTACTCGGGAGGTCAAAGAAAGTCTTGCAGAAACCTAGAAGGAGAACACAAGATTAATTCAAAAGTCTGGTATGTGACACGAAGGACAACAACCATAGCCAACTCTTGCCCACAGATATAATCAGAGTTCTTACCTTGTGGATTACAAATAAAAAGGGTTATTAGAAGGGTTCACGAGTAAAGAACTTACATTAAAGCAAAGAAAACTAATTTAGGGTTTCACATGTGAGAACCCTTGGAGAACGACCGTAAACCTTGTGGCCCATTCGAGAGATGAATACGGGAATTTTCTTAAGTGCTTTGTATCATAACTAAACAATGCACACCTTAAAATCTCACATGCAATCATACAAAGTAGTAATCGACATCCTGGTGGAAAGAATTATTCGGGCAACAACCATACCCAAGGTTGTGTGTCCAAAACATGATATTTTAAGATGTTATCAAGGTCGCATTGACCAATACCTGGAAGCGAACCACTGCAAAGAATATATAAATCTCGGAAGTCGTGCTTAGCGGAAGAACAAATTAAAGCTATGCCTCGGATTGGTGAGGTGCATACCTATCATGGCCAAGTTGAAATTGTTAAAATATATAATTACTTCCTGCATGCAGAGTTAGAGTTGAGTGAATTATACAATTAGTTAAGTGAATTAGTTGAGTTGAGTTACAGTTAGATTTGGTGAGCGAGTTAGACAGTGAGTTAAGCGAGTTGATCAAGTTCAGTTATATGTGAGAGTGTGTGCATGTCAATTAGATTAAATACCCTTCACGGCTTCATTGTATTCAGAAAGAAAGAAAGAGAGTTTTATGATTCATAGTTTTAGATTAATTGAAGAGCCGAAGCTCATTGTTCATGTGTGAAATCTTTGTGTTATTCTGTGATTGAATCCTCTGCCTTTCCAACAGATTGGTATCTGAGCGAGGTCACAAAGAACGGAAGAAAAACAGATTAGTAATCATCCATGTGTGAGAAGGAAAATTTTTTTTCTGTGTTTTTACGCTATAACGCAGATGTTAATTAAAGACAGAGCGTTATAACGCGGGTTCCCACTGTAGAGCATTATAACGCGAGTTCCGGTGCGTTAAGGCACTAACGCAGCACCGTAGATCGGGAGATGCGTTAGCACTCGGCCGTATTGAAGCTTGGAGGCGTTATTCGACCGGAAAAAAAAGTCAACGGAGTACTCTTCGTTTAAAGCCATATCCAAAGGCTTTTTATGACTTCTTTTCAAGAAAGGTTATAAAGCATCTTATAAAAAAGCTTTAAACAATAGAGTTTTTATAATAAATTTTTTCTTAAGACAAGGATTTTTTTTATATAAAGATTCTTTTATAAAGAAATTTTTATATAAATAATAAAAACAATAATAATAAAATCTAGGGTTTTATTATAAAGTTTCTTTTTGAAGCTTTGCAAAGCATATCAATTTTTTTTAGGGTTTCAGCAGTGAAATTTTGTTTGAAGAAAGATGGCTACAAGTAGCTTCCAGCCACAAATTCCTTCTTTCACAGGGAAGGATTATGATGTGTGGGCCATTAAGATGGATACCATGCTAAAAGCACATGATGTCTGGGATCATGTCAAGCATGGGTTTGCAGAACCTCGCGATGATGCAGAAGAACGAGCCCTCAGTAATGTAGAGAGGGAACAATGGAAGAAAGATAAGCGAAAGAATGCACAAGCATTGCTTCTAATCTAACAGGGAGTAGATCAAGCCCTGTTTCAGAAGATCATGATAACCTTGTCAGCAAAGGAGGCATGGGACACCTTGGCGACAAGCTATCAAGGTATGGCTAAAGTTAATATTGTTGAATTGCAGAATATTAGGAGAGATTTCGAAATTATGCACATGAAGGAGACAGAGGACATTGATTCCTTCATGAATAGGGTCATGTCTATTGTCAATCAGTTAAAAATCTATGGTGAAGATATTAAAGATCGAACAGTGATCGAGAAGGTTCTTAGATCCCTGTCCACCAAATTTGATGTTGTGGTCGCAACCATAGAAGAAGAAAAGGACTTGGAAAAACTCACAATTGATGAGTTGATGGGATCTCTTCTATCGCATGAGGCAAGGATAGACAGAAATAAGGATTCCACATTGGAAACTACATTCCAAAGTCAAGTATATATTTCCAGAGGTCGAGGCAGAGGTCGATCGAGAGGCAGAGGACGAGGTAGCAACTATGGCGGTCACAGAGATGGCCGAGATGATTATGAGCATCCAAGTGGAAGCAGCAGCAGCAGAAGCTTTCATCACAATCAAAAGTCTGAAAAATCAAAGGTAAAGTGCTATTAATGCAATAGATTTGGTCATTATGCTCGTGATTGTAGGAAGAATATTGCAGAACAAGGCAATCAGAGAGCTAATGTTAGTACATAAAATATTGACTCTATGTTTCTAAAATGCAACACCATGCATGCACCATCTGATAAGGTCTGGCTATTAGACAGTGGTTGCAGTAACCACATGACAGGAAACAAGGATTTGGTTGCTAATTTGGATGTCTCAGTACAGACAGAGGTAAAGTTCGGGACTGACAAGACTGTGGCTGTAGATGGCAAAGGAGTGGTCAACATTGTGACCAAGCAGGGGGAGCCAAAGACCATATCAGAGGTATACTTGTCCTTGGACTCAAACACAATCTAATTATTGTTGGTCAACTGATGCAGAAAGGATATAAAGTTATCTTTCAGGGGCAACAGTGTGTTATTTACGACAAATCCCCAAGCAAGCAGCTGATTGCAAAGGTGAAGATGACGAGGAACAGACTCTTTCCTCTCATTATGAACTACAATGATCATGTTAGTTCTCTTACAACTGCATGTTCTGATGCATACTGGTTATGGCACTTTTGGTTTGGACACTTGCATTTTTCTGGTTTAAGATTGTTGTAGCAGAAACAGATGGTCAGAGGTCTACCTCCCATCAAAGAACCTGCTAGCACTTGTGAGTGTTGCATCTTGGGAAAGCAACACCATGAAAGTTTTCTGAAAGGAGTTTCTTACAGAGCAAAGAAAACCCTTGAATTGGTGCATACCAACTTGTGTGGACCTATGAGGACACAGTCGATTGGTGGAAGTTGTTACTTCCTCACCTTTATTGATGATTATAGTAGGAAGACTTGGGCTTACTTTTTGAAGAAGAAGTCTGAAACTTTTTCAAAATTCAAAGAGTTCAAAGCTTTGGTGGAGAACCAAAGTGATCGACAGATCAAGGTATTGAAATCTATTCGTGGTGGAGAATACGATTCGAAGGCATTCCATGAGTACTGCAAACAACATGGAATCAGAAGACAGTTTACGACCAGATACACACCACAGTAGAATGGTGTAGCAGAGAGGAAGAATCAAACAATCATGAACATGACAAGGAGCATGTTGAAAGCAAGACACCTGTCTAACGAGTATTGGGCAGAAGCAGTTGCATGTGTTGTTTATGTGATAAACAGATCTCCTACAAAGAGCGTGATAAACAGAGTTCCAGAAGAAGCATGGTCAGGTATGTCTTGCAGTGTATCTCATTTCAGAGTTTTTGGATGTGTAGCCTATGCACATGTGCCTAAGCAAATAAGAGGAAAATTAGATGATTAAAGTGAAAAATGTATATTTACTGGTTATAGTGAGCAGTCAAAAGCTTACAAATTGTATAATCCTGTCACAAAGAAGACAATCATTAGCAGAGATGTTGTGTTCAAAGAACTAGAGTCATGGAACGGGACTGTAAACACACTAACCGATGCTCAAACACCATTAATGGAGGATGCTCTTGTAGAAGAAGAGGAGCAGCAAGAACCAAAAGAGCAGACACCAAATAGAGTCACACCAGCAAGGACTCCAAGATTTTCAGAGCAGCATAGATCTTCAAGCAGATCAACAGACCAGAATTCTCCAAGCAGCGAATCAGGTAATGAATCAAGCAATGGTAAGAAAAAGATGAGAAGTTTGAAAGATATTTATGATGATTTGGATGTTAGTTCAAATTTTTCACTGTGGGTGTTCCAACCTTCTTCGTTTGAAGAAGCAATCAGAGATGACAATTGGGTGCAAGCCATGGATGAAGAGATGAAATCGATTGAAAATAATGATACATGGGATTTGGTTGATTTTCCAAACGATAAAAATCTCATTGGTGTGAAGTGGGTGTACAAGACTAAAGTGAATGAGAAAGGTGAGATTGACAGATTTAAAGCAAGACTTGTAGCAAAAGGATTCTCGCAGTAACCGGGAATAGACTTTGGAGAAACTTTTTCTCCGGTCGCCAGATTGGATACTGTAAGAGCAGTTCTAGTGACAGCAGCTCAGAACAAGTGGAAAGTATATCAGATGGATGTCAAATCAGCCTTCTTGAATGGAATTTTAGAAGAAGAAATTTATGTGAAGCAGCCTCCAGGTTATGAAGTTGAAGGACAAGAAGATAAAGTTTACATATTGAAGAAAGCGCTCTATGGACAAAAGCAAGCACCTAGAGCATGGTATAGCAGAATCAACAGTTATATGATCAAGAATGGATTTTGCGGAAGCAGCATTGAGCCTACCTTATACAAAAATTTAAATTAGCATGGACAAATTTTGATAGTTTGCTTATATGTTGATGATATGATTTTTACAAGTGATCTTGAAATAGATGAATTTAAAGCAGCCATGATGAAATAATTTGAGATGACAAATCTAGGTCTCATGAAATATTTTCTTGGTATTAAAGTTGAGCAATCTGAAAAAGGCATCTTTATTTGCCAAAATAAGTATGCAAGAGATTTTCTGAAAAGATTCAGGATGGATAATTCCAAACCTGTACCTACACCAGTTGCAACGGGTACAAAGTTAAGTAAGGATGATGAAGGGGTAGATGTCAATCCAACTCTATTCAAACGAATGGTTTGCAGCCTCATGTATCTCACAGCGACAAGACCAGATATTATGCAGGGAGTGAGTCTAATTTCCAGATTCATGGAGACTCCAAAAGACACACATTGGAGTGTTGGAAAAAGAATTCTGAGATACATAGCAGGAACCAAAGATTATGGCATAATGTATGCAAGTAAAGAAAAGAAAGAAGTGATTGGATATACAGATAGTGATTTTGCAGGAAGTTTGGATGATTGGAAGAGCACATCCGATTATGTTTTCCATCTCGGTTCAGGAGTGATAGCATGGGAATCTAAGAAGTAGCCTATTGTTACACTATCATCGGCAGAAGCAGAATATGTAGCAGCAACTTTAGCAGCATGTCAAGCAGTATGGTTAAGAAGAGTATTGGATGGACTCAAGCAGAAACAACAAGAATCAATAGCGATATACTGTGACAACACATCAGTAATTGCACTATCCAATAATAGTGTGTTTCATCAAAAGAGCAAGCATATTGATACTAAATATCACTTTATTCGAGAACTTGTGAGAAATGGAGAAGTTCACTTGAAGCCGTGTAGAACGAGTGATCAATTGGCTGATATCTTTACAAAGCCATTAGTAGTAGATTTGTTTGAGTTTCACAAAAGAAACTTGGGAGTTGTGAGCCTAGCTGAGACATAGACCAGCAGGCATGTTTGAGTTGTCATGAGTTATGTTTTAGTTTAGCGGTCGTAATTAAGGGGGAGTGTTAAAATATATAATTACTTCCCGCATGCAGAGTTAGAGTTGAGTGAATTATACAATCAGTTAAGTGAATTAGTTGAGTTGAGTTACAGTTAGATTTGGTGAGCGAGTTAGATAGTGAGTTAAGGGAGTTGATCAAGTTCAGTTATATGTGAGAGTGTGTGCATGTCAATTAGATTAAATACCCTTCACGGGTTCATTGTATTCAGAAATAAAGAAAGAGATTTTTATGATTCAGAATTTTAGATTAATTGAAGAGCCACAGCTCATTGTTCAAGTGTGAAATCTTTGTGTTATTCTCTGATTGAATCCTCTTCCTTTCCAACAGAAATAGTTAAATAGTGGGTTCACTCTAACTTTTGAATTGATACAATTTGTAAGAAAACCATTGTTCTCAATAACAGTGAAATATTAGTCAGCAAAACCTCAAAAAGATTTACCCAGAAAAACAGAAAGAACATAGAATAAATATTAGGGCTGAAATGATCGGTTACTTGCACTACTATCGGAAGGAGAACTCGCTAGTCAGAAGGGTCTTCGAACCCCATAAGACGAATCAGGAACTCTCTTTACCTAAAGAGAAATATGCAACCCTTAGCTGTAATAATTCCTTGGCAATAGCGATAGAGAAAAATGACTGTATATGATTTCAAAAGATCTAATAGTGATAGGAACATTAAAATACCCAGTAGAAGTCTACATATGTAAGTCGAGCAAGACAAAAATTGGAAGTCTTTCCAAACGTTGCAAAGAGACCCTCGAAGAGCGAGGCGGCGCCTGATCGAGGGTCGCGTGAGAGAGGGGAGGTAGTTACATCCGAAACTGCTCACTCTCCATATTGACCTTTCGATTGGCCAAACAAAAATGGATCATAGATCCTAGGGTTCCGCAAATACCAAGGTGAATTGCTCATGTCAAGTGATGAATGCCGCACAGTGGGAAAAAATAACGGTTCGAATTCAGTCTTCAGTACATTCAACATAGCTTCCCGGATAATCAAACCATGGAAGTGTAGTTGTAAGTCCCTACAAAGGGCACACCAAATAAAATTTCAAAAGTAAAACCCACAATACAAGCAGATCGACAATCATATTATAAGCACCATTTTTCTCCTAGACCCATATACCTTAATGATGTTGTGTGATGTTGTATGTCATCCACGACAGAATCGTCTTTTGGTGTGATTAGAAATGTTTTTAAAGTTACTATAACAGTCAACCCTAAGGAATCAAGACGGAGTATAATCTTCACCTAACCCCTGTGGGATTAGATAATCTTTCTCTTAAACAACCAAATAAATAAATAAAAACATATGGAGAGTGTTACGCGGATGTTACAATTAAATATTTTATAAAATTTATAAGATTAACATTAATATGGTTGAAATCAATATTATGGTAATAATTAAGTCTAAAAAATTATGTTTTATCTTCTAATTTGATATATTGATAATACTCACTAATGTGATATTGCAAATTTCTAGGTATATATTTCAATTTTAATTTCCATTAAAACAACCATATCAAAAGGAAGATGATTATAACCATTGATCTAGCATATGAGAATAAGTAATTTTTGTTTTAAATAATTTACTTATATTATTATTTTAAATGATTTACTCTGAAATTCATGTCGTATGGAAGTTTGGGAAAATGAAAAAAGAAAAACACTTAATATAACTATGTTGATAGACATGTTTATTTTGAAATAGGGATGTTTGAATCATAAGTTAATTATCTATAATATGGTAGGGATTATTTTAGAATATTCTTGATAGTATACACAAATCAAAGACTAAGATTTATTTCTCTAGTTATATTTTTTTATCCATTTAATTAAAGTCAATAATTAAAAAATATACAAATGTTATGAAATGAGCTAATTTTTTTTAGCATGTGGTATTGGTAATCCATGGTATGTTAAAAAAGTCTATTTATATATTAAAAAAATCCATTATAAACTAAGGGTGAATTTCAATGGTTGGGAATATTCTTACATTTTTTTCTCCAAAACGTATATATATTTAGATTTATATTAATTATTTTTATCATTAATAATAATAATAATTTCAACTAAAATTATAATTTAATTAATTTTTTTTAATTTAACAATTTGAGGCCTATCTATTGACACTTGTAAACCATTTAATCTATATTGATGCCCTAGTTTTTAAATTAATTAGAATATTCCTTATCCTATTCTCCTTTACTAAATAGATGTACATTCATTGACTGAAAAACTATGACTATATATTTATATTATAAGAATATTAATCATGCTATCAGTGTGTAGCTATTGATGTCAAATAATGGCAAGTTAAAGCTAAGCTTCTTGATATTATGTGCATGATGTTTACGTTGTTATTTATTTGTTAGTGAACAATGTAGTAAGCTTATGAGGGTTTGCATGTTTTTTGAACCATCTATTATTTACTTATTTATTTATTTTTTATTTTTTATTTCAGTTCTTGAACTTTAGTAAGAAGACTAAGTATCTAATTATATATTTCTCTCAATGACCTTTCCAATAGTATATGAATCTTGATCTAACCCCCAAGGAACATTGAGAAAATTATGTTAAAGTCTGGCAAGGTTCCAACTCCTCTATGTTTCATCACATTGTTAATGAACATGGTGATTAGCCTAATTAAGGGTTATGCTACTCTAATCAAGGATTATTGTTAATCTACGACCGTGGCAAGATTTTAAAGTTGGGTAAATAAATTCACCCAAGGAACCAAGTACCATGAGGATGTGGTAGCATGGTTAAGGGTTATGCTAAGGTAATTGAGGATTACTGATAATTTGTGGTCTTGGCTCCATGAACCTAACTAGACTGTGAAGTTAGGAAAATATATTCACACAGAGAACCGAGGACCATGAAGACATTGCAACGCATGTTGGAATTGTAGTTTGTAGTGACATGGTACAAGTGATGATGTGCCACTCCATCAATGTGACATGTGGTAGGAGGTTTTGGCACTTTTGGATGGACAAGCGCCATTTTTTCAAGTGACATATGGAAACACCATAGCGTGACATGTGGCAGGTAGCTGACATGGTAGGTGAGGTGAAAAAACCTTGAATTTTGTGACAGGGGGGCAATTTCGAATGTTTCACAATGTTAAATGAGTTTAGGCTCAATTGGTTTGGGATTAGCCTTAATCCCTAGGATGAGGCCCACAAATATTTGTAAAGGCTGGCTAAATGAGTTCACCAAGGACTTAAGGATATTAAGGGAAAAAATAGTGATAGTTGATAGGAATATCTCTTGGTAATAAATTATAACAGCAACACCATGACCTTGACTATTTTCTAATAAAAATTAATCAAACTTCTGAGGAAACAAAGGCCATGATGGGAAAATTGGCTTAATTTGATGGCAGCGCAAGACTATGAAGAATTGAGAACTACAGGAGAAGGAGATGACACTAAATAATGATCTCTTGATCCACAATTAATTTTGTAAGGTGAAATGTGAAAGGGGGTATTGACATCAGCTTGATTTATTTTGTGAAAGAGTTGATTCACATTCTTGATTAATTTCTTGATGGATAAAGTAAAGCTTCTTCTATTTAATGAATGAGTCAATTCACGGTCTTTGATTTAAACAATCATGACTGTTGATATATTCAAAGGGCAATTCACATGGGTAAAACCATAAATTGATAACTATCATAATAATTACGATCAAGTATATATAAAAATGAATAATAATGGATTGGGTTGTTGTTGTAGAGATAGCAGAAAGAAGAAGAGAGAGTAGGCATAAAATATGTACACATTGTGATTTCTATGAATGCATGAGACAAACAACGAGGATGGAAGCTTAGAAAAAAATATATTTGTTAAGATACAACAATTGTACATTAAGAACAAGGTAAGACAAAGAAGGTGTAGGATTGAAAATCGAGCATGTTTTTATAAACAACATGAAGTTCAGAGATAAAAAGGAGATCGATGTTCCAGGTACATGGGTTTGTACTAAACATTAGAGATATGCATCTCTAGTGGGTTAGATCATACAAAAGAAGAAAGGGGATGGTATATCGTGCAAGTGGGTGCTTGTAAATATTGTAACTATAGGTGGGTGCCTACAACCATTTCTTTAAAGAAAAAAAATCTTGTGGTTTTGTCCCTTTAAGTGTTTCAATGTTAAATCTATGTTGTCTCTCTTGCTTGTTTGATTATGTGATTCCTGCCTAATAAATAGTCAAACATAATAATGAATAAGGGTTTAATTGAAAATTGATTATTAAATATCTCACTACTGATTTTTCCCCCCAACATCAATATTGAACAAATAATATCGGAGTTAGGTTCCTTCAATAATAGTTTGACCGTCGGAAGGAAGATATTATAAAAAAGAGCTAGTCAAGGCACTAATACACATGGGAAGAAAATCAAACAGTGGAATTGAATGATACTAAATAAATCAAAAAAATGTTGGAAGTTAAATGCATTTTTTGTTTTATTTTTAACAAATATCGATAGCCATAGGATATGCGACCTAATTTCCTTTACCGTCAAATATCCAATGTTAGTTTGACGACGTTGAATATCCAAAATTATTTTGATTGAATTGAATATTTGATATAGTTTGATGGCCTTGAGTATCAGACAAATTCCAAGCTATCCTTCTAAGGCTTATTGCCTATTGGAGTTTCCAATTGATGTAATCATGAACGATATTTAGAGCGTTCAAGAACCGACATTGGTATCAATGACAACACCATTCAACAAGGTCAGGGGTTCAATTCTCTTGACACTCTTTGGATTCACTCCTTTTAATTTGGTAGTTAGAGATCTTTTAGAATTGAATTAGATGAATGCTCGTGAATCAATGTCAACCATGTCAAGGATAAAGTTTAAATAATGTGTGTTGGTTCCATAAAATCAATATTATCAATCAAATTTAGAATTAATGGGATGATATGTAACAACACATGTATAGAGTTTAATTAGGCATGATATTAAAATTGATAAATTCATTACTCCATTATAAACCTTAACCACATTATTATATTGCGTGAATTCACTTATGTTGTGCCATATCAACATCCTCATAAGGGAAAGCTTTTGTTAAATTGTTTTCATTGTACTACTACTATTTTCTTATACTTGTGCACCTACTAATGTTTTTACTTATGGCTTAGTTCCATATCAATCTGATCTTATTGGTCACTAATATCCTTATATGACTAGGAGAATATTCCTTTCTTAGGATCGTACATGATCGGTCACAGGTCGAGTACTACTATAACCATCATTTACAGTGTGAAGTTATTTTAATTGACTATGGCTTATACAGGTTTATATGAGCATGTTATTCCATCGATTATAGTGCATAAACACATAAAAATAATTAAATGAACTTAACATACCAAGGAGCACATGCATGTAAGAGAGAGACAACCAATTGGTAATGGAGTTCACCCCTCCATCTCTCTATGGCTACATCTCTAGATCTGCTTCAATTGGAATGCAAATCTTCTATATTCCTTCTTCAAATTAAGCTCTCCAAGATTTGTTACATTCAAGCTCTATGGATGATAATTAGCTAAGCACTATGGCTCTCAATAGCTAATCATTCTCTCCTTTACCCCCATTTCTCATGGCTCACGTAAGGAATATATATAGTTTTCGCCCACCCACTCTCCAACAAAGAGTATTAATTACAAGACCCACAATTGTAGGACCTAATTACAAGGAAGGAAAAACAAGATCCATAAAAGTAGGATCTCCAACTATCTGAGGCTCATAATTGGGAAAAGTATCAAAGCCACATAAAGACTCTTCGACCATGCCCTTGATTCTCTCAACCTACAATTGAGAAAAATATAAAATTGGTGTGAGGTGGTTTCTCATATAAAAACCAATTTCCCGAATTACGTTAAATGAATAACATGTAAGAAAAAATTCCTCTCACAAATATTAATAATTTATATAAAAAGTGAATACTAATACATGAGTTTAATAAAGGTTCATAAAATTCATCGTTAAATGCATGAGCATCTCATGAAATCATTAATCATAATTTTACCCACTTAAGCACTTTGTCACCAACTTCAAATCAACATGGTGCAAAGCTCTTTCATGTGTGAAGATCCTTTCGGATCACACCTCCCCATAAATAAAATTTTGGTTTACAAAAGCATCAGCTTCAATCCATCATCAGTTGTATGCAAATGTCTTTGAAAGGCACATTCCCACATGACTCCTTCACCTGACGTACTTTGAAATCATATCACAATGCCAACACTTGCAATTGCTGCTACGTGAATGCCTGAAAATGGACATCCCTTGAAGACTCCTTCACTTAGTGTACTTCAGAATCAAGATGCAAAGCCAACACTTGCAATTTTTGCAACACAAATGCCTAAAAAGGCACACCCCTTGACGACTCCTTCACCCAATGTACTTCGGAATCAGGATGCAAAGATCGCATCTTCCTAAAGCTACAATGTAAATGTCTGAAAAGGCACATCCTTTCAAGATTCCTTCACCTCGGTCCTTCAAAATCGGAATGTAAAAGCCCACATTTGCCTAAAGTTGCAACCTGTAGCTGATCATACCTGTTTACATCTTTTCAAACACTTGCCAAGAGTTCATTGGTCAAGTTTACATGCCAAAATGGCTTAGGAAAAATGCCTCATTCAACTTGATTACAAAGAAGCCAACAAGGCTTAATGCGCAAAAATACACCTCTCACTCTCCCTAACATAAGAGTGGCTAAACAAGTATTTTACAATGCTTCATAATAGTCTTTACATCGTGAATTTCATGGTGGAAACTATGGTATTTTATATGGCATTCAACAATTTACATGCCAAATTTTCAATGCCAAAATATGATGGCAACTATGGCCCTTTTACATGGAAATTACAAGTAATTTAATGTGCCAAAAATGTGCACAAAGGGAAAATTACAAAGCTTTCAAACCCCCTTTTTACATAATGTGTATATAAACAAAGGGCACTAATTGTGGAAAAAGAAAAATCCCACCCTTTTACAAAATATGTGCCAAATAACATATGCACTTGGAAGGTGAAAATAAGTTAAATCCCCCAGAACCATTTAACGGAGTGGGATGAGAACCATCAAGAGAAATTCATTTCCTGAAATTAAAGAGCCTCTTAAAGTAATCCTTGAACGCAAGGTTGAAAGCCTGAGTGAGATAGTAACGTATAACATTTGCAGTGTTTCCTCTCCACAATGCAATGATTCCTTCATCCTTCACTGTCTTTGCAAAACAATCCTCGATCCCATTGTATGGCTCAAAGAGACGTCCAGTATCACCATCATTTAATCCATATTATCCTTTTCCAGAGCCATATTTCTTCCCAATAAGAAGTAACTGGAGCTAGTCATATCGAGCTAACACACAAGCCCCAACAATAACATGAAGGACATTTTCACTTGCACCCTTGAAGAGTGAATTGGTACCTTCGTTTTTGACAATCTGATTAAATTTAGCCAACAAAATTTTTTACTTCATTTCCTCACTGAAATTCATCATCATTCTTCTTCGTACAGTATCTATAGGATATGATGCAAGACAATCACCAATTGTAATACCCCAACCAAGAAGAAAACTTGAAGATCACTAGTCGAAACAACAGGGTTCAGAGAATCATACATTCCAAAGTATAAACCACGATACACTATAATTCCCGCAAAGGAAATGTTGAACCCACAATAGAGATGGAACTTCAGGTTCAGTTGTCACTTTCACAAGATTGAGGCATGGTAATTTGTTTTTGAAATGGTTGAATTGACACAAAAATCTTGCAACTACTAAAAACAAATTTTGGTGGAGCATGATACGTCTAAATACACTTTTATTGATAAACCATGCCTCTGTTGACACGAACAGCCTGAGAATTAATCCATGCTCCTTCGTCGTTCGTCAAAAACACAACTAGCAGCCACTCCCTCCAACAAATTACGCTATATATCAACGCAGATATCGACAGCACCCAACAACAGTTTGATGGAGCATCATACTCAGCAATCAAGGCGGATATGGATGCAACATAAATTTTGGCAGAAATGATCCCACAACATCCGCAGATGATTAGAACAACCTTCGCGGAATGCAAAACAAAATTTGTGCACCCAATTCGAGATTGTTAAGTACTTGTTGCAGTTCCTCAAAAGACATGTACCCAAATTTATTTTGATCAAACCCTATGAATGCTTCCATGAGATGATCAGGTGATTCAGGCTATTTTTATGTAAGAAAATATCTCCATGGAAAACGTTCCACTTACTTTAGTGGCTGGAAATGTACCATAGTAAGTTTCTTCTGATGTTTGTGAATCATCCACAATAATCATCCCTATTCCTCTCGCGTCCTGTACTTTATCTTTCATCTACCACCAAAATGTGTCTGTGTTGTTTCCAAAACAAAGTACGAACTTTCCTTTGGCTTTTCTTGCATCCAAAGAGGCTAGCTCGCAATTTCTTGCAGATTATGTGAAATTAGACTTGTCATGGATGATTCTTGCATACACAAGAGCGTGCACTTCCGAGTGGCTAAGATTCAAGAATTTAGTTCCCTTCCCCTTCAAATCTTACCATTTCGCAACACAATGTTTGATATGTAATCCCTATCGATTGTGGATGCTGCAATTGTAAAAATCCATGGCATGCAGTTAATGATTGAGTGGATATTTTATCTGTTTCAATTGGGTCTCGGTCCTAAAACCAGCATGATTTTGTGGAAGATTTGATAGCAATAGAATCATTTTTCTTCTACTTAGTATTTTTCTTCATATCGCCGTCCTCTCCACCTCAGTAATATCTCCATGCTTAATCTGTAATGGCTTCATTGTAGGTTCTGTAATGGAGATGATTAATAACATATATAGTACAAAACCACACTGTTTTACATGATCCATGAATTAGGTATTCAAAGGAACTGAAAGACTGCACTTTTCACAAAGGATCTCTCAATTTAAACTAGAGATTTTTGCAATATCAAAGGCAAGGAATTGAAAACTATAGCTAACTCCAAATAACGTGGGTAGATATGAAACTAAAATTCATGATATATTCCCCTCAAGTACAGTTTCCAATGCAGGGGGAAGCAGGGGCTAGCTTCACAGTGACTTACCTTCTACCAAAAGCGAAGCTACGAGATGTGTGGTGTGTTAGGTTCGATCCTTTGGTAAAAAAAAGTGTTTTCATCACTGACAATTTTTCAAACGAGAAAAAATAGACAATGCAAAAACCTAATGAACTGCTTACCAGACTAGCACCAAGCACTTTCTTATCGTAATTGTGCTTTTTGAATGGTGGATGGAGCCTCCTTCTTCATGAGCTCTTTCACCATATGTCTGCTTAAATTTTGGCGAATTTCAGGGTGCAACTTCAAGCACTTCTTCTCCCAATGGCCACTAATTTTGCAGAAACTGCAAAAATTACGTCATTTCCCATTCAAATGTGTCTTCATAATAGGAGGATTCAGAAGGTTCTCATTCTTCTTGGTCTCACTTCTCGTGGACACATCTGTCTTCTTAACCCACACGTTCTTTGTGTGATGCTTAACTACACCATGGTTAGAAGATCTATGAAAGAAATCATTTCTCTTATATGTAAAGGAAGAATTTGAATGACTATTTTACCTTCCTGACTTGTCCTTGAACTCATGGGAACTAGATGGTTTGATTCCCTTCCTGGAATTTGGTGATTAAGAGACAAATTTTGCTTCAGATACCTTCGAGCATACTTCTTTCTCTTCGTGTCCATAACCCAAGCATACAAATGGTTTTCTTGGTACAACCTCCAATGGTTAGGTGACTCCTTGGCCATTTATTCCAAGTCCACCTCCTCCATACCCCATCTTCGTGAGGATTTTCATGCCAAAATTAGTTTCATATTGAGATAGAATAGAACATGAAGTAACATTATATACCTCGGTTTGAGAGGCAGCGTCCATTGTCTCAACCTTCTACAACTTAGAGAATAACTCCTCTTTGGCTCGTAGCATATCTTGAAGCTCTTACTTATCCATTTTAGCTATCTCCAACAGTCTTTGCAATTCTGCATTGTCGGCTTGAATGATGTCATCTATCTCTTCCAACTCTTGCATTCTTTTAGTGTGCTTAGCTCCTCTGCCCATCCTGCAAAGCATTCACCTGCTCTGATACCAAGCTTGATCTAATCATGGGTCGATTAGTACTATAACCATCGTTTACGGTGTGAATATATTTTAATTGACTATGGCTTATATAGGTTTAAATGAGCATGTTATTCCATCTATTATAGTGCATAAACACATAAACATAAGTAAATGAACTTAAAATACCAAGAAGCACATGCACACAAGTAAGAGAGAGACAACCAAATGGTAACGGAGTCCACCCCTCCATCTCTCTGGGGACACATTTCTGAATCTGCTTCAATTGGAATGAAGATCTTCTATATTTCTTCTTCAAAGTAAGCTCTCCAAGCTTTCTTATATTTAAGATCTATGTCCGAGCATTAGCTAAGCACTATGGCTCTCAATAGCTAAGCATTCTCTCCTTTCTTCCCCTTTCTCGTGGCTCACATAAGGAATGTATATATTTTTTCCTCACCCAGTCTCCAACAAAGAGTATTAATTACAAGACCCACAATTGTAGGACCTAATTACAAGGAAGGAAAAACAAGATCCATGAAAGTAGGATCTCCAACTATCTTAGGTTCATAATTGTGAAAAGTCGCAAAACCACCTAAACACTCTTCAACCATGCCCTTGATTCTCTCAACCTACAATTGAAAAAAATAGAGGATTTGTGTTAGTTCGTTTCTCACATAAAAACCAATTTTCCTATTTACATTAAATGAATAATACGAGAGATAAATTTCCTCTCACAAATATTAATCATTTATATCAAAAGTGAATAATAATGCATGAGTTTAATAAAGGCTCATAAAATGCATAATTAAATGCATGATCATCTCATGAAAAGCATTAATCATAATTTCACCCACTTAAGCACTTTGGCACCAACTTCAAATCAACATGGCGCAAATCTCTTTCATGTGCGAATATCCTTTCGGATCAATACATGTTGTTAAAGACTTTCCTTGGTTATGTATCATTGTCCATACATGTGCTAATACAAAAGAAAATATTTAAGCTTTTATTTCCTATCGTACACCATCTATATTTGTGATTAAAAGGTTCTTCACAAAATGTTATTAAAGAGTTTTCTGGTTACCTATAAGGGCTATGAATATCATCTATGATGTTTCTTTTCACCTCTTGGTACATCAATGTGCATGTTTTAAGTGTGTATTTGTCTTCAACCACATTTGAATAAACATGCATGTTTTACGTGTTTATTTCTCTTAAACCACATTTTAATATAAAATTTCTTTGAACTTCATTTACTTGTTTCAATAACAGTCCCATATGGGAGTCCATTTCTAAAATCCAATTCTATTTAAAAAAACTTTAATGTTATTTTCATCTAATCAATAGAACCTTCCCAATCTGTTTCCAATACTCTTGAATACCTCCTAGTGGAACAATTCTAAAATATGAAAATTAGTTTGGACCTAAACCATAGATAGGTTGGTTTTTTTCTTTTAAAGGATCATATTCAAAAGGTTTTTAATAAGCAAAAAAACACCCACACCGGTACGTAGCCGGGATTGAGTATTCTTGAAGAAGGATCATGAATAAAAAGGATACGGTCTGGATCTCCATGGATATGAATCGAATTTGGAAGCATAAAAATAAGATCCAATCATTCCCCTCGTATCGGAGCTATTCCCAACCTATTCACAAAGCAAGGTATTATATTCTATTCGCCACAAGCTAGAGAAACGGGCTGAACCAAACACCAGAAAAAAAATAATTCCTGTGGTTGGATTAACGATGTTAGCATAAGATCGGATAGTGGATTGGCCTTTATCTCTTATAGGGTCTAGCAGTCGGGAGGGCCTTCACGCTCTGCAACAGGAAAAAAAAAACCTTTCCAAGACGTTTGCAGCCATTTACGACATTCAGTCAAGGTTCCTATAATTTAAAATGACTGGAAAATATGTTTATTAACTATAATTTGATCTAACTATTGCAGACCGAGCCCTGGCCAAATTCCCTACATAGGGTAATCTCTTACTTGGGAAAATTGTGGTCTGACAGCAAACCAAGCCTAGAGCCTTATCACGATAATTCTTTTACTGTAAATATTAGGAATTAATGGGCCATTCTTCATTCTCTCAAATGGTAAATGTTTGGTTTTCTTGAGGTATCTAGTGGGTTAGAGCGGTTCAAATCTACTCAGGTATTTCAATGAACCCTGTCCCTTTTATATATAAATATGAATATGGAGTAGTAAGATTTCTTTTAATTTTAAATTCTAAATCACTCATAGAGATTAAATATTTTTTTGACATCTCAAAAAAAATTTAATCTTGATATATCAGAAATTAAAATAACTCTAAGCTAAATATAATATTAGCCATTCCACTGCCCCACACATATATATTCATTAACTTATGTAAAAAAATAAATATTATTTTTAATTAAAATAAAATTTAAAATAATACTAATATTTACTTCTTTACACAGGTTAACGAATACAATACATACATTTTTAATAGATATTACAGTAATATATTAATTGGATTCACTTAGAAAATAATAATAATATTTTATAAAATATATGTTATTATATAAATTAAAATCATAACAATATCTATTATTTAAAATTATATTGACTTCTTACGCGTTTCCTATTTATATGTTATTTATTTACACATACTTTCAACATAGAAAATTATTATATTAAAATGATAAAACAAATTCCATTTTAAAAATAATAAAGACAACAATTATATATAATTTCATTTTTTATTAATCCTATCCATGCACATTCTTTTCACACAGAAATTGCATAATTTTAATATAAACAAAAATCCGTGTAATATTCATATTCGAGGACGTTAATCTTGAAAACAAAATTCCGAGGCACTCATATTCATATTCGTGGGCTCTTGACGAGGGAGTTGAAAACAAAATTCCGAGGCACTCATATTCATATTCGTGGGCTCTTGACTAGGGATTCAAGCTCAGGTTGGCTCTGAAACTCTTAAAAAAGAGGAAGCCATATAATACATGAAGGTCCACTGAGATTTGGAATCCAAGACCATATATCACAAAATCACAGAGGAGGCATTGCATTAAACTGTATTTAAAGAATTTCACATTGAACTGCATTTATAGAAATTTATAACCAGCATCTCTAGAGTTTATCAAGGTTCACAACAAGAGTCTGACAAGAATTTGGAGAATCTGCTTTAGAATTTTCCAGCACACAACTCAGTACTCAACTACTCCATATAGTCCATCTAATACAGTATTCCAGAATTCAGCTACTCCATATAGTCCATTTAATACAGTATTCCAGAATTCTTCATTAACAACACACTAGTAATAATTTATAGTACTACTGTTCTAACATGTAAGAAGATTGTAAATTATACACAGTGAAAAACTTTCATTTGAACCAGACGTGGTTAACATTTAAATTTTTATGGTAAATAGGAATACATTGGAAACATCAGCAATAAATGACTGAAGTAAACTGAAGTAAAACTAAACTGCCTATGACACCTAGCAGACAATCAATTAAATGAACTGAACCTAACGGACAGTGAGATTAATATCTCAACATCTCCTCCTAATCTCAACTGTTACAAGTGGAGGCACCAACAATGCCTAATTTCTCTCTTTGAAATTCAAATACATTCTTTCCCAATGGCTTTGTGAAAACATCTGCAAGCTTATCTTTGGAACCACAAAAGGAAAGTGTGATGTCCCCATCATTGACAAGTTAATGAATGAAATGAAAATATGTGTCAATGTGCTTTCTCTTTTTGTGAAAAACATGATTTTTTGATAAAGAAATTGCTAAACTGTTATCACAGTAAATTGGAGTTGGCTCCTTCTAAATATCTGAAATGTCTTTCAATAATCTTCTCAACCATACAACTTGACAAGCTACTCAATTTGCTGCTACATATTCTGCCTCTGTAGACGATATTGAAACGATTGATTGTTTCTTGGATGCCCATGAAATCATATTTGTTTCAAGATGAAAAACATACATTGAGGTACTTTTGTGATCATCTAAACTCCCTGCATAATTGTTGTCTGTATAACCTGAAAGTGAGCAATTTTCAGAATGTGTATAAAACAAACCATAGTCTATGGTCCCTGCAATATACCTTAAGATCTTTTTTGCAACCTGCCAATGAGTAAGCTTTGGTGACTGCATAAACTTGGAGACAAAACTTGCTGCAAACATAATATCCGGTCTAGTTGCAGTTAGATACAACAAACTACCAACTAGGCTTTTATACAATGTGGGATCAACAGATGGTGCTACATCTTCTTTGCTGAGTTTGGTACCTTGAGCAATTGATGTATCAGCTTATTTGCAATTTGTCATTCTTAACTTTTGAATAATATCAGTGGCATATTTTTGTTGACCAACGAAAATGCCATTATCAGATTGGTGAATTTCAATTCCTAGGAAATATTTCATGACTCCTAGATCTATCATATCAAACTCTGCTTGCATTGCTGCTTTGAAATATTCCAACATCATATTTCCTGTATAAAGAAGATCATCCACATAAAGGCATACAATAATAATTTTACCTTCATGATATTTGGTATTCAAAGTGGGTTCATCGCTGCTTCTGGAAAAACCACTTTTGATGAGATAGGTGTCGATGCGACTGCACCAAGCTCTTGGAGCTTGTTTCAAACCATATAAATCTTTCGTCAATCTATATACTTTATGCTCTTGTCCTTTTACTTCAAAACCTGGAGGATACTCTACATAAACTTTTTCCTGTAATACACCATTTAGGAAGACAGATTTTACATCAAGCTGATAGAATTTCCATTTGTGTTGAGTTGTTGTGGAAAAAATGGTTCTGACAGTGTCTAACCTTGCTACTAGAGAAAATGTTTCACCATAGTTGACACCAAACTGTTGTGAGAATCATTTGGCAACTAGCCTTGCCTTATGTTTCTCAACTTTTCCATTTTCATTTAGCTTGGTCTTATATACCCATTTTACACCAATTTTTGTTTTGTCTCTTGGGAGATCAGCTAATTCCCAAGTCTGATTTTTCTCTATGGCAGCAATTTCTTGGTTCATTGCTTCGACCCAATGCTTTTCTTTGACTACTTCTTTAAAATATGTCGGTTGAGTTGAAATGAATGCAAACATATTCTGTTGTTCAGATTCATGCTCCTATTCATATATCTCTCTGATACTTCTTGTTTTCCGTCCCTCTTCTGAAGATGTTTGATCACTAGTTGAATCAGTGCTTGATGATGTTCCATTTTCAGAATGTTCTAGCTGTTCTTGAACCTGCAATATTGGAGTCTATGGTAGATAAAAAGGCTGATTTGAAGTTTTATCTACATGGTCAAACCAAGATTTATTTTCGGAAAATTTCACATCTCTCTTATAATGAAATTTTTGGAAATGGGGTTATAAATTCTGTAGGCTTTCGACTGCTCACTGTAACCTACAAATATGCATTTCTCTCTTCTATCATCAAGCTTTTTTCTGAGTTTTTCAGGAACATGAGAAAAAGCTACTGATCCAAAGATTCTAAAGTGTGACACATTTACCTTGTTTCCATCCCATGCTTCTTGAGGTATTTTGTCCTGTAGGTCGGATGTTGGAGATCTGTTAAGAACATACACTGATGTCGACACTGCTTCATCCCAATAGTTATTTGTCAACTTCTTCTCCCGTAGCATGTATCTCGCCATGTTCATGATTGGCTGATTCTTTCTTTCTGCTACTCCATTTTTTTGTGGAGTGTATCTGGTTGTGTACTACATTAGGATACCTTGTTGTCGACAAAATGTTTTGAATTCATTTGAAGTGTATTCTCCTCCTCTGTCTGATCTGAGTACTTTCAAGAGTTTTCCACTCAGATTTTCTGCTTCTGCCTTGAACTCCAGAAATCTAGAGAAGGTATCTAATTTGTTTTTTAAAAAATACACCGATATCTTCCTGCTAAAGTCATCAATAAATGTCAAAAAGTAGAAACTACCACCAATGGACAATGTCTGCATTGGACCACAAATGTTGGTATGGACAAGTGCCAAAGGCTCTTTCACCCTTGAGGTTGATGAGGGAAAACTATCTCTTTTATGCTTGGACAAGACACAAACTTCACAATTACAGACTTTTTTACTGATAGTAGATAGAAAAATGACTATAGATTTCTTTTGAAGCAGACTGAGACTCTTGACTGGAATGTGACCATACCTAGAATGCCATAGATGAGTTTCATCTATTCTTGATATATTGTGGACTAAAGACTAGTTAGTATTTTGGCTTCTAAGGACCAATGGAAACATCCTACTCTTGGTCTTTTGGACTTTTGCTATCAGTCTTTTATGAGGATCTTTGTCATATATATAGCAGGTGTTCTTTTGAAACAATACATCATAGCCATGTTCCATTAATTGTCCTACACTAAGGAGGTTATGTTTGAGCTGAGAAACATAATAAACATCAGGGATGTATTTGTTTCGATTCTGATTAGTAAGAATAGGAATAGTAACTTTTCCGTCAGCTTTAATATGTGTACGATTTCCAAGCGTTATCTCTGATGTTATGGAAGCATCTAGAGAAGAAAGAAGTCTCTTGTTTCCTGTCATGTAATTGTTGCATCCGTTGTCGAGCAACCAAAGATCTTCACTCTGTTTATCTTCTGAGAGATGGCATGAAAGAAACATGGTCTCTGAGGATTTTCCTTCACTGTTGGAGAGATTGATATAGCCTTTGTGTTGATCTGACTATTTATTTCTACATTCGTGTTCGTAGTGGCCATACTTCTTATAGTAGTAACATTGAACACTCGATATGTTCCATGACCTTCCTCTCTGATTTCGGTTTTACGGACGTCTCCACTGCTCTTTTGCATGATGATGATCAGATCTGCCATTGCCTCGACCTCTGCCTCACTTGTTTCCGCCTCTGTATCCTCTGCCTCTGCCTCTGTCAAATGAGAGGTGTGCTTTGAAGGCTTGTTCCATGGAATCTTTTGTCAGATTGAGTCTTGTTTCATGTGCCAAAAGTGATCCAGTCAATTGTTCTACTGAGAAAGTTTTAAAATCTTTGGATTCCAAAATGGCTATGACAATCATGTCATATTTCTTTGGTAGACTTCGAAGAACTTTTTCAACAACTTTCTTATCTGTAATGGTTTCGCCAATGAGTTTGATTTGATTCACTATTCCCATGACTCTAGTCATGAACTGATCCACATTTTCAGTGTCAGCCATCTTTAGATTTTCAAACTAAGCTCTCAATGTTTGTAGTTTAACCGTTTTCACTGTATCATTTCCTTGATACGCAGCTTGAAAAATATCCCAACATTCTTTTGCTGTTGTCGCACCGTTATTTTGTCAAAAATAGAATCATCCACTGAATTTTGTATCTAGCATTTAACTCTCTGCTCCAGTTAAAATAGAATCATCGACTGAATTTTGTACCCATCATTTGGCTCTGTGCTCCTTCTTTCTGATTTCAATAGCTGCATTTCTCTGATTATTGGTAATGGTCACCCATGCTTCTTGGGTCGGCTCTACATAAGAAATCAGAAGTGTGTAACAACAATCTTGTGCTTATAAAAAAGTCTTCATTCTCAAACTCAAAAATTCATAATTTTTTCCAATCAGATTTGGTGTCTGTGGCAAAGAACTTGAAGAGGCCATTATTTCTTCAAATGCACCTTTTGTAAATCTCCTCTAAATTTTTTAAATCTCTTAAAGACTTAAAAAAAAATTCTTGAAACCCTCTTTTAAATTTCAGCCATCTTCTTTTTAAATTTCCTTTAAAAAAAAACTCTCTTTACAAAGAAACTGCACTCATACTCTTTTGAAACCCCTTTTCCAAAAACTTTGAAAACTTTTCAAAAACATTTAAAGTTTTTTTTTTATATATATATAAAAAAAACTTTTTCTTTATGACTTACACCTTTTTTAAAGTCGACACTTAAAAAAAAAGGAGCTTTCCTTTTAACATGAATCAGCTTTAATAAAAACTTCGAATACGTTGACCTATGTGTGTTTTTGAAAATTGATTTTTAAAAATCTTTACTACGAATGCTTCATACCATATGCATGCGTAACAACCGTAATATTTGACTTTAACGCGGATGCATTAATTTTTTTGCATGCATACTGGTGTGATCCCGAGGGGAATAGTCACGCCTATTTCAAAATCCACGTAAGTCATAAAAATGGTGCGGGTATGTTGTGTATTCTCGTGCCAATCAGCTTCACAGTCGCGCCAATCGACTTCTCCTCTCTTCTGCTCCTTCGTGGCTCTGTTGCTGCTCTCCAGGGAGGCTTATGCAAGCTCGCTCTAATACCATGAAAATAATTGAAACATTGAAACGGAAATTGGAACAGAGAGTTGATCTTCACAATATTATGAATAGATAAATAGGAATACATTGGAAACATCAACAATAAATGACTGAAGTAAAACTAAACTGCCTATGACACCTAGCACACAATCAATTAAATGAACTGAACCTAATGGACAATGAGATTAATATCTCAACATTATCCATATTAAAAACAAGGCCAGAAAATATTGAAGTTTTATTCAAAAGTTATTCAACCATCTTAGACTAATATTCATAAAAATAAGAAGTTGTTAGATATAAAAAACTGTCTCATTCCAAATTATCACACTTTAATTAAATAACGTGGAAGGGATTCAAATATTCTGTGCATAATCAAAAGCTTATTTCAAAGTTCAAACAACTTAGACACTGGTATTCATCGAATAACAGGTTGCTATACATACCAAATTGTCGTTTATGTCTCATTCCAAATTATCACACCTTAATAAAGTTTCTATCTCCTGAGTACAAGGAAATATTGTCAGAGATCTGTAAAATATTATCGGATATGGTCATCCCATTGAAGGAAATATTAGAAGAAACATCAAATAAAGATGAGAAAAAGGTTTCAAGTAAATAACAGGGAGGGGATTCGAAGATCAAGACGACAATGAAAATCTTATTCACACATCCTACATGATGAACAAAAATTATCTATGTTTTTTCATTGAAATAAAATTTAACCATGGAATAGTGGTTCCATAAAAAGTTAAAAGACACATGATAAAATCATTCTAAGAACTGAGAAGTGGTTGAAGAGAAAATAGTTTAGACAATTACCTTTCTTCACCTTTCTTCTCGGGATAAAAATACATCCCAGTGAAAAAAATGGGTTATGTTCTATGGCTAAGGAGATGAATTCCTGAGCTCGTTGTGACAAGTGGAAAATACTCAGTTTTCCTGAATCCTGTGGAGAAGATTACTGGACTATTAGGGGTCTTGAGGTCTTTTCTGGAAATTATGTCAACCTACTTATCTCGTTGTGGAGCACGGGGGGAGATGAGGATGTAATTGTCTCTCTCACGGTAGGGAGGACATCATTAGCTAATCTGGAAAAAAACAGATAAGTGAATACACTTAGCAAGTTTTCTAGACAGGGATATCCTTTTATTACAGCTAATGTTTCTCTAAGATATCTATTTATTTATAGTTATGTTTCTTAAGATATATGTTTAATTAAAATTATGTTTTTCTTAAGATAGTTGTTTATATACAATTATGTTTCTTAGGATATCTGTTTATCTACAGTTAATGTTCTTCAAGATATGAAATGTGGATTCTTGTTCCAGGAGAATGAGTATATGGTCGTAGCAGTACTTTTCTATTACACTGAGAAAATTACAGCAGAACAAAGAGAATTAAGCGTGGACTGTATAGTAGTATAATGTTGAAATTATTATTGTTTCTTATAATAAAAATGGTAAATGTAGTTACATATAAAAAGAAAACAAAATAAAGCATCTACTGGAATTTTAACCTAGGAAACCATTAATTCAAGGTTCAGAGTCGAAAACTCCAAACCCCGAATTGATCATTTCCGGAATCCTATGATATACACTGACAGAAAACTAGAATGGTCCGGGCATCGTTCTTCTTAATTAATTGAAAGAAGTAAAACAATACGCTGCTCTTAACAGAGAGACCGAAGCCACTGACTTAAAATCCAGATAATGCCTTAGTCAAAAGAAAGGTAAAAATAATAATTGAAATGTTCTTTCATATTATACTAATGAAGGAAGAAATATTATAGGGCTATGCAACTGGAAATAAAAACCCAAAATATGTTAAAATAGATCTTCGTTCCCGCAAGAGATTTATCTCTTAAAGACCATACACAAATATATACAATTGTCATAGAGTATCATTACATTGCAATAAAACCGAGACTGCATGCAAATCGCACTCAACATGTTTCCTTCCGTAAATGCACCAATAAGCTGAATTCAAACGACCACATGCCCTAGAACTAGAACTAACAAGTAAATGTCATGGATTTAAAAATATATTCTTTTTCGATGTGCTACAAACTCACGGGAGAAACATGGTACTTGTAGAGCAAGCGACGAAGAAGGTGTGAGACCAAACCCTCATGAAGAAAATGAAAATAGAGCAATGAAGAATTCACCATTCAACCCAGCAGATTTCCTTGCACAAATGAGAGGAAATGTTATAGTACATAACATATTATTTGTGGAAGGGGAAAGAGTTAACCACCAGAAACTAGATACAAGAGTAAAACCTGAGATACATGTCTTATTTAAACCCATAGGCAAAGGAGAAACGTTGTGAGAAGACAGTCGTAAGGGGTGAGCAACTGGAAAACGTTAAGAGTAGAAAGAGTACACAGTCAGATGTTGGAGGAAGCATAGTTGGCTTACCTGCAACGGTGAAGGAGGCCATCGTGGTAGCTCGACAATAAACCTGGAACATCACTCAACCCTAGAAATAAATCCAACCTTTAGATTAGTCGTGTATGCTCCCAAAAATATAAGTGCCTGGCACTTAGAAAAGAGATTTTTCTATGTTAACAAATAACGAAGGACACAGCTATGAAACCATGGACAAATAGCGGCCATGCCATGGAAAACATAAATCAAAGGGTTGTTTGTTGGACTATAGAAGAAAGTTTAGGCTTACTTGTAAAACTCCATGGCTGACAACGACGAGAGGAGGGAACTCAGAGGCTGGTCTAGTAAGTTTGGGTTTCATCCGGATTGCAAAGGAGCAACACCGCAGAGCACCATCGCGAATGGAAGAATCATTTAGGGTTCGGATAGGGTTATTACCCTATGCCGATACCCGTAGATCGCAGCTATCGATCTCAACCCTTGGATCTGATGGTGATCCATCAAGACAGGTGTTAGCCATTAAAATCTGAACCCAATTCAAAGGTACAAAAAACCTTATCATCACATTAAATATTGAAAACCAATATTCATTCACCAATAAACAATGTAATCTAGCATCGAGATCCTCTATAGATAATAAGTCCCTTAGGGGTTTTAAGGCATTCGTGCCATGGTACAAATGATTTAAATCATCAACCCAGAGATTATAAATAGCATATGTGATAATTAATATAAGTACAATGTCCAGAAAAGGTGACCATTATTGCCATGGTCGTATACATTTATAATCCGATTTATAATTATTGACCAGTGAATTATGTTATGTGAAGAAAAGTAAAAAAAAAATAAGGTTGATATGTGATATACGTTACAAGTGGTATACGAGCAGTGTTCATGCGCTGCAACCCAATGGGTGACCTAACGTGATAAAATGTTGTGTGTAAATGTGCACAGAGAGAGAAATAAATAATATAATAGAATGAAAATGAAGAGGGGATTGACACAGAAAACACCACGGAATGTAGGGGAACCTACACCGCAATCCTAACCGGAAATTAATCCTAAAATGTGGATCCAGTTGAATGTAGATCAGCACCAACAGACTAGAAGACTGTTGGAGGAACAACATCACCAAACCAGTATACTACTAAGAACTGTGCATAAGCTACATGAAGAAATGGTTCGTGTGAGGAGTGACAATTAGCGCCTGATGCAAGAATAGGAAAGGATACTCAAAAGCCTTTCTGAAAAACAGAATTAGGGATTGTTGCAACCTAGTCCTGATAGAAGTACACAAGAAAGAGAAAAACTGAGCATGCAAGCTACATTATATTAATCAAATAGAGTTACATATATACATGAAGGATTGTCTCAAGATAGGGAAGCTATCATGGATGCACAACAAGTTGGTTGAAAGAATATCTCAACCACACACCAAACAAGGAATATTTTTAGCTAACTCCTATGGACTAGGAGTAGACTCTATACATAGAAGGTCACAACTGAAGACAAGTAGGAATTACATATTCCAACACACCCTCTTAACAACTACTTATCTCAATATCTATCTGTAAAATCTACATCTGGTCCTGTTTGGTAATTACAATTTGTATCTTGTTCATGTTATTGTCGATGTCCATATAAAGGAACAACGATCTACCGAAATTCATGGGTTGCCAACCGCTACAACCACCAGTCTACTAGGAAGTCCTTCACATACATGGCTCATCCAACCTCTCGATGAACTCCCCCTAGATATAAAATTTCACCTCACGAAGTCTAAAACCAATACGGCCCACCCAAGTGTATCCCTACCGCATGACACACCCTTCCAGGGTGTTAAAACTCTCTGACAGAGGGAAAATATAATAAAGGGGTATGCATGCTTCTCTAGGTCTTACAACACGTACAAAAAATAAATGACATGTATATTTTATCTAATTATAAATCGTGACCCATACTCTACCATGGTCATGAATCTATTCTACAAACATAAAAAAACTTTGACCACATCATTCATATGCTAAAACACACCACTACTTTGGCTTTGTACTTTGAGTCTTTGGCATCTTCATTTTTTGACTTTGGCATGCTGGTCTACAAAGTCTAGTTGTGGTCAAACATAACAAAAGGATATGTCGATGTCCATATAAAGGACCAACCATCCACCGGAATGCATGGGTACCAACCGCTGCAACCTCTAGTCTCGTAGGATGTCCTTCACATACATGGTTCTGTCAACCATTATCACTTCATACATGTACCTGTATCTACAGATCCCCCTCCAACGTGGGTTTTATCGGATGACCCATAACCATGTTAAAAAAAATGTTTGAATGGATTAATATAAATCCCACTGGTCAACTCTACGAAAGAGAGTTTGAACTTGAAGATTCTGGCTTCTGCAGAATGCTCTTCCTTCATCAGTGAACTCTCACCGGCAGTAGATCTATCTTAGATCTCTTCGGAAAAATTTTACTGGATCCCTTCATCGGCGACCTTTCACTATATTTCTTCATCAGTGGGTGAATGCTGGCACAGACCTATTTCCATTCCACTTCACTGTTACACATGGTTTATGGCTGACGACAAACTGACACTGCAAAATTGTTTCTAGCTGACCACGAACCTGTTAATTAAAAAGTGGTTTTTAGATTACCACAAACTTTATGGGGATACACATGCCTTACAAGGCTTACAACACATACTCCAACTCTTGGAGTTACCAGGTACATAAAATGACCACTACAAAACCATCCTAGACTTGCTTACCATCCAACTCTGTGACTCATCATCAAGAGTCTATTCCAAGACACTCACAAAAAACTCACACAAACTTGATTTTCCATCCTCCTCCAATATCTGATGTAGATCCAATCACTATCCTTTGATGCCATTTTCATCGTCAATGTCTTCATCATATCTGGTAGTAAATCATTCCTGCAAATAAATTTGTCAAATGTTGGAATGGAAAATTCCAACATTGATTCGCACTCATGACAATAGTTTTCCAATCTAAATGTCACAACAATACAACATCTAATTTTAACCATATTTACATGAATGCATTTACATGTTAATTGGATCAGTCTCAACATGAAAGCAAAAGAATTCACGAAGACAAAGCAAATATGTTGTCCCACACTTCAGCATCTCGCCACGAGACCACTATAAAAATGCATTCAACCTTCAACCAGGTCGATCCCAAACACAGGAAGTTCGAAGCCTCCTGACAACTCCACATGCTCCATCATTAATAAGTGTTTTTGCTTCTTTACCTAAACTTTTCGTTGTTCACATCTTGGGCATCTTTGTCTTTGTAAAGTAAATCTTGGAACTCCATGCTTAACCTGTCATTTGTTAGAGTCTTGAATTATAACAAAGTAACTTTACCTACATTGAGTTAGATAGGCTCAATAAGGCTCAATAATATTAACATGATTCCAAGAAACAAAATAGAACATCAAATTTCTCTATCTCTACCCAGAGATAACTATTTTCCAAACATAACAGCAACCATTCTTCTCCAACGATACCTCCACTGTTGAAACAACGGATCAATTTCCGGATCCAGTCCAGATGTGGAAACTCACATCCACACAAGGAGAAATAATAACAAATTGTTTGTCTCGGGAAAAGAATCTAGGAATCTACCATCTGATCCTGTGTCGCCCATAAATTCACCGTCGAAGTACATAATATTTGACGATTTTTACACACAAATTCTCAACCTGGAAAATACTTTCTTTTGGTGTGAAAAAAGTCAACCTGCACTGTATGATTTTCTCTTTCTCATCGTAGTCATTCCACATTCTCTTCAATAATAAAGTGCTTTGTATCAGTTGTATCAACACCTTGTTCTCTTGTGAGTTTCTCTGCTCCATCAAAGGCCAAATAAATGTGAGGAGTCTTCTCCATAACAAGTCGAGCAAGAGAAATAGGGTTCACCACTGTAGAAAGACCAGAAAATGCTCCATAATGTTTTATGGGACCATCCATGATGGTTGCCTCCATTTCAACTGTACTTGCCTCTGTTAGGATTGAACCTCTACCAACATTGAAATTTGTATCATTCTCAAGTTCGCGGACCACAATCTCTACAACATCTAGAGCTAATCGAGACTCTTGGAGATCAACAACTCCAATCTGAAGATAGTGGTGGAGCCCCGCTTCGGCTCTTTCATTACGCTTCATCATCACTTTGTGAGCAATATCCCCTGATCCTCCATGCAAGGCAATTTCCCACCCCATTCTCCTCTGCTTCCAATTCTGCTATTGGAAAGTGTGGCTAAACACCGGGATGGTGGGAAACTGGTGAAGGTAAACCTTCGAGAGCCCCTGGTGAAGGCTTGTCATTGACATTGTCCTCCAATGGCAACTGTCGTGGCGTGTGGTGCGAAGAAACATGCCATACGAGCCACAGGTATGCCAGTATCATGGCCCCGACAGAGTAGTTTTCCGAGGAATCCACAGGAAGGGCATGGTAATTATCAACTGGGAAACCATACAAGCGATCACTCAAGCCCAGCTCAGATGTGATTTGATTATACAAAGTTGGAAGCCAGCGCTGGTGATCATGACCAACACCAACAACAACATCATCCTCATCAATAACCAAACACGATCACTCGCAAATGTCCCAATTGCATCGTCAATTTCATCAATTTGAAATGAGATTGGGATGTATGAGCTTTCCGATGGCATCCATATGCTTCTCAAACGCTTTGTAGCACATCATGGGTGATGTGGCCTTCAATCTCCTTACCATCACCATAAGGCCCCATTGCAAGACAGCTCTATACGTGATCCCAATGCCTCTCTTCACATCAAATCCTCCAGCGTATACATCTTTATGTCGCCTCTACCACAGAAAATGAGCACAGGTCCCCTCTCAATCTCATTCTTCTACTTTAGAGGACCACCACAATGATCGGCGCCACCTTTTGCAGACTACGCATCAAACGGGTCCCACGACGTGCTGTCCCTATTGAGGATACTGAAGAAAATGAAAAGAAGTATTAATGTTAATCTCACTATGCTCACGCTGCATTCAAACCTTCCATAACACTATCGCTGCTCACCATAATGATTATGTGCCACACTTGCCAGTCAATCAGGCATAATATTATGTAATTTCGCCCCTTTCAATACGGTGTAATTCCACATAGGTCTCTCTGGCCTAGCAAGCAGTCAACTCTCCACACAGTAAGCAAACACTGACTCAACCTTCAATAGGCTCAATCGCTCATCATCTTCACCTCTTCCTCGGCCCTTAGATTCGATCCGCAGACTAAGCAATGCTATCGAGGCGTCCCTGACACATTATTGGGCCGGTAAACAATCCACGCAAAAATATGGAGGAGCTTAGGTCTTCAAGAGATCTCGGCTTCAAGAAAACTCAATATTATTAAAGAGATCTCACAAATTAATAAAAAATATATATATAAATATAGTCATTTATTTTCCTATGCCCAGGAGCCCTTATGGCCTCTGACACCAAGATAAAAACTGAGCATGCAAGCTACATTCTATTAATCAAATAGAGTTACAAATATACATGAAGGATTGTCTCAAGATAGGGAAGCTATCTTGGACGCACAATAAGTTGGTTGAGAGAATATCTCAACCACACACCAAAGAAGGAATAGTTTTAGCAAAATCCTATGGACTAGGAACATACTCTATACATAGAAGGTCACAACTGAAGACAAGTAGGAATTACATATTCCAACAAGGAAGAAAATGAACAAAATGCTAAGGACCAAACCAATGACTAAATGGAAAGAAGCCATTCACAGCGAAGTAACAAGAATAGAAACTATAATGAGGCTGAGTCTCATAATGTCTCAGAACAGCAAGAAATCAAGAAACAATAAGTGGAACTACAAGGTGAGTTCCAGATGATTAAACCACCTACTTTTGATGGAGAAGCGGAGGAGGTGGTTTAAGCATGGTTGATTAATATGAACAAGTACTTTCAAGTTTATGAGTACAACAACAATCTTAAAGCCAGACTAGCCATCTATCAATTGAGAGAAAAGGCCACACTGTGGTGGGAGGAAGTCAAGAATGGTCGTAGCATTGAAGATCTGGAAGTGACATGGGATGAGTTCCAACAATAATTTAAAGACAAATATCTATCAAAACGTTTCTATGATGAAAAGTATAAATAATTCCATGGTTTGAGGTTGGATCAACTGACAACGGATGAATACATCACAAATTTTACTTACTTGTTGAGATATGTTCCTTATTTAAGGGATGAAAAGGCTAAGGTTCAACGATTCTTGAGTATTTTTCCGACCAACATGAAAGAACGAATTGAGTTCATGAATCCAAGGACCATGGAAAAAATAATTCAAAAAACAAGGATGTGTTACCAGCAATCCAAGGCTAAAGGGGATATAGGAAAAAAATGGCAGCCAAGAAAAGGACAAAAAAGTAGTGCCAATTTCAAAAATACTAGGACCAAAAATTTTAAGAATCCTGCAAGGAATACAATGATAAAACAGTTTGGAAGGAAACATCAAAGAACCCGGTGGCCTACATAATAAAGGCCTACAAAGGTTTCCAACAAACCTGAACAAGGACAACACTAGAAACCACCTCTATAGTGTTGGGGGTGTGGCGAGGCTCATTACTATAAAAATTTCCCACGGTGAGGAATAAGTGAAACAATTTCTAATCTACAAGAAGCTGCTACAGTGGGAGATGTAGCTCGAAATATACCCATATTTAATGTAGCATTGGAAGATCGTCAAGCAGATTATCAACCAATGATGATAAAACTGAAAGGTAAGCTACTTTCGCAATCTGTTTCTATTTTGGCTAACCTAGGTGCTAGTTTAAGTTATGTAAATCCCAAAATAGTAGAAGTCCATAAATTACAAATTCAGAAATTCAAAAATCCCTGGCTTGTATAGCTAGCCACTGGGGAAAAAAGAAAAAGCTTGTGCCAAAATTCCAAACTGTACATTGGAAATTCCAAACCAACAATTAAATGTTGATCTGAATATATTGTCTTTGGGATCCTATGATGTACTATTGGGCATGGATTCATTGGAGAAAAATTGGACACTAGTGGATTGTAAAGAAAATATTATATATTATAGAATGCTAGATGGAACTTGTAAAGAGATTCAAGGAATCAATAAACCACTACAGTTGCGTCCTATTACAGCCTCCCAAATGAACACATGTATTACAAAAGGATGTCATATATATTCCATCCAGGTGGGTTTTGCTATCTCTAAGTAGAAGACTCCTATGATGGATAACATACTAGTAGTACGAAAATTCATAGACGTGTTTCTAGAAGATGTACTAGGTTTACCTCCAAGAAGAGATATTGATTTCACTATTGAGTTGATTCCAGGAGCATCACCAATTTCAAGGGCCCCATATTGAATGAGTGTCCTAGAGCTAACTGAGCTAAAAATGCGATTGCAAGAGTTGTTGGACAATGGGTACATTCGACTAAGTGTGTCCCCTTGGGGAGCACCAGTGCTTCTTGTAAAGAAAAAGGATGGAACCATGAGAATGTGCATGGACTATAGATAGCTCAATAAACTGACCGTCAAAAGTAAATATCCCTTACTATGGATTGATGAACTGTTTGATCAGGTGAACGGGGCCACTATATTTTTGAAGATAGACTTAAGATCTGGATACCACCAGATCTGAATAAAAGACGAAGATATCTACAAGACTCCCTTCTATAGCAGATACAACCATTACGAGTTTGTGATATTACTATTTGGTTTGACTAATGCACCAACAACATTTATGAGGCTGATGCATGGCATATTTCACCCCTTTTTAGACAGTTTTGTGCTGATATTCATTGAAGATATTTTAATTTATTCAAAAAACATGGAAGAGCACAAGGAGCACTTAAGGATAGTGTTTGAAATGTTACGAAAACATCAGTTGCACACCAAGTTCAACAAATGTAACTTCTTCAAAGAGGAGATCTAATATCCAGGCCATGTTATTTTCGCTGAGGGAATAGCAGTTGATCCAGAGAAAATTAAGACGATTATGGAATAGCGAATCCCCCAAAATGTGGCATATATCTGATCCTTTATGGGATTGGCTGGATATTATCAATGGTTCATTGAAGGGTTCTCAAATATTTATTTTCCAATTACCTTTTTACAGAGGAAGGGAAAAGTATTTAAATGGACTAATGAGTGCCAAAATAGTTTTGAAAGGTTAAAAAATTTGTTGACCACTACCCTGGTGTTGAGGGTAGCCAACCCCAACAATAAATTTGATGTTTGTACCGATTCTTGTAAGGAAGGAGTTGGGGCAGTTTTATTGCAAGAAGGAAGAGTGGTTGCCTATGAATCGAGAAAATTAAAAGAGCATGAACAACGATATTCATCCTATGATTTAGAGCTGACAGTGGTAGTGCATGCACTCTGCGTATGGACGCACTACTTTTTAGGAAAAATATTTGTGTTAAAAGCCAGCCACAATAGCCTAACCAGCTACTTTAAGAAAGATGATCTAAACTCTCGTTAGGAAAGATGGAATTCTTTCCTAAGTGAGTTTGACATTGATATCCAACATGTAAAAGGTAAATAAAACCATGTGGCGAATGCCTTAACAATAAAAATTCATTGCGTTTATGAACTTTTCTATAATAAAATTGAATGTAGATTTTTATATCAGATAAAAGAGGAAGCCAGGAAGGATCCTGAATATCGTTTTTTATAGTAGCAAGTGGAGGAAGCCAAAATTCAAAAAAAACCTTTTGACTATCGAGTTAGCAAATTTCAATTGCTAACCTTTAAGGAAAAGATATATATTCCAAATCGAATGGGTTTCAAGGAGCTGATCATGAATGAGTATCACCGCAGTAATTACTCAAGACACCTAGGATACCATAAAATGTTAACAACAATTAGAAAGGTCTATTTCTAGCTTGGTATGCAAAGAAGTATGGCATAGTATTTAACCAAATGCCTTGAGTGTCAACATGTTAAGGAGGAGCATCAACATCCAGCCAGATTATTGTAGCCTATACTGGTACCTGAGTGGAAATTGGAAGTTATATCTCTAGAATTTATTATCGGATTACCAAGATCAAAATTTCACAATGAATCCATTATGGTGGTGGTGGATAGATTGAGTAAAAAATCACACTTCATACCGGTACAGTAAACTTACAAAAATGTACAAATAGCAGACATCTTCATATGATAGATTTTTAGATTGTATAGAATTCCAAAGACTGTTATATCAGATTGGGATGTGAATTTTACTTCAACATTCTGGAAGGCCCTATTTACAGGTTTGGGAACCCAAATAAACCTCAACACCGTTTATCATCCCTAGATGGATGGAAAAACTGAGCAGTTGAATCAAATATTGGAGTATATGTTGCGCATGTACATGATGCAGCAGCCAATGAAACGGGAAGAATATCTACACTTGGTAGAATTTTCCTACAATAATGGTTACCAGGAGTCTCTTAAGATGATCCCCTTTGAAGCTTTGTATGGGCAACAGTGTCATACTCCCATCAATTGGAGCAACCTCGAAACCAAGTTAATGCTTGGACCGGAGATGTTGGCCGAGATGGAATCAAAAGTGAGAAAGATCAGACAAAATCTGAAAGCGGCTCAAGATCGACATAAGGTATATGCAGATAAGAAGAGAACTTATTGATATTTTGACGTAGGAAATCATGTATATGTAAGGATTAAACAGAAGAAGAGCACACTAAGGTGGAGCTCCTGTGCCAAGTTGGCTCCCAGGTTCTATGGACCTTTCTAGATATTGGAGAGGGTGGGATTGTGGCTTACTGATTGGCTTTACCCAGTCATATTCGGGTGCATAATGTGTTGCATGTATCCTTACTAAAACGATATGTACATGACCCAAATCATGTAATTCACTGGCAGAGAATTCAGGTAGAGTAAGGTTTAAAAAATCTTATCCTAAAATACTAAATTTTATGAGAATTCAATTCAAGTTTTTCTAAATGTAGGTGGAACCAGATGGAAAATTTCTAGTCGAACCTCAGCGTATACTAGATCAGAGAGAAATAATGCTCCAGATACAAGCCATCACCCAGGTTAAAATTCAGTGGAAGCACTTCAGCTCGGATGAGGCTACCTAGGAAGATGAAGGATTTGTTCGTGAGGCTTATCCATATTTTTTTGCTGAGCTGGAATGAAAACTGTTAGGATATTTCGACACATAGGAAATAGTTAAGAATAACTTAATCTAGTGTAGAGTTAGGTAAAGTGTGTTTATTTACTATGTACATTTGTAACTTATAATCCGACGGTCACAATTTGTAGTGATCTGACAGTTCACTCTATCTTCGGTATTAACGACACTTGATCTATGGCTTGGCACCCGATTGGTCCATGATCTCTATTTAAATAGCATGGAGGGTCATTTGTTTGGAAACTGTTTATGAGAAAAACATATGTAACTTTTCTTTTTATATTAATAATTTGCCTGAAGTGGTCGTGTTGGCTTAGGTTGTGGACATTTTCCCTCTTCGAGGGTTTTAACGACATGATAATACTCGTGTACTGATTTGTGATCTATTTTTGAGAAGTGACCATTGGTTTTTGATCTAAGGAACTTACCCTATAAATTCATACATGGTATCAGAGCTATTTTGAGAGTCGCATCTGTTGTTGATAAAAAACCGAAGCCGATTTGACTGCATGCGACTGTTGTTTTCTAGATCTACTATTTCTGTAAATTTTCAGGCTTGTAGAACTACTCTGTTTTTTCCGGAGCGTCTGTTATAGTGCCGAATTCCTTTCATTTCATGTGGAAAGTTTTCAGTTGCCCTGGTTATGTTAATTTAGATCTGGAGGTATAAATTATCTATTTTGGAGTTATATTTGTTAATAGTTCTGCTTATTTCGGTTCCCTCTGTTTATTTCGGTTTTAGTTTTTATTTATTTTCCGGATCTATACATTCTTCTCTGTGTATGCTCTTTTCTCTGCACTATGTGCGATCTCGGCAAATTAGAAATAGGAGGAAGGGATTTTTTTTGCTATGTATGCTCTTTCCCCGCGTCTTTGTGCGATCTCAGGAAATAAGAAATAGTGAAAAAATAGATAGTTATTGGTAAGGCTAACCAAAAATCTAAGATTATGTCGTAAGGCTTGCATTTCATTTTTTTTCTTGGATTTTTGTGTTTTTTGTGCAGGAAAAGGCACACACACCGAAGAGTTAGAAAAAAAAAAAAAAAACCCCTTCCTCCTTTCAATAATTACAGAATCCTTTTATTATCTCACTTGGTGATAATTTAGCTTATGAGAATAGAGGTCTTAAGTTCAAGTCTCTTTCTCAAGCTTCTTTTGTAAAAAGGTTTTTGTTAAAGGGGCGGGATTTATTTTAAAATTCAAACTTCATCATCAAATTTCAATCCATTCCCATAACTATTCAACATCTACAACTCATTTTTTCAAAAAGGCATAACTTTTTCATCCGGAAGCCATTTTTTTTTATCGGCCTAATTTTTTGAGATATTTCCATTAGATCAGTTAGTTTCATCTTTTCTTAGCTTCATTTTTTAAAAAAAATGGAAAGTGCATGCCTGATTATTCTTAACAGCACCAATTATTTCCAATGGCTACCTCACATGGTATATATACTTAGAAGTAAAGGGCTTTATAGAATAGCCATAGGACAAGAAACTAAACCTTCTGATGATGATAAAGTTGATAAATGAGAAAATAAACAAGATCAATCACGGGGGTCCATTGTTCAAGATCTTCGATTCCACATCCTTGACATTGACACCCCTCATGAAGCCCTGTAAAAGCTAAACACTTTCTTTGGCATTCAAAATCAAATCAGGGCCCATCAGCTTGAAAATGAGTTGCTTACTTTGGACCCCAATAATTTATCCTCTATTGAAGGTTTTGTGTCCAAGTTCAAGACCTTTAGACTTCTTTTACAAGGTTGTAAGGTCAAAAAGGAAGATGGTAGCCTCATCTATTGCATTCTTGCTAAGCTTGGCCCTACATACTTTGTACTTGTTTCCAACTTCCATTCCATTAGAGAAGCCATCACTTCTTCAGGACCACCTACAAGAACCCCTCTTTTGATGCTTTTGAAATTCTTTGATAAGAGAACAAGAAAAACTCTTACATCTTGGTCTTATCACTTCTATAAATGCTTATAAGAAAGCCTTAGTAGCCCAACAGCAATCATATCAAAAGAATCCCAAGAAGCAGTATCCTAAAAAGTATGGTCTGAAACCAAACAAGGGTCCTAAGAAATTTCAGTCGCAAACTCAGAAAGAAAATCACAAAAATGATAAGGCAAATAAAAACAAAAGGAAGAAGACAGGTAGACAATGCAAATTTTGTAATCGTGATGGCCATATAGAGTCCAAATGTTTTAAGAAGATGGAAGCCTTAGAAGCTGCAATGAAGAATCATAACATCAATTTGGAGCACACTTCACCTTCATCTTCAGGAATGGCCCTTTCTTCTTGTGGTTGTACAACATCAAGATCTGGTTATGGATTAAATATATCTTCTTCTTCACTTTCTCATGAGTGACTCATTGATTCCGGAGCTTCTTACCACATGGCCAAAAATAGAGCCATGTTTTCTTCTTTAAATGATTGTAACACCAAACATATTTATGTTGGTGATGATAGATATCTTAGTGTTGTAGGATCTAGAACCATTCATCTAGACAATGGTTAGTTTAATGATGTACTATGTGTTCCTACCTTGTCATGCAACCTTCTCTTTGTTTACCAAATAACTCATTTAGGTGAAGGGAAAATAGTAGAATTCTCACCTCATGATGTTGTAATCAAGGACCTCCAAGATCCTAGACACATTTTAGCTACTGGCATTGCTGATGATTCCACAAGGTTGTATAAGTTTGACAAATTTGGGTCATCCTGTATTCCCTCTGTTTTTGTTTCTCATAATGATGATGTGAGCAAACTTTGGCATGAGCAATTTGGTCACTTAAACTATCACTCTCTTCAAACTCTATGTAAAGAAAATGTGGTGATGAGTCTTCCTATGGTATCTTGCCGGGATGGTGTTTGCTTTGGATGTGTACTCAGAAAACATCAATGGGATAGTTTTGACAAACGTGCCTCTAGGCACACTTCAGCCCCTTTACAGCTTGTGCACGGTGATTTATGTGGTCCACTTCCTGTTGTTTCTTTCTCTGGTTGCAAGTACTTCTTGACTTTCATTGATTATTTTTTCATATGCACTTGGGCATACTTCTTAAAACTCAAGAGTGAAGTTTTTAACATGTTCTTGGCCTTTAAGGCCTTTGTTGAGAAAGAATCTGGACATCCAATTCTTAAGTTAAGATCATACAATGGAGGAAAATATGTTAACAACAAATTTATCAACTTCTGCACTGAGCATGGCATTCGATTGCAACATACCATTCTGTATACTCCATAACAAAATGGTGTAGCTGAAAGGAAGAATATCACCTTAAAAGAAATGGCTAATTGTATGCTTCAATCTAAAGGACTTAGTCTGAATTTTTGGGCAGAGGAAATTAACTGTGAAAATTACATAGTAAATCACACTCCTACTAAGGTTTTAAAGAATATAACTCCAAAAGAAGCTTTGAGCTCAATCAAACCAGATGTAAGTCACTTTCGTGTTTTTGGAAGTAATACGTGGGCCCATATTCCAGATGCAAAACATAAAGCCTTAGAACCTATGAGTGAAAAATGCATTTTTTTTTTTAATTCTGAAGATGTCAAAGGTTATAGACTTCTTTAACCAAAATCCAAAAATATAATCATTAGAAGAGATGTAAAATTTGATGAAAATATATCGGCCTACGAGCCTAGTTCGGCGGGTGTGCCATCTTTGGCCTGCGATCCTGATTCAGCATATGTGCCACCTCTCTCTCTCTTCTATAGCTATAGAATTCCTTCTAGTTTAGATGATGACGGCAAGAATGACAATCCTCCTCCACCTCTTGAAGTTATTCCTTTTACTCCACAACTTCCAATATGGGTCTACTCTACTCGGGATGCAGTAGGTTCTCTTGCAGGTGACCCTGCCGATTGACAATGTACACGTTCTCAGTTCAAAAGAGCCTCTTCATTATTGGCTCAAGTTTTAGAAAATCCTGATCCAGAAACATTTGAAGAAGCCTCCGGTCATCTAGATTGGGATGAAGATATGAATAAATAATATCGTTCCTGTTAGGTCCCTATATTACTAGTATAGTCCCTTATTATTGTTAGTGTAACCCCCTTATTGTTATTATTGTACCCTTGTAACCCCCATTTTATTATTATTGTTCCCTTAAATTATTATTGTTAGGTCGGCTAGGATTACATTGTGGCCCACCAGGATTACATTATGGCCCCTTGGACTCCTATATAAAGAAAGGAGGTTTTGTAAATTGGATCATCCAAGAATTGTTCATTTATGTAATGTATTGGAGGTTGCCCCCTCAAAGTGGCTCATTTCTAAGGCGTTGATATCTCTTTTCTTCTATTTTTGGAGCTGGTTACACAACATTTGGTATCAGAGGTTTGGATTCTAGGGTTTTGCTGCTCCAAACAGGTCATCGTGGCATTTTCGCTATAACGTTATTTCTAAGAAGTTTTAGAAACTGAAATTTTTAGGGTGCGAAGCCAAAATCGTGAGGAAGCTTTTATAAAAATTTTAGAGCTTGGTTCGAAATATTTTCGGATATAGGATCTGTGGAAGTCAGGTCTTTGTTCAGGCTTCTAAATAGGTAATCGTGGCATTTGCACTATAAAAAAATTTCTACGAAGGTTCATAATCTGAAATTCATATGGTTCGAAGCTAAAATCCTGAGGAAATTCTTCAAAACATTTCAGAGCTTTGTTCACAATAGTTTTGGAGATATGATCTGTGGAAGGTAGTGCTTTTTCAGGCTCCTGAATTTCATCTCAAAGAGGTGATCGTGGGAAAAGTTCAATAAATCTCTCTCTAGGGATCGGATTGGAGTGCCGTAAAAATTGGTCACAATTACACGGACTGTAGTTTCTTGGATAGCAATTTCAGAGACAAAGGACAAAACAGTGACATGTGGCAAGTCGTACAAGTTCGCTCTACTGAACCAGTCCAGAATTAGGTCATTGTGGGAGATTGGACACAAATTTGTCTTGAAGAATCCAAATCAGGTCAAACCTATGGCATTTGAAATAAGCTTCAGAGGGCTACTATAGGGCTGAATTTCAGATATTTAATATTTTCAATTACAAATATAATTCAATTTCAATATCAAGCTCCTTAAAGCAAGTAAAAGGTGTGTATTTTTTTTTTTCGAATTGCATAAGTCTTGTTTGAACAATCAAGTTGAATTGATTCCAAGGGCATCTTGTATAATAGATATCAATATTGGATTCTAAAATGGCCCCTAAAAAGAATTCAACACCCATTAAGCCTTTAGAAGGCTCTACTATGACTCATGAAGATGAAGAATTGCAACATAATCTATCAAAATTACAAGAGCAAGTGCAACAGATTTCACTCTCGCAAAGAGCAACAAAAAATGAAATGGAAGTTTTGAAGAAATGCATGGAAGCAAAGATGGACGGTTTGAAGAAAGGCATGGAAGCTAAGATGGATGGCGTGGAAGCTAAGATGGATGGCATGGAAGTGGACATGAAAGACAACATGGAAAACATGAAGAATGATCTAAAAGCATACATGGAAGGCTTGATGACAAGCTTAAAAGAAGAAATGATTCCTAATGGCGGAAATATAGTAGAAGAACCTCATGATGAGAACAAAATAAATGTTAATCGTGATTTCATAAACTCTAATGTTGGCGGGAAGAACCACCATATTCCAAAAATGGATATGAGGAAGTTTGATGGAAAGGATCCTGTAACATGGATACTACAGATGTAGCAATATTTTGATCTCCATAACGTGCAAAACACACAAAAGGTACGCATTGCAACTTTACATTTAGAACAAAATACATTTGTATGGTATCGATGGCTTTGCTCCCGTAAAAAAATTGTCACTTAATCAATTTTTACGGAGGAAATGATAGCACATTATGAGGATACAAAGAGCAACACCTTCTTTAGCCAATTGATAAATCTCAAACAAAAGGGTTTAGTGGGGCAGCACATTGAGGACTTCCAAAAATTGAATATATGGGTAACTAATATTCCAGAGGAACACAGGATTGATCTCTTCTTAGGTACTCTAAAGGATAACATCCAACATGAAGTTCGTGTTTTGGAACCTGATTCATTGGAGAAGGCATTCAGGTTGGCAAGAAAAGTTGAATGTAAAATTATGGCGACAAGGAAGCCTACCACTAAATTCTATAAAGAAGGAAGTGTTGCTACGCCTAGATTTCCACAACCTACAAGGTTGACACCACAACAATTGGAAGAAAAAAGAGCAAAAGGGCTTTGCTACAGTTGTGATAGCAATACACTAAAGGTCATAAGTGTGCTGAGAAGAAATTATTTTACATAGATTGTGAAGAGGAAGAAGAAAATGAACAAGAAGAGGATATACACCAGGAACCAGCCCTAGAAGAGGAAGAAATGAATCCGACCATATCGTATAATGCACTGGCAGGAATTACCACTCCTCAAACTCTCAAGATAGAAGGACATATCAAGAAGAAAAGGGTAATAGTGTTGATTGATTCAGGTAGAACCCATAACTTTATTCATTATAAGGTAGCCAAGGAATTAAATTGTTTCCTATACCCAGCACCAGAATGTCAAGTGATGGTTGCAAATGGAGGAACTATAAATTGCTCTGGAAAATGCCATAATATCAAGCTAACCATGGGGAATATGTATTGACTAGTCCAATGCTTTCCATTCCTATGGGAGGTGCTGATGTTGTACTAGGAGTACAATGGTTACAATCTTTGGGGACGGTAGCTTTTAATTTTCAAGAACTTTTCTTGAAATTTTTTTCAGAAGGAAAGGAAGTCGAATTACGGGGTATTGCAGGGAAGCCAGGAAGGATAATAAGCTCTAATGTCATGACAAAGCTTCTAAATAAAGAACAGCGAGGCGTAATTGCACAATTATGCTCACTAGAAGTTCCAACATAAAAATCATCTATTTCTGCAGATCTCCAACAAGTCTTAGACAATCATTCCAAGGTGTTTGAAACTCCCAAAGGACTCCCACCTATTCGTGATCATGATCATGCTATTCATTTGGTTCAAGGAAGTGTTCCTCCAAACATTAGGCCTTATAGATATACTTACTTCCAAAAGAGCGAAATTGAACGTATGATTGCAGAAATGTTAGAGGCGGGTATAATTCAACCTAGTCAAAGTTCTTTCTCTGCTCCTGTAGTATTGGTACACAAGAAGGATGGATCCTGGTGAATGTGTCCGGATTATAGGGAGCTCAATAAGCTCACCATTAAAGACAAATTTCCCATTCCTGTGATTGATGAATTATTGGATGAATTACATGGAGCAATTTATTTTACCAAGTTGGATCTTCGTTCAGGATATCATCAAATTAGAATGAAGACTGAAGATATTCCAAAAACGACATTTCGAACTCATGAGGGTCATTATGAATTTTTGGTCATGCCTTTTGGCCTTACCAATGCACCTTCTACATTTCAAGGGTTGATGAATTCCATTTTCAAGCCCTTCCTTAGAAAATTTGTGCTAGTATTTTTTGATGATATACTAATCTACAACAGGTCTTGGAAGGATCATGTTGAACATGTTGACAGGGTGCTCAAACTATTGCAGGAGAAACAATTATATGCACAAAAATCCAAATGTTTCTTTGGAGTACAAGAGGTGGAATATCTGGGTCATATTGTATCTCACGAGGGTGTTAAAGTAGACCCTAACAAAATTAAAGCCATTAAGGAATGGAAAGGTCCCACAACCATAAAGCAGTTGCGAGGATTTCTCGGGTTAACAGGGTATTATCGCAAGTTTGTTAAGAATTATGGGAGAATAGCAGCACCTCTAACAACATTATTGAAGAATGATGCATTTTCATGGACTCCTGAAGCAACTAAGGCCTTTGAACGTCTTAAAGAGGCAATGTGCCTAGCACCGGTCTTAGCTACACCAGACTTCACAAAAACCTTTATTGTGGAATGTGATGCCTCAGGAAATGGAATTGATGATGTTTTAATGCAGGAAGGAAGACCCATTACTTTTGAAAGTTGTCCAATCAAAGTAAAGTATTTACAGAAACCTATTTATGAGAAGAAAATGTTAGCAATACTACATGCACTAAAGAAATGGCGAACTTACCTAATGGGAAGACACTTCAAGGTAAAAACTGATCATGATAGTCTTAAACACTTTTTGGAACAAAGACTATCTTCAGAAGAGCAGCAAAAATGGGTCACAAAGATGTTGGTTTATGACTTTGAAATAATCTACAAAAAAGGGGAGCTTAATGTTGTTGCAGATGCACTCTCAAGAAAGAATGAAGAGGTGGAAGCATTGCTTTGTGCCATTTCTATTATCCAACCAGATTGGATAACCGAAGCAAGAGATGAATGGAAGGACAAAGATGTATGGACACTCATTCCAAAGTTGCAGCAAGATCCTAGTACATCTGATACATTTAGTTGGAAAAATGATTCCTTATGGTACAAAGATCGCTTATATCTTTGTAAGAATTCCCAACTAAAACAAAAGATTCTTCTGGAATTGCACACTTCTCCTTTAGGAGGACACTCAGGATTTTTAAAAACTTACCACAGGGTGAAGAAAGAATTTTTTTGGATGGCCTTAAATCTGATATTCAAAATTTTGTGGCGGAATGTTTGGTTTTCCAGCAGAATAAAGTGGAGACAATTAAGACCCTAGGACTTCTACAACCTTTATCCATTCCAAGTCAACGTTGGGAGGAGATTTCAATGGATTTTATCACGGGTTTACCTAAGTCCGAAGGAAAGAGTGTCATCATGGTGGTAGTTGATAGACTTACCAAGTATGCACACTTTTGTGCATTATCTCATCCATTTAAAGCAAGTATAGTTGCTACTACATTTATGGACAGAATTGAAAAGCTACATGGAAGCCCAAGGGTTATTGTGAGCGACAGAGATCCCATTTTTACTGGAAATTTTTGGACGGAGTTATTTTCTTGTTTGGGTACTCAATTAGCTCATAGCTCATCTTATGATCCTCAATCTGATGGTCAAACTGAGATAGTAAATAAATGTTTGGAAGGATATCTTCGTTGTTTTTTATCTGATAAACAAACACAATGGGTCAAGTGGTTACCTCTTGCTGAATGGTGGTATAACACTTCCTTCCATACTACAGCAAAAATGACCTCATTTATGGCACTTTATGGATATCATCCACCATCCCTCACATCATCTTTAAGGAAAAATTTGAAGGTTCAAGCAGTGGAAGATCACATCGAGCATCAGTAAGAAGTTCTCCAACTCTTAAAGGATAACCTGAATTTGGCACAAAATTGAATGAAACAACAAGCAGATCAACATCGCAGCGAGAGAAGTTTTGATGTAGGAGATTGGGTATTTTTACGGCTACAACCATACAAACAAATGTCCCTCAAGCAAGCAAAGAAGGATAATAAATTATCGCCCAAGTACTATGGTCCTTACAAGGTGTTGCAAAAGATTGGTACTATGGCATACAAATTGGAGCTTCCTGCTTCTTCTTGAGTACATCCAATTTTCCATGTTTCATGCTTAAAGAAGGTTATCGGTGAAAATCTTCCAGTTCAAACAATATTACCAGAACTTGATGAGGAAGGAAAATCATATTGGAACCTGAAGCGATCACAAAAACAAGAACTCGACAACTACGGAATCGATCAATTTCAGAATATCTCATCAAATGGAAGAACTTACCCACTGAAGATTCTACATGGGAGGATGAGAATTTCATACAGAAGCACCCAGAGCTACTCAAGTGTTGAGGACAACACTTTTTTGAAGGAGAGGGGCATGTTAGGTCCCTATATTACTAGTATAGTCCCTTATTGTTGTTAGTGTAACCCCCTTATTGTTGTTATTGTACCCTTGTAACCCCCATTTTATTATTATTGTGCCCTTAAATTATTATTGTTAGGTCGGCTAGGATTATATTGTGGCCCACTAGGATTACATTATGGTCCCTTGGACTCCTATATATAGAAAGGAGGTTTTGTAAATTGGATCATCCAACAATTGTTCATTTATGTAATGTATTGGAGGTTGCCCCCTCGAAGTGGCTCATTTCTAAGGCGTTGATATCTCTTTTCTTCTATTTTTGGAGTTGGTTACACAACAATTCCTTATTGGCGAATGATACTTGGGATCTTGTTCCTCTTCCAAAAGGAATAAAACTTGTTAGATGCAGATGGGTTTACAAAACCAAGTTTGGACCCCATGGAAAAGTGGATAAAAATAAAGCTCGTCTTGTCGCTAAAGGATTTTCACAAGTTGAAGGCATTGACTATACTGAAACATTCTCCCCTGTTGCCAAAATGAATTCTATCTGCCTTTTTCTTTCCCTTATTACCTCCTTTAAATGGGAAGTCCATTAGATGGTTGTTAAGTCCAGCTTCTTACATGAATATTTTCATGAATAAATCTACATGGAACAACCCCCTAGCTTTATCCAAAATGATTGCAGCCTTGTTTGTTGCCTTAGGAACTATTTCTAGCGGTCTCAAACAAGCTCCTCGGGCTTGGTATGCAAAAATGGATAGATTTCTATTAGATAATGGCTTTTCTAGGTGTCATTATGACAACACTGTCTACACCAAGAAAGTGAGTAAGTCCTTCACCATCCTTGTTCTTTATGTTGATGATCTTATCCTTACTAGTAGTGATCCCAACCATATAAACCATGTGAAGTCTAGCCTCAAAAAGAAGTTTGAAATGACAAACTTAGGACACTTGCATTATTTCCTTGGTCTTCATGTCTTGCAATCAAAACAAGGTATTGCCCTCTCTCAGTCCAAGTATGTATGTGATCTTCTACACCACATTCACATGGAAGAATGTAACCCAACCCCTTCTCTCTTTCATTCTGGAGTCAAGCTTTCAGTCACTTGTACTACCCCTGAAGTTGATGCTACCTTATAATGTCAACTTGTTGGTAAGATTTTGTATCTAACCCATACCCGTCCTGACCTTTCCATTTTTGTTGGTCTTTTCACTTGGTTTATGCACCAACCTCATGAAAGTCACTAGAAAGCAGATAAAAGAATACTTCGATATATTCAAGGTACAATTCAGTTTGGGATTCATTACAGTGCAGGGGCATCTCCATTGTTTATTGGTTTCACTGATTCTGATTGGGTTGGTGACCCTGATGATCGAAAGTCTACTGCAGGATATGTATTCACTCTTTTTTCAGGACCTATTACTTGTTCTTGTAAGAAACAAAGTGCCATCTCTCTTTCTTCGGCCGAAGCAGTGTATCGTGGTGCAGTTGAAGCCAGCAAGGAAGCCATGTGGCTTCGTCAGATCCTGTCTGAATTTGGTCTTCACCAACAGCATCCAACTACACTTTGGTGTGATAATCAGAGTGCCATTCATCTATGTAAATATCCAGTTCAGCATCAGCATATGAAACACATTGAACTCCACTTACACTTCATCAGAAAGCTCATTCATGATCGTGTTCTTGAACTACAGTACTGTCCAACCAATGATTAAGTAACCGATATCTTTACAAAGGCTCTTACAGCAGCGAAGTTTACCAAACTTCGATCCATGCTTGGAGTTCAGGAAAGTTGTCATTAAGGAGGGATAGGCTCTAATTCCTCCTTCCTTCTCCTATTGTGTCACTTTTGTAAATACTTCAATCCTATCCCAATTTGTTCTTAAGGGGGGATGTTAGGATATTTTGACACATAGGAAATAGGCTCCTTTTGTGTCACCTTTGTAAATCCTTCAATCCTATCCCAAGTTGTTCTTAAGGGGGGATGTTAGGATATTATGACACATAGGAAATAGTTAAGAATAACTTAATCTAGTGTAGAGTTTGGTAAAGTGTGTTTCTTTACTATGTACATTTGTAACTTATAATCCGACGGTCATGATTTGTAGTTATCTGATGGTTCACTCTCTCCTCGCTATTAACGACACTTGATCTGTGGCTTAACACCTGATTGGTCCATGATCTCTATTTAAAGAGCATGGAGGGTCATTTGTTCGAAAAATATTTATTAGAGAAACATATGTAACTTTTATTTTTATATTAATAAATTTCTTGAAGTGGCCGCATTGGCTCAGGCCATGGACTATTTCCCTCCTTGAGGGTTTTAACCACGTGATAATACTGGTGTACTAATTTGAGATATGTTTGTGAGCGGTGACCTTTGGTTTTTGATCTAAGGAACTTACCCTGTAATTTCCTACAAAAACACCGAGTACGGTGTTTACTTCCAGGGGGGAAGTTATGACAACTCGCTTAAGTGTTAACTAGTTGTTATGTTATTTATTTTAAAAATACTAAAAAAATTATTTATTTTTAGAAAAGGATCGCATGATGAACATAAATCAACTATGTTTTTTTGTTTCAATAAAATTTAATTATGGAATAGTTGTTCCATAAAAAGTAAAATATTGATGATAAAGGTATTCCAAGAACTGAGAAGTGGTTGAACATAAAATAGTTTAGGCAACTACCTTTCCTCTGGGGATAAAAATGTATCCCAGTGAGGAAAATGGGTTATGTTCTATGGCTAAGGAGAGGAACAAAGAGATTGGAGAACTCTTGTGTTGGTTGTGACCAGTGGAAAATACTCAACGTTCCTGAATCCTGTGGAGAAGAGTACTGGGCTAGGAGTCTTGAGGTCTATTATGGAAATTATGTCAACCTACTTATCTCGGTGTGGACCATGGTGGGATATGAAGACATAATTGCCTCTCTCATGATAGGGAGGACATCATCAGCTAATCCGGAAAAAAAATATAAGTGAACACACTTGGAGAGTTGTCTAGACATAGATATATTTTTATTACAGTTAATGTTTTTCTAAGATATCTATTTATTTACAGTTATGTTTCTTAAGATATCTTTTTAACTACAATTATGTTTTTCTTAATATAGTTGTTTATATACAGCTATATTTCTTAAGATATATGTTTATCTATGTTATCACTCTAATAAATTTTCGATCAGAAATATTTAAAACTTTGTAACTTACTAGAGGTAACCAAGAACCTCTTTTAGAATTCAGGATCTAGCCTTCCTGAGTTCCGGAGAGGGATCTCTCCTTATGATTTATCTTTGTTTAGGTAACATATATTAGGCTAGCTATGATTGTGTAGTTGGGTTTGATTTTTTGAAAAGGTTGGTGGGAATAAAGTATTACAAAGGAAACCATAGAAGGATCTACCTTGGGAAATGGAGTCAAATTTCTAACTAACAAGACTTGAAAACCAAGGTCAAAAGATGCAAATATGCTAAGGGAAAGTTATATAACTTTCAGATGGTTTGAAAGGCTAATTTGATGAAGTGATGTGATTCTAGACTAACGGAATTTAAGAATCCTTAGATCACAGAAAGGAAGAGGGAAAAGTGAAGTCAAACGAAACTAAAGAGCATTTAAGAATTCTTTAGTCTGGAAATCAGCGGAAAACATAAATAATGACAACTAGTAAATACAGAGAGATTGTTAACACTAATTATGTAATAAATTTCCTAGTTTATCATTAAAGAAGGAAAATACATATGATATATGAATGAAACTTAAAGAATACACAACGAAAACTTGAAAAGACTGTACTCATATGTTTATCTCATGAATCCTTAACTATGATGTCTTTTTCTTTAGTCTCCAACTTGCTACTTCAATTCAACTCACAAAAAGTCCCAACGTTTCAAAAAAATAAGTCTATAGTAATCTTTAGATTTTATTCCACCCAAAATACTTCAAGGAGTGAAGTATTTATACAAATTCTAAACTAAAATATCTTGAAAAAATATCAAGATTGGTTCACAAATATCTCTAGCTGTTTTACATAAATAGAACTTAAGTAAAGGACACTCAAGACTAATGCATCTATTTGGCACTATTTTTTATGGATAGGTGATGAAAAAGAGGAGAATTCAAATTTGATCCAACTCTTAGCTAATGATGAGGCATCCAAGTCACTAACTACTTCCTTTCTTTGTGCATTCTGCTCCAACAATTCTGCAAACTTGGGGTCCAATGATATATTTTTATTTCTCAATCCGAAATAGATATGTAAAAAGTGAAAGAGGTTATTATGGATAAATATGTTGGTGAAATAAACCTCTTCCAATTTTCTAATATTCATCTCCAGCTGCGCACAATAGGCTCTGAAAAAATATATGTAAAACAGAGTTTTATAGAGTCTGAAAGATAGGCTGTAAAGATGTGCATGTATCCCTCATTCTGAAATGACTGTGTAAACATTGAGATAGGTTTTTGTAGATGGGTCTCTTAGGAACAAAAAAATCCTTCAATTTTGTAAGATGTGTTTCTTATTGGCCACAATATTCTCTACAAAATTATGACTTAACAGGAATTTTCTGGGAAAAGTGATCTCCAATATTGTTTAATATTTTCCAATCCATAATGGCTGTTAGAAAAGTGAGAGAGTTTTTTGTAGATGGCCATATTAAGAACATAAACCTCCTTCAGTTTTGAAAAAATCATCTTGGATTGGTCACAATATTTTCTGCAAAACAATGGCTTAAACATGAATTTCTGCAAAAAATGTTCCTTATTGTTGTGTTTTCATCTTTTCACCTTTTTGTTCTTTTAACTGTTTTACTTTCACTTTAGATAAAATTCATTGTTAGTGAAAGTATTTTAATATCTTTTTACCATTTTACTGCCTCTGTATTTACTTTTACTATTTACCTTTGACTGCTCTTGTAACTTTGTTTTAACTTTCACTTTGACTTTTACCTGATACACTTTAACCACTGATACTCTTTGACTGTTATGTTTTCAGTGTCATTGTGAATTATGATTTAACTTTTACCATTCACTGTGAAGATTTCATCATTCTGATCTCTCTCTGAATTTATTTTGTTCTTTCTTTGTATACAAACTGTTTGTTGAATGAAGATATTGAGTTAAAATCTGAGAATTTGGAGCAAAAAATTTTGTCAACTAGTATTGAAACTATTGGCTCAAATCCATATTCTTATAATAACCTCCAAAAATCAAAACAATTTGTTAATGAAATCCAGGTCTAAAGGGAGGTGATTTAAGGATTTTTCAAAGATCTGTGGAATGAGATCATTCTATGGAGGTTTAACTCAGTTTTTTAGGCTTTGTTAGGCTTATTTCTGCAATTTTAAATAGTTTGCAGGAGTATTTCACTTTAACAGAGGGAATATTTGAGCAATTTTTGGGTAAAGATAGTCTCAATAGGTTTTTTCGTGCTCAATTAGGAATCTGAGAGATGAAAAACTGTGTTAAGACAGGAAACAAGGGTTTCCTGAATGGTTATGACCATAAAAGATGACTTGTCAGGAGATCTGTAGGTTCAAAGACCTTTTCAAGCCATGGAAATGTTTTTTCGAGGGTTTATACTGAATATTGAACTTAAAATAGAGGCTTCTGATGTCGATATGTTGCAATTGAAAGGTATTTTTCGCCTTCAAATAGAGATTTTGTTGGTCAAAATGGAGCTTTCAGGCGTGAAATGGGTCTTTCAGGTACAAAATAGGCACATAGAGAGTAAAAATCGGATTCGAGAGTTGGAAAGGATTTACCAGAGGTTTACCAGTCAGGCGGAGCTTATAACGTTCACATAAACCTTATAACAAAGGTTTTAACCTTTATTATAAACCTTATAAAACGTAATATTGGTGAGTTACATATCTCGCAGGAGAATTTTATTGTTTGAATTGTGGAAAACCACTGGTGGTTTTCACGTTGGCTGTAGGCGGTAAGCTGTTTTTGGCTTTTGGAACGCGATCAAATGAAAAGGGGACACGTAGCATTGGGTTGTATTGGAAAACAACTTTTATCGCGCGATTTTCATAAAACTTTGGTCGATCACTTTCGGAGCGCGATATGGAATGCACACCGTTGGATTTTTTTTAACGATGCGAATGGTTGAGATCATTTTCAAAGAAGTAGCAGAAAGTCGGGTGGGACCGGGATAAATATAGTTCGTTCGATATGGAAGGTATAGATCTACGGTAGAGTTTTAATGCGGCATCAAGGAAGAAGTACACCTGGGAGTAATGGGTATCGCATTGGTTTGGGACCTTTAGATTAGTAAGACCATGGTTGATCGTGCAGCTATAGATAATTGTGGAAGCACAAGGATGTGGAAGAGTTATGCCTAGGGGAAATGGGTTAAAAATGCATGAGGTGGGTTTAATGTATATGTATTATGGTAACATATCAAAGGTTTCATGCTTTAAACCTTAGTTTAAATTATATTCTGAAAGCTTCCTTTGTATTTTTATTATATAGTTAATTAAACCAAATAGGCTTAATAACCATAGGGGGGCGGGATATTTCTATATGGATAATTTTCATGTCAAAGGAGTATCTTAGGGATTTAATTTAAACATGTGCATAATAACTTTGACATAAAAAGTTTATAATAAGGGGTCTTTTGGGATAATTATTAGAAATTAGTTATATTAATAAGACTAGGATTTTCCATAGGGAGTTAATCAAATAAGTTAGGTGTTAATATGAATAGGGGAAAGTGAATACTCAAAACATACAATTATAATCAAGAAAAGTGAAGATTAAAGCCAAGCTTTAATTATGATAATTTCATCACTTCATCTTAATATAAAATGTCATTTTGAGGGTTTTATGCTTCATGAGATGTGGGAAGTTAATGAAATGAGGATTAGAGAATCATTAAATAAAAATGAGGTTTTTCCTTATGATTTTGCATTAAAATAAATGCATGAATGGAATAATGATGTGATTTAGGGATTAATATAGAAATTTAACACTTTCAACTAATCAGTCATAGAGCCTTCGGTCTGGTTCCAACAGTAGTCAAGGAAATGCCTTGAGCCTTTGTGATTGATAGTTTAGAATGGTAAATGGCTATGGGGAAGGGAAGTTATTTATTTGCAACCCTGGTGAATAATATTTACAATGATGCTTCTCACCTTCTTATACCTACCCAATTTCAACTACTAACATTTTTTCTTCCATTTGATCAAGTGCATTTGGGCTAGCAACCCTTACAACATTTATTCTTTCTGAAAGAAATAAAACTAGCTAATTATACACTTATTTCATTCATGAATCCAGATTAAACTATTGGATTCACTTATTCTCTACCTAACTACTGAATTGTCATGATTAAACTATATGACAATTCTTTAATCACTATTTAAAACTAGTAAATTGAAACATGACAAGTCAAGATTAAACTATTTAACTCATCATGGATTATGGCATTTATTGACACTCTACCATAATCAACTGAAAAAAGGTAAAAGTAGTGGCATTTATACTTGCACACTTTCATGTTTTATTCATTTTTTTATTTTGGGGTATATTATTTTTAACTATTTAACTCATCATGGATTATGGCATTTATTGACACTCTACCATAATCAACTGAAAAAGGTAAAAGTAGTGGCATTTATACTTGCACACTTTCATGTTTTATTCATTTTTTTATTTTGGGGTATATTATTTTTTCTAAGTCCTTTGATTGTTCTTTTAGGACTTTTTACCCTCTTTTTTATTTTTTTATTTTTTTTATTTTTTTACTAAATATGGGAATACAACTTGCAGAAGGAAAATTATGTACATATTTACAATATTATCATCAGTCAAGTCAAAATTATGAATCCTATATTTATAGGTTGCTAACATCGGCTTCACTTGGGGATGGCATTTCCTGGTAAAATGTGAAGAACACCGTTGACCTGTAGCCTGATCCATTGGCCAATACCAAACATGCATTTGTTGTGGCTGAAAATATTGAACTGAATATAGTCCTTCTATTTCAAACTGAAATATGATTTGAAACTAAAACAACACACAAAAAATTTCAAACCAACTTAATGAAAAACTAGCTGAAAATTGAAAACTAAAAAAAATGCTCAAAATTCTAAGCTTATTGGCACTCATCTACCTACTCAATCTATTGTTCAACTACTGGTTAGGTAAAATAAAATAGCCAATGCAACCATTCAAGCATTATGTACTTTGATAGATTTTTTTGAATTTTCTTGTTGATTATCAAAATTGTACTTCTGAAATAGAAATTTGTCAACAAATGATAGGATAAGGAAATACTTGATTTCCTTTGTTGACTCTAGAAACTATACAAAAGGATCTTCCAAAATATATACACTGATGTTTAACTGATCTAAAAAACTGTACATCTGTTCTGGATGGCCTCTATACCATGAATCTAAAATGTTATTGTCATCTTTATCTCCCTCCAAACTTTCAGATAAGATTTCTGATGATATTCCTACTGATTGTAATATTTGATTGTTGAATCCTTTATCATCTTGATTCTGAAAATCATAGTTAGCTAATAGATGAATGCTTTGAATGCCTTCAATATTCAACATATCTTCTATTGGATGCTGAAAAACTTGGGAAAATTGCTGCAACCTATAGCATATAGGTTTCCATGGGACTTCATAAACTTCAACAAGTTTCTCATCCTTTTCTTTAAATATGTTATACCAAATTTCCTTTAAAAGCTGAAATGATTCAAAACATAGTGGTATGGAATTTTCTTGTGTCATTTGATCATTTATGTCAATGGAATTTGATAATTGCAATTGTGAAACCGAAAAATCTTGATCAATAGTTTCATTATCTTCTTTTTTGTCAATCACAAATCCTAAAGATTATTGATTATTGATGGCCCGATAATTGTCTCTAATGAACTGAAATGAAGCAAAACAAACAGGTGAAAAACCTTCACTTATTTCCACATTTTCTGCTCTTTCTTCCTCACTCTCATGGCTGATCTGTATTGGCTGATCATTGTTTTCAATCTGCTGAAACTGCATTTCTTCATCCTCCAAACAAACTTTTGATTGCTTTGTAAAGTTATCTTGAGTTTGGAGAACATAACTATCATCATAATGATCATACTTAGGAAAATCATCAAAAGAAAGAATGTCATCAAACATACACATTAGATCAACAATTTCCTCTTCCTCATATTGATTTGTAATTTCATTTTCTGATCTATGATACTTGGAATTAGCAGGAATTTGTTTATGGCTATCAACTTCTTCTATTTCTTCATAGTGATTTTGAATAAAAAATTCATCTTTCATAGTGATCACCTATGTTCTTTCATCTATTTTTCTTACCAAAAGGCCGATTTTTACCTCTGCAATGTTTTTCTTTTCCTCTTCTTCTGCTTTCAACTTTTCCTGTCTGATTTGCAGATTAACTTCTACATCAACTGCAATGTTTTGCATCTATACAAGTGTTTTTGGATCTCTTTCTCTTAACCGAAATTCTATTTCTGGATCAAAGGCTCTTGGATAATGCAAGAGAGCTGAATTATGAGGAGGTCTAATATTTTTTGTCATTGAATAATAAACTTGATTAAATTTGTTAGAAAATTGTTGTATTGTTTCATTTGGCTGTCTTTTTAACTGATTATATTCTTCCATGATCACAAAAGGATTAAATTTTATTATCCATCTATCAAGGAAAAGTTTGATAAACTGCTGAAAATTTGAGATGTTAACATTAGGCAGATTTTTGAACCAACTTTTTATTCTATTTTGCAAAGAAAGAGAAAAAATTCTGATTTTAACATCATCTTCATCAATCTGAAATAAATTCAAATAATTCTCAAAACCTTAAATATGTTTTTGGGCAGTGATTCCATTCTCTCCATCAAATCTAGGAAGATATTTGTAGTATTTTTTAGGAAAATCATGGAGTATAGGAGGTAAAATAAGGGGCTTATATCTATATGGAACTTTATATGGTACAGGGATATGTACAGGGATTGTAAGATCTGTATTGATTATTTGAGACTTTTTAATTGGAAAATGATCATCATTAGATTCATAAGAAAGGTTCTCAAAGAGATTAGGAGAATTATTACTTACAATCTTCAAAGGAAAATAATTAAAAACTAATCTAAGATCTTCTATAAAATAAAATATACATTGAAAAACTTTCTTAATGAGAAAGAACATAATGTCTTGGATTAAGATCCAAGTTGAAAGCCTGATCTTTCCATATTTTTCTTTGAGGTTCATTCCTCCAGTGGAGTCTTGATTGTGAAATTGATTTGGAGTCACCAGGTGGATGATTTTAACCTTTGTGTGTCTGATCACTGTCCACCATCATAGATCAGATTTAAGCATATAAAATATTTCTGAAGAAAATGTTAGTCTTCCCCAGTGGAGTCGCCATTATGTTATCACTTTAGTAAATTTTCTATCAGAAATATTTAAAACTTTGTAACTTACTAGAGGTAACCAAGAACCTCTTTTAGAATTCAGGATCTAGCCTTCTTGAGTCCGGAGAGGGATCTCTCCTTATGATTGAGCTTTGTTTAGGTAACAGATATTAGGCTAGCTATGATTGTGCAGTTGGATTTTATTTTTTGAAAAGGTTGGTGGGAATAAATGATTACAAAGGAAACCATAGAAGGATCTACCTAACCATTTGGCAATGGAGTCAAATTGCTAGCTAACAAGACTTGAAAACCAAAGTCAAAAGATGCAAATATGCTAAGGGCAAGTTAGATAACTTTCAAAGGGTTTGAAAGGCTAATTTGATGAAGTGATGTGATTCTGGACTAATCGCAATTAAGAATCCTTAGATCATAGAAAGGAAGTGGGAAAAGTGAGGTCAAACGAAACTAAAGAGCATTTAAGAATTCTCTAGTCTGGAAATCAGCGGAAAACATAAATAATGACAACTAGTAAATATAGAGAGCTTTTTAACACTAATTCTGTAATAACTTTCCTAGCTTATCATTAAAGAAAGAAAATACATATGATATATGAATGAAACTTAAAGAAATACACAATGAAAACTTGAAAAGACTGTACTCATTTGTTTATCTCATGAATCCTTAACTATGATGTCTTTTGCTTCAGTCTCTAGCTTGCTACTTCAATTCAACTCACAAAAAGTCCCAATGTTTCAAAAAAATAAGTCTATAGTAATATTTAGATTTTATTCCACCCAAAATACTTCAAGGAGTAAAGTATTTATACAAATTCTAAACTAAAATATCTTGAAAAAAATATCAAGATTGGTTCACAAATATCTCTAACTGTTTTACATAAATAGAACTTAAGTAAAGGAAACTAAAGACTAATGCATCTATTTGGCACTATTTTTTATGGATAGGTGATGAAAAAGAGGAGAATTCAAATTTGATCCAACTCTTAGTTGATGATGAGGCATCCAAGTCACTAACTACTTCCTTTCTTTGTGCATTTTGCTCCAACAATTGTGCAAACTTTAGGTCCAATGATATCTTTGTATTTCTCAATCCGAAATAGATATGTAAAAAGTAAAAAAGGTTATTATGGATAAATATGTTGGTGAAATAAACCTCTTTCAGTTTCCTAACATTCCTCTCCAGCTACGCACAATAGGCTCTAAAAAACGATGTGTAAAATAGAGTTTTATAGAGTCTGAAAAATAGGTTGTAAATATGTGCATGTATCTATCATTATGAAATGACTGTGCAAACAATGAGATAGGTTTTTGTAGATGGGTCTCTTAGGAACAAAAACCTCCTTCATTTTTGTAATATGTGTTTCTTATTGGCCACAATATTCTCTGCAAAATGATGACTTAACAAGAATTTTCTGCAAAAAGTTTTCTCCAATATTGTTTAATATTTTCCAATCCATAATAGTTGTTAGAAACGTGAGAGAGGTTTTTGTAGAAGGCCATCTTAAGAACATAAACCTCCTTTATTTTTTCAAAATTCATCATGGATTGGTCACAATAGTTTCTGCAAAACAATGGCTTAAACATGAATTTATGCAAAAAAATGTTCCTTCTTGTTGTGTTTTCATCTTTTCACCTTTTTGTTCTTTTAACTGTTTTACTTTCACTTTAGATAAAATTCATTGTTGGTGAAAGTATTTTAATCTTTTTTTACCATTTTACTGCCTCTTTATTTACTTTTACTATTTACCTTTGACTGCTCTTGTAACTTTGTTTTAACTTTCACTCTGACTTTTACCTGATACACTTTAACCACTGATACTCTTTGACTGTTATGTTTTCAGTGTCATTGTGAATTTTGATTTCACTTTTACCATTCACTGTGAAGACTTCATCATTCTGATCTCTCTCTGACTTTATTTTGTTCTTTATTTGTATGCAAACTGTTTGTTGAATGAAGATATTGAGTTAAAATCTGAGAATTTGGAGCAAACAATTTTGTCAACTAGTATTGAAACTGTTGGCTCAAATCCATATTTTGATAATAACCTGCAAAAATAAAAATAATTTGTTAATGAAATCCAGGTCTGCAAGGAGGTGATTGAAGGCTTTTTCAAAGATCTGTGGAATGAGATCATTCTGTGGAGGTTTAACTCTGTTTTTTTAGGCATCGTTAGGCTTATTTCTGCAAGTTTAAACAGTTTGTGGGAGAATTTCACTTTAACAGAGGGAATATTTGAGAAATTCTTGGGTAAAGGTAGTCTCAATAGGTATTTTAGTGCTCAATTAGGAATCTGAGAGATGAAAAACTGGGTTAAGACAGGAAAGAAGGGTTTCATGAATGGTTAAGACTATAAAAGATGACTTGTTAGGAGATCTGTAGGTTCAATGACCTTTTCAAGCCATGGAAATGTTTTTTCGAGGGTTTATATTGAAGATCAAACTTAAAATAGAGGTTTTTGATGTCGATATGTTACAATTGAAAGGTATTTTTGGCCTTCAAACAGAGATTTTGTTGGTCAAAACAGAGCTTTCAGGCGTGAAATGGGTCTTTCAGGTACAAAATAGGCACACACAGAGTAAAAATCAGATTCGGGAGTTGGAAAGGATTTACTAGAGGTTTACCTGTCGGGAGGAGCTTATAACATTCACATAAACCTTATAAAAAAGGTTTTAACCTTTATTATAAACCTTACAAAAGGTAATATTGGTGAGTTACATATCTGGCGGGAGAATTTTATTGTTTGAACTGTGGAAAACCGCTGGTGGTTTTCGCGTTGGCTGCAGGCGATAAGCTGTTTTTGGCTTTTGGAATGCGATCAAATGAAAAGGGAATACGTAGCATTGGGTTGTATTGGAAAACAACTTTTATCGCGCTATTTTCATAAAACTTTGGTCGATCTCTTTTGAAGCGCGATATGGAATGCGCACCGTTGGATTTATTTTAACGATGTGAATGGTTGAGATCATTTTCAAAGCAGTGGCGGAAATTCGGGTGGGACCAGGATAAATATAGGCCGTTCGATATGGAAGGTATAGATCTATGGTAGAGTTTTAATGCGGCATCAGGGAAGAAGTATAGCTGGGAGTAATGGTTATCGCATTGGTTTGGGACCTTTAGATTAGTAAGACCATGGTTTATAGTGCGGCTATAGATAACTGTGGAGGCACCGGGATGTGGAAGAGTTATGGCTACGGGGAATGGGTTAAAAATGCATGAGGTGGGTTTAATGTATATGTATTATCGTAACATATCAAAGGTTTCATGCTTTAAAACTTAGTTTAAATTGTATTCTGAAAGCTTCCTTTGTATTTTTATTATATAGTTAATTAAACCAAATAGGCTTAATAACCATAGTGGGGCGGGATATTTCTATATGGATAATTTTCATGTCAAAGGAGTAGCTTAGGGATTTAATTTAAACATGTGCATAATAACTTTGACATAAAGATTTTATAATAAGGGGTTTTTTGGGATAATTATTAGAAAGGAGTTATATTAATAGGACTAGGATTTTCCATATGGAGTTAATAAAATAAGTTAGGTGCTAATATGAATAGGGGAAAGTGAATTCTCAAAACATACAATTATAATCAAGAAAAGTGAAGATTAAATCCAAGCTTTAATTATGATAATTTCATCACTTCAACTTAGGATAAAATGTCATTTTGAGGGTTTTATGCTTCATGAGATGTGGGAAGTTAATCAAATGAGGATTAGAGCATCATTAAGTAAAAATGAGGTTTTTACCTATGATTTTGCATGGAAATGAATGCATGAATGGAATAATGATGTGATTTAAGGATTAATATAGACATTTAACACTTTCAACTAATCAGCCATAGAGCCTTTGGTCCGGTCCTAATAGTAGTCAAGGAAATGCCTTAAGCCTTTCTCACTGATAGTTTAGAATGGTAAATGGCTATGGGGAAAGGAAGTTAGTTATTTGAAGCCCTAGTGAATAATATTTACAATGATGCTTCTCACCTTCTTCTACCTACCCAATTTTCACTGCTAACATTTTTTCTTCCATTTGATCAGGTGCATTTGGGCTAGCAACCTTTACAATATTTATTCTTTCTGAAAGAAATAAAACTAGTCAATTCTACACTTATTTCATCCATGAATCCAGATTAAACTATTGGATTCACTTATTCTCTACCTAACTACTGAATTGTCACGATTAAACTATATGACAATTCTTTATTCACTATTTAAAACTAGTAAATTGAAACATGACAAGTCAAGATTAAACTGTTTAAGTCATCATGGATTATGGCATTTATTGACACTTTTCCATAATCAACTTCAAAAGGTAAAAGTAGCGGCATTTTGACTTGCACACTTTCTTGTTTTATTCATTTTTTTCTTTTGGGGTATATTATTTTTTCTAGGTCCTTTGATTGTTCTTTTAGGACTTTTGACCCTCTTTTTGATTTTTTTATTTTATTTTTTATTTTTTTACTTAATATGGGAATACAACCTGCAAAAGGTAAATTATGTACATATTTACAAGATTATCATCAGTCAAGTCAAAATTATGAATCCTATATTTATAGGTTGCTAACAATCTATAGTTAATGTTCTTCAAGATATGAAATGTGGATTCTTGTTCCAGAAGAATGAGTATATGGTCATAACGGTACCTTTCTATTATACCGAGAAGATTACAGTAGAACAAATAGAATTAAGCATGGACTATATAGAAGTATAATGTTGAAACTATTACTGTTTCTTATAAGAAAAATGGTAAATGCAGTTCCATATAAAAAGAAAACAAATTAAAGCATCTAATGGAATTTTAACCGAGGAAACCGTTAATTCAGGGTTCAAAGTCGAAAACTCCGAACCACGGATTAGTTGTTTCCGAAATCCTATGACATACATGGACAGAAAACTGGGATGGTCCAAACATCGTTCTACTTAATTAACTGAAAGAAGTAAAACAAGATTATGCTCTTAACATAGAGGCAGAAACCACTGACTAAAAATCTAGATAACGCCTCAGTCTAAAGAATGGTAAAAAAAATAATTCAATTTTTCTTTCATATTATACTAATGAAGGAAGAAAGATTAGAGGGCTATGCAACTGGAAATCAAAACCCAAAATACGTTAAAATATATCTATGTTGCCGGAAGAGATTTATCTCTTAAATACTAGACACAAATATATACAACTGTAATAGAGTAGCATTACATTTCAATAAAACCCAGACTACATGCAAACCATGATCAACATGGTTCCTTTCATAAATACACCAATAATCTGAATTGAAACGGCCACGGGCCCTAAAACTAGAACTAACAAGTAAATGTCGCAGGTTTAAACATATATTATTTTTCGACGTTCTACAAACTCACGGGAGAAACCCGGTACCCAAAGAGCAAGCAATGAAGAAGGTGTGATACGAAACCCTCTTCAAGAAAACGAAAATAAAGCAATGAAGAATTCACCATTCGACCCCAGCAGATTTACCTGCACAAATGAGAGGAAATGTTATAGTACATAGCATATTATTTGTGGAAGAGGAAAGAGTTAACCACTAGAAAGTAGATACAAGAGTAAAACCTGAGATACCTGTCTTAGTTAAACCCATAGGTAGAGGAGAAACGCTGCGAGAAGATAGTCAGAAGGGGTGAGAAACTGGAAAACGTTGCGAGTAGAAAGAGTACATAGTCAAATGTTGGAGCAAGCACAGTTGGCTTACTTGCAACAGTGAAGGAGGCCATCGTGGTAACTCGACAACAAACCTAGAACATCGTTCAACCCTAGAAACCAAGCCAGCATGTAGATTAGTTATGTATCCTCCGAAAAATACAAGCGCATGGCACTTGGCAAAGAGATTTTGTTCTGTTAACAAATAATGAAGGACACAGCTAAGAAACCAAGGACAAATAGAAACCATGTCGTGGAGAACCCAAATCAAAGGGTTGTTTGCTGGACTATAGAAGAATGTTTAGGCTTACCTGTAAAATGCCATGGATGACAGCACCAAGAGGAGGGCACTCAGAGGTTGGTCTGGTAAGTTTGGGTTGCGTCCGGGTTGCAGAGGAGCAACACTACAGAGCCCCATTGTGAATAGCAGAATCAGTTATGGTTTGTACGAGGTCATTACCCTATGTCAGTACCCAGAGATCGCAAGCGTTGATCTCAACCCTTCGATCTGATAGTGATCCATCAAGACAAGTGTTAGCCATTAAAATCTGAACCCAATGCAAAGGTAAAACAAACCTTATCATCACATTAAAAATTGAAAACCAAATTCATTCACCAATAAACAATGTAATCTAGCATCGAGATCCGTTATAGCAAATAAGTCCCTTTGGGGTTTTAAGGCTTTCGTGCCATGGTACAAATGATTTAAATCATCATCGAAAGATTACAAATAGCATGTGTGATATTATGTTATGTTAATAAAAGTAAAAATTTTCTTAAGGTTGATATCTGATATACGTTACATCAGCATTCCAAATTATTACACTTTCATAAATTTTATAGCTATTCGGTACGGGAGAGTAATGTGTGGAATTTAAAAAAGATCGATTTTCATGCAAGAAAATACATGAAAAGAATGTAAAAGGAAGACGAAAAAAAGGGCTTATATTGAATAATGTGAAAGGGGATTCCGACATCAAATCGAAAAATATAATTACATGAAGGAGCATTATCGTACGATCTTCTCTTTAGAAAAATTGAGTGTTTCAAAATTGATTCTAGGTTTTTAATAGCCTAGGGTAGATGCCGAAATCTATGCGATTGGATTGAATTTTTGTTGGGCCTCAATATAATATATCATAAATTATTACAACTCCACTAAAAAAATCATGAGCAGATCCAGAGATATATGGAGTGGGCTAAGCATTCGACGGAATGGCCTCGGGCTATGCGCCCTCGGCCACCATTGTAGTTATCCGACGAATCCCTCCGGCCCTCGCGGGCCCCACGCCCTCCCCGTCTCCATCCCCACAACATTAATGTTAACTTTAACCCGTCTGGTGGTCTGCCATTCCCGTAACAGCTAACGCATCAACATTTTTCACACGAGCCCTCTGTAGAACCGCAGCTTGTTTCAGCCATGAAGGGACGTAATTCAAATTTTAGCTCAAGCAAACCAGTCAAAGTTATGGCTACCACCAACCTCCCCTCTCGCTGTTGCCACGCAAGTTCTATTTCAAATTACGACTGGTACCTATTAATTTAGTCGAATGAGCAGCTTGGTTATTATGTCGGTCCATTCTGTCAAGTGCTTCTGTCGAGAAGCAAAGCAGAGCAGAGCACTCCGCAGCAAATCTGAGCAGCGGAGCAACATAGAAGAGCAGAGCAGCAGAGAAAAGCAGTGCAGCAGAGCTCCGTTTGGAAATTTTAACTTCGCTTGCTATGTATTTCAACTTCAAACTCTGTATTGTTGTATTAATGTTTTGTTGTTTAATTTTCTCGTTGTTTCCTCTACCTCCGCAAGGGGTATATCTTGTTGGACCCTGTATCCCTGGTTTTTATATTTTCAGCTCTGTATCGCTTGCTCTGTATTTCAACTTCAAACTCTGTATTGTTATATTAATGTTATGTTGTTTAATTTGCTCGTTGTTGCAGTAGCGGCAATAGTGAGTTGCCACCACTGTAACCGTGTGTTTGCAGCTACTGCAACAGCGAGTTTCCACTCTCTGTGTTCCCACCACTGTAAATTTAAATTTTGAGTAATGGTGGCAACACGCTATTGCCACTACTACAACAACGTGTTGGCGCCACTTCTCAAAATTTAAATTTACAGTGGCGGAAACTCGTTGTTACCACTACTGCAACAACGAGTCGCTGCTATCTGTGTGTTGCTGCAGCTGTAAATTTAAATTTTGAGCAGTGGTGGCAACTCGTTATTGCGGTAGCGGCAACAGTGAGTTGCCGCCACTGTAACAGTTTGTTGCCGCCACTTTAAATTTTAATTTTATGCAATGGCGGCAACAACGAGTTGCTGCAACTGTATTAACGATATTTAATTAAACTATTTTTTTGTTTTGTAGATGGTTGCAAAATGGGTCCTAGTTATCCAAATATGGTGCCATCCAAACCCAAGGAATGCACGGACAAGGTTCGTGCTTCATAATGAAGCCCTGAGCCAAGTCTATCAAAATAGTATGCAAATACCTGGGACTACAATGAACAACGAGGCATACTATCATGCATTGATAGAGGGCCTCACGACTACATGGAGTTATGGTGCAAATGAAATTGTCATTTACATTAACTCCAAGCTAATCATCAACAAGATGAATGGAACCTTCCAGGTTAGAAGACCTAACCTAAAGCCCCTACACCAGCATGCAAAATCCATTGCTGCACAATTTCACGGTTTTGAGATTATGTACCAATCTGATGTCCAAAGGGTCTATGATTCAATACTTTCTGAAGCAGCATCCAAAGGGCGTGGATGTGGTATATTTGTGGAGCCAACATGTGCTCCAATTATTATTGATAGGCATCGTTATAGATTTTCTATTAATGGATGGATTGTTGCTTTGATTGGGGTTGGGGTTATTATGGGGGGAGTAATATTATTGTGTTTATATTTTTTGAGATAGATTGGAGCAACATGATCTCCATCATTTTTGTATGAGTTGTTTTTTATAGAAGGCCTCACTATTTTTTGGTCTTATATCCACACACACGTATGTAGAAAATGTATTTTTCAGTAATAGTATTAATGGAATTACATTTTTAATACAATTTAGTTATGTCATTAGATTATGTGATGGATGCTTTTATTTTCTGTATTTATGAAAATCATTGTTTAATTTCTTTTCATTTTATATATAGTAAAATTAATTTGGGATTGTATGTCATTTAACAAGTTTTAGGTGGTGCTCATAATTATATAAATCTAAATGCAAGATTTATGAAGTGCAACAAATTCTTATCAAATTAATATGTTGACATTATACTTCTCAATGATTATGTAAATAGAATCATATTTGAAATTTATATTTTGAAAAATAAATGTCATATTGATTTCCATACAAGTAGAAGTGAGTTACTATTTTTAATTAAAACTATATCTAATACCAAGGATGACTATTTTTAGTTTAAACTATATCTCATACCAAGGATGACTATTTTTATTCAAAACTATATCTCATACCAAGGATGAATATTTTTAGTTAAAACTATATCTCATACCAAGGATGAATATATCTCATAAGAAGCTACCTTGAGGCTATAAAAAACATCATCAACAATTTTTAAATCAATTTTTTTTAAAATAAAAATAAATAGAGATATAAATTTATCTTTTGAAAAGTAAATGTCATATTGATTTCCATACAAGTAGAAGTGAGTTACTATTTTTAATTAAAACTATATCTCATACCAAGGATGACTATTTTTAGTTAAAACTATATCTCATACCAAGGGTTAATATATCTCATAAGAAGTTGCCTTGAGGCTATAACAAACCTCATCAACAATTTTAAAATCATATATCGATACTACCCAAAAGTCTTTTTGTAGGTTGTCATTGAGGAAAAAAAATCCTATAGTTTCATAACTTAAAAACATTGTTTTGCTAACGTGGTAGAATTGATATACTTTGAATGACATTATTTGGCATTGTTCACCATTTAACATGGTCATGTTATAACATGTTTATGTAATTTTTATAGGACCAAAGCATGGCAGTTTTTTGAAAGAAATAAACTTGTGAATGATAGTTTCACATTTGAAGGATAGATTTACTTTGACAATGCTCGATGTCATTAGAAAGGATATTGTGCATCATTTTTCAATTGTTTTAAAACCTTGTATATGTCATTAGATGAAGTGATGGATGCTTTTATTATGCCTTTTATTCTAGATGTCAAATTCCAATACACCTTCATAATTCCAACTTCTATGAACATTGAAAAATTCATTATCCATGAGCAGCACATGGTCCCATAATTTATACAAGCCTCTATTTTTACTATAATGAGCTCTAATTCTTATGTGAAATTATGAACTTCATTAGGAAATTGTGTGAGATACCCTTGGTTACAAGCCAACCAAGATAGCTTATATATCAATCATTATTTGTCCTTTATACATATGTGGTTAAATGCAAGAAAATGTGACATCTTGGACTTTTGCAATCCATAGATCCAACCTCATTTAAGGGGCAGAAATGTATAAATACCCAAACCAATAATCCAATTGTTGTGAATTTCTCCATCATCAACATCTACGGCCACAAGGCCAGGTGTTTTGAACTGGAGCACGTTTTAACATCCATGACAGCAACAACAGTTTAGCCTGCAAATATAAAAAATAATATGAAGAACTTGCAAATCAATGAAGTTATCTTGACAACCCAACTCTTTAGCATTGTTATGTACTAAGAATAGAACCCACATAGGTACCAATGCAAGAGAATAATGCCAGGAGATATGCTTTGAAAAGCATTAAGGTATATATGATTTTATGATTTGAATGAATTGAAAAGTTAGCTTCACATGGAGTTGTAAAGGGGAACATTCATCCCCATCATAACATGTTTATATGAAATCGAGCCATACATAGACTATTTATCTCAAGGTTGAAAGTTTGTTGTCTTGAGAATCTCATATAAAATTTGCCTAAAGTTTTAATAAAAAGCCAATCTTTTGATTATGAAAAAATGCACATGTGGTGTTAGTAGATAGGTCAACAATTTAATAATGGAATGCACTGTTACAACTTGAACTCTTTATTTTCACATATTACGAATCATACTGATACATATTTATCTATTGTAATTTTAATTTTTTTAAATTAAAGTAGCTTCAATCTCCTATTTCCAAGGTATGTTTTAAAAAACTTGAATATCTATTTCCCGACCCCTTGTGGCAACACGTGTCTGCATATGGGCACCACCATAAATAACCCATCCCCGTTATTAATTTATTATTGTACCCATTACCCCAACTCTTCCATTGCGCCATTATCTCACAATCGATTTCTTGCAAATAGCTAACACAACCAGAGCCGCTCTGAACTCTGGCTAGGGATGGGAGGTACAAGAGTATGCCATGAAAGTGCCGAAGAGTTGTTAGATGCATACCCACCCATTAAAAAAATATTTGAACAAGCCGGCTGGATAGATTATATTCGCAGGTTTCAGGGGCATGACAATGACATAGTCCTAGAATTCGCCATGCATTACAAGGAGGGTAGATTAGAGGTAGCAGGGATAGTGGTGCATGAAATAGAAGAGGAGATTACTGAAGTGTCAGGGTTACTCTAGATGGGAGAAAAGTGTTTTGCACCCCGAAAGCCCAAACCTAATATTGTGAGGAATTTCCTTAAGGTAGGTGAACGACTGATGAAGAGTGGCTCAGGATATGAGAGGAAGTCATTACCAGAACCCTAGTCAGATGTTGTATTCCTTGTCCAGAGATTTTTCACTTGTGAAAGAAGGTATGTGGTTATTTATTATGAGCACCTCCACTTGTTAGACCACCTGCGTCATGGCAGGTTGCTTAACATGCCTTTCTTTCTTGCAAAAACCCTAGACCAAATGGCCCGAGGTGTGTAGAAATCAAAGCAGCCACTCGAAATCCTTTCCCACCAATGCCTTGTTAAAAATTTTGTGGTTGCTACACTGTAAAAGGAAGGGAAAACTTGGGATGAAGTAGTTGGAAGGCCATCGCATGTTGAAGCTGGGACTCTACCCCATGACCTCCAAGCTGCAACTCCGCCCCATGACCCCCCAGCTGCAACTTTGCGCCATGCCCTCTCAGCGAAAACTCCACCCCATGCCCTCTCAGTGGCAACTCCACCCCATGCCCTCTCAGCGGCAACTCCACCCCATACCCTCTTAGCGGCAACTCCAACCCATGACTCCTCAACGGAAACTCCACCTTGTGACCCCTCAGCAGTAACTCCACCCCATGACCCCTTAGTGGCAACTTCGCCCCATCACCTCCCACCTGCAGAAATTCCCACAGAAACTTTCCATATGGCAACTAAGCCACCATGTGTTCAAAATAGGAAAGTTTCTACGGTTTCTGCTGCTAAATCTGCACATAAAGGAGATGGCCAAGATGATGATGATGAAGTACAAATATTGGGGAATAAACCTAGGACCAGAAGATTTAAATGATACAGGAAATGCCCAGCAGCAGTGTCAAAATCCCTGAAGAACAGGGGAAAGAGAGGTCGTTATGCTCCAGTTCCTCAAACCCTCCCTATTGTTACAAAACAAGGATGCATGGAAGAAGGATTAGGCCATCTCGCTGACACAAAAGAACAAGTTGATAAGCTTCCCTCTCCTGATTCTGACTGTGAATACATAGCGGGACTAAGCGAATGGTACCGCTCAGATGGCCTTATCTCAATCCAAATATTGTATGCAGATTAAGAGGAGTACCAACAATTGTGTAGGGAAAAAGTGTTGGGCCAACCAATTGCACAACCCAAATTTTTTGGGGATGATCAGGAGGACCGACGAGCTGCACAACCAAAATTGTATGGTGATGATCAGGAGGATCAATCAACTGCACAACCATAATTTTTCGGAGATGATTAGGAGGATGAACCAACGAAACCACCATAATTGAGAAAGAAGCACATTGCAAAAGTAAGTACCTGTAAATATCTTCCTCTATATATTTCATTGTTAAGGAAGAATAGCACTCTCCAGATGAAAAACAGACAAATACAGATCAAAGTTAAAACCCTAACAGATGAGCTCAGACAAAAAGAAACTTTTGATAGATTAGATTGCTTGGCCCAAGTTGTAGAGTCCATACCCACTGATGACATAGGTATTCCTTCTCCGAGGGTCCAACAAGATATACGCCTTGGAAAAAAACAGACTGATGACATTGAAGTTACAGAGTCCATTCCCATTGATGACATAGGTATTCCTTCTCCCAGGGTCCAACAAGATATACCCCTTGGAAAAAAACAGACTAATGACATTGAAGTTACAGAGTCCCATACCAAAATCACAGTTGTCCATACAGAGGAATAGGAATTACATATCAAAGATAGAATAGAAATGGGTATAGACACAGAGGAACAAAAACGAGAACTGAAACTAACAGAGGATCAGGAACTAGAGATCAAACTGACCAAAGACATTGGTGAGAAAACATATGATGAGGAACCTTACAGTGTGCACAACGAAACACTTCCTAACCCTGCCAAGATATTTGAAGAAGAATATCAAAACAAAGTTTTACGAAGACATAAAAAAATAGTGGCTAAGCTAGAAAGGAGAGTGACCAAGCTGGAGAAGGATAAGCAAGAACTCAGATAGCATGGATGGTGTGCTCGCTTGCAGGGCTCCTTCAACCAATTACAATGTTTACTTGACTAAAAAATTCATGATATTTAAAAAGAATGCTATCATCCAAAATATCCCTCTTTGGGTTGAAAGCAGTTATTGTTTCGAGGAGGAATATACGTCAATTTGTAATCAAGAGAAAGACTTACTCTGTGAACTGTACCAACATAATTTTTTGGCACCTTATAATACAAAATGGAATCCCAACTATGTTACAGGGGATGTCCAATTGAGGGCATTTGTATCATATTTGAGAAATCAGGCCAGTTGGTTGGATGATCTGAACATTTATTTGCATAATTCTGAGAGCCTTTTGTGGGTTAGAAGAGAACATCCCAAACCTATGGAGGTGATAAAAGAACATAAAAAATATATCAACTCTCGAAAATTAGGAGAGGTTATCACCGAGAATAGGGAGATGACCATTGCATATTGTGCACACCAGATTCAATTATTGGAAACCAAGGCATAGGGAGGATGTAAAGCAAGGTGGGATAGCATGGGAAAATAACCTCGAAATAAATATCCATTTAACTACCTCAACTTAAAGACGACCTTAACAAGGGTTGCTCAGTATATTATTGCTATGGGACAGTGTGGGAATCACTGGATAGGTCTTAGATTTCGGTATCCAATGATCTGGCTTCCAACAAGGGTATATAAAAAGAAATATACGCTGACAAAAAAAGAAGAATTTGATTGCTGGAATGTAATTATGGAGACAGGAGTGTATCTTCGTCCCGATGAACCAGGAAATAGTGATTATTGTATCATCAATCTTCATGAATGCCCCCCTTCTTTCACAAATTCAGATTGATAGACTGGGTCACCGTTGCTAACACACTAGCTCACAGTTACTGACACACTGGCTCACCGTTGCTGCAACACTGGCTCAGAGTTAATGCAACACTGGCTCATCGTTGTTGCAAATCATAGACAGTAAAGGCATTATATTTGATGTTGTAATATATAACTCTCTAGTTTGTTTTTTTATTTATAAAAATCTGGTAAAATTGTGTTTGAAATTTTTAGTTACAATTTCATTGCAATTCCTCTAATAATTTTGTTACATTTCCATTGTTTTTATTCGAATTTATATATCAGATTATTGTTTGCACACCAATATATGCAACTATGCAAATTGGCTCACAGTTGCTCACACACTGGGTCACCGTTACTGCAACACTGGGTCAGATTTGCTGCAACGCTGGCTTACCATCGCTGCAACTCATAGACAGTAAGGGCATTATATTTGATGTTGTAATATATAACTCTCCATTTTGTTTTGTTAGTTATAAAAAACTGGTAAAATTGTGTTTTACATGTTTAGTTACAATTTCATTTCAGTTCCTCTAATAATTTTGTTACATTTCCATTTTTTTATTTGAATTTATATATCAGATTATTGTTTTCACACCAATATATGCAACTATGCAAACTAGCTCATAGTTGATAACACACTAGGTCACGGTTGCTGCAACACTGGGTCAGAGTTGTTGCAACACTGGCTCACCGTTGCTGCAACTCATAGACAGTAAAGGAATTATATTTGATGTTGTAATATATAACTCTCCAGTTTGTTTTGTTAGTTATAAAAAACTGGTAAAATTGTGTTTGACATGTTTAGTTACAATTTCATTGCAGTTCCTCTAATAATTTTGTTACATTTCCATTGTTTTTATTCAAATTTACATATCAGATTATTGTTTGCACACCAATATATGCAACTATGCAAACTGGCTCACAGTTGCTAACACACTGGGTCACCATTGCTGCAACACTGGGTCAGAGTTGCTGCAACATTGGCTCACCGTTGTTGCAATGTTGCCTCACTGTTGTTGCAACTCAAAGACAGTAAAGGCATTATATTTGATGTTGTAATATATAACTCTCCAGTTTGTTTTGTTAGTTATAAAAAACTTGTAAAATTGTGTTTGACATGTTTAGTTACAATTTCATTGCAGTTCCTCTAATAAATTTGTTACATTTCCATTGTTTTTATTCGAATTTATATATCAGATTATTTTTTGCACGCCAATATATGAAACTATGCAAAGTGGCTCACAGTTGTTCACACACTAGGTCATCGTTGCTGCAACAATGGTTCAGAGTTGCTGCAACACTGGCTCATTGTTTTTGCAACACTGGCTCACCGTTGTTGCAACTCATAGACAGTAAATGCATTATATTTGATGTTGTAATATATAACTCTCCAGTTTGTTTTGTTAGTTATAAAAAACTGGTAAAATTGTGTTTGACATTTTTAGTTACAATTTCATTGCAGTTCCTCTAATAGTTTTGTTACATTTTCATTATTTTTATTCGAATTTATATATCAGATTATTGTTTGCACACCAATATATGCAACTACGCAAACTAGCTCACTGTTTCTGACACATTGGGTCATCGTTGCTGCAACATTGGTTCAGACTTGCTAGAACACTGACTGACGTAGCCTTGGCTGCATTTAATCCACATCTACACATATAAAATGCTTTTAAAATTAAAACCCCAATAAATCCCAAATAGGGTAATCTCATAAGCGGAAGTTGTTTCTTTTTTTTATATATCCTATGGTTATAAACCATATACCAAAACCCATTCATGAAATTTGAATAAATATATATAACCTTGATTAAATACCCATTTTTCAACCATCATATATTCAAGCCCACGCTTAACATTTCTTTTGATTCAAAAGTTCGACTTTGGTTAAAATTACCAAAGATGCCACCAAATAACCATATAAACTTTCGAGCCCACATTTACCAATTTACCTTTATACCATAATTATATGCATTCACCAATAATATTCGCTGATCACGAATGCCGATAAACATTAATATATTTTTGGACCCATAGCATATCCAAATTACCTATTCACCGTCCATCATTTATCAAATCTGACGGCTTTTACTTCATCACGCTCCAACTCAATGTTTCCTTCATCCAACGACAGTTGCAACACTTTAATCTAATCATGCATAATTAAATGGATTTCGCATCCAAATAAGCCCAATCTTTAATGATTATTTTTCACGTGAAATGGGTGGTATTGAGTCACCACGTGTCAGCCCACAACCACTATCGCGTTCACACAGGAAATTACCACTTACTAGGTTGCACCCACGCGAAAACCATTTGTTGTTTTGCAAAAACCGTTTGCCTTCCTCTGCCCCACTCCGATTTATGTTTTCTATATTCTATCCACGATTCCTTGCACAGGCTTATATCACTGATATTTGCAGAGAATGGATTCCATTCCATTGGTTATTTCGCATAGAAACTCTGAATTTGATTGAATTAAACCTCCTTTCTCAGTAAATAATCTCAGAATTAATGTTCATTATTGTCTCATATGTCACTTGGCAACAATTCTATCTCCATCATTTGAAATTGCAGCAAAGCCCTAAATGGCTATCCGCAAAACATTAATACCTTAAACTCATCACGCTTTGGACCTTATTGTTCTTCATCAAATACTTACTTCACTATTTATTACACAACAGAATGTGTAATTTCTCCTTGAAATTCTTTTTACGATGTCAACTCCAATTGCAAAATACATCCAGGAAAATTTTATACCTCAATTTAGAAGTCCAAGCAATTTCTTTAATGGCATCGATCCATTTTGTGATCGATGCTAATTTTATCAATATTTACAAATCACACAAAATTCAATAAATTAATATTCACCCTCAAACCACACAATCTCTTAAAAATGTAGCTTGAATATAAAATGACAGAATTTCCCTTGTTCCTGTCAATTTCACTTGCACACAATATACACTCAAAACACAAACTCCGAAATTGAGTTTTCTGTATTAAAACCAATATTTACATAGGAATTCTTCCTCTCGCCTAATCTTTTGCATTAGTGGCCCTTTTTCTAAATTTCCTGTAGGCTTATAAACACAACTCCTATCTATCTAAATCTTGAATTTCTCTCTACCTATTTACTACTTTTTATGCCTTTGAGGCTTACAATTTATACAAAAGGTTCTGAAAATATTTTTGGTTTCACTTCCCCCATCTTCTCAACAAAATCCTAAATATCCTCTAAGTCCTCACTGGACTCAACTAATCCCTAAGGATCCTCTTTCATCCTAAAATCATGAACCAATTCTAATTTAGGATTTATAATTAATTCCTAAATATCTCAATCCCTATGAGTTTTCAACTAGCCTAATTCTCTCATGTTCTCCAACATTCGAGAAAATTTACAAAATTCCTCACAATATTTAATTAATCCTCATTAAAATCACTCAAAACATCACAGAAGAAACCAACTCTCCTGAAACCACAAAACTCCTAAATCTATTAAAATACAAATAGATTTTTGAGCCTAACGCTCCTGCATTAGATTATTTGAATTTATATATCATATTATTGTTTGCACACCAATATATGCAACTATGCAAACTGGCTCACAGTTGCTGACATACCGGGTCACCGTTGCTGCAACATTGGGTCAGAGTTGTTGCAACACTGGCTCACCGTTGCTACAGCACTGGCTCACCGTTGCTGCAACTCATAGACAGTAAAGGCATTATATTTGATGTTGTAATATATAACTCTCCAGTTTGTTTTGTTAGTTATAAAAAACTGGTAAAATTGTGTTTGACATGTTCAGTGATAATTTCATTGCAGTTCCTCTAACAATTTTGTTACATTTTCATTATTTTTATTCAAATTTATATATCAGATTATTTTTTGCACACCAATATATGCAACTATGCAAACTAGCTCACAGTTGTTGACACACTGAATCACCGTTGCTGCAACACTGGGTCAGAGTTGCTGCAACACTGGCTCACCGTTGCTACAACTCATAGACAGTAAAGGCATTATATTTGATGTTGTAATATATAACTCTCCATTTTGTTTTGTTAGTTATAAAAAACTAGTAAAATTGTGTTTGACATGTTTAGTTACAATTTCATTACAGCGCCTCTAATAATTTTGTTACATTTCCATTGTTTTTATTCGAATTTATATATCAGATTATTGTTTGCACACCAATATATGCAACTATGCAAGTATGAAAAACCACTTGAAAGCTATCTCCCATGACTTACAAAAAAACAATGTATGAAAAGAATGAGTGTAAATGCATGGATTTATTTAATCACCTTAAATGAAAATTCCATTAAATTAGAGAAATCTCCAACCATATCCTCACCACCTATCAAGCATACGTGGACATAGTCAACAAAAAATTAGTACATCAAATACAAATAATACAAGAATAAATATTAATATCAAATTGAAAACAAAATCGTGCACAAGAAACCTGGAAAAACATTCATTGTTGGCACAGGGGCGACCTCGCTTGTTGAGTTCTTCAAAATGAAATGATTCATCTTCACCTGCTGGGATATTCAATTAAATTTCGAATCTTTCACTGTGTTGCCTTGTTTTTCTTCTCTTTTTGGGGCTTAGGAAACTCTTCTTCCTCTTCAAAGACTACTCAAAAGCAACCAATCCACACTTGAATTCATAATCCATAATATGAAGATTGTTGGTGTCATCCAAAATTTTTTTAACTGAAGCAATCAACTGTTCAATCTTGGTCAAAGTAGCAGGAGGACTATTTTGAACCAGGTCTAAGTAGCCAAATAACTCCCCCTTGGCCATCTCAATTTCTTCAACATTTACATCAACATTGCGACTATCCATGGCAGTTGTGTTTTCATCTTCAAGATTATTGGATAATGCCTCTATATTTATCTCAGGAGGGTCATTGTATGACTCAGTTGTGCTTTGATGATTCTGTAATTGGTTTGAAGCCATTGAACCAGAACACAACCAACCAAACTTAATGGAATGCTTGCATATGTTGCCACAAATAGACCATGGGAAATCAAAGTTATGAAATTTGTACGATGACAAGTGACAAGATATTTCTTATTAACTTTAGATTGACTGCTCACCCAAAAAGCATGAGACATTTGCGAATGAGGGCTGCAATCACTATCTGGTATTCTTTTTTCTTTTTCCATTGATGATTCCAACTGTTTCTCTTTCTTGTAATTATTTAAAAATCCTTCCTTTTTTAGAATTTCCTTAAACTGATAACATGGTTCAAAATTTTTTTAAAAGAACATATACCAACCAATCCATCCTACGAGAACATTTATTTCTTCTATCAAATAAAAATTTTGTCTTTAGGTAACAGTGATATGATTCCAATAGAGATTGGACGATGGATTCTGTTAGGGTTCCAGACCAGGCCGCCGCCGTCAAAATACTTTCCCTTCCTACTGACCTGCTCGGCTCGGCCTCTGCAGCCGACTTCACCACGGGCATTGCTCTTTCCCTTGCCGCCGCTCCATGCGGTCTCCATTGCCCGAGCGGTAGACTGTCCAGGAGCGCTTTCCAAACTCGCGCAAGGGCTGACTTACCAGCATTCTCAGTGCCATTCACAGTGGATGCATCGGGCGGTTTTCAATGCCCTAGCCGCAGTTCTCTTTGGGAGGCTCTCGCAAGTCATGCTGGTCTTCTCTGCATGCGATCTCTAGTCCCTGCTGCCTCCTTTCTCCAAGATCTTGATACACAAGGGGACGGCAGCAATGGACTAAATACTGTTGCAGGCCTCAACAACTTCGCCGCCGCACCCAAAGAAGAGCAGTTGCATTGCCTTAGTCTCCACCTCTTGAAGAAGCAGGGTAATATGGATAAGAGGTTGCACGAGGAGGGTTTTGAATTTCAGCCGGATGCTCTCTCAGCGAAAAGCCCTCCAAATCTGGGATCACGATACCAGATCCAGATCTCTCTTCCTTTTGGTGGAACGAAGCTATTTTGGGTGCATGCCATGGATCTAGTGCAGGACCTCATACGGCAACTTGACCACAGATTGGGGATCCCCTCAAGACTTCTGAGACTGCTTCACAAAGGTAAACAACTTGAAGACCATTTGCCCCTGTTTCACTACAATATTGAGAAAGATGCTTTAGTTGTGCTTTCCTTTCGCTTGAGAGGGGGAGCTTCTGGGCAAACCTCCTCGGCCCCTGCCTTCTCCTATAAGGATGCAGTTCATGCACACGCAACCAAGAAGGCAGCTCAACCACCTGAGGCTCCCAAGCCTTTTCTGGTGGACAAAATGGAGGAAATACCCTCCATCGAAATCTCCCATCCATCGCTGGATGACCAAACCCAAGCATTTGCAGAAACAACCCTCATTTGCAGGTTTAATGGCCTATGGCCTCGAACAGCGGATCTATACCAGTGGATCCATTCCAACTGGACTAACAACTGCAAAGTCTTCTTCTGCTCAAAAGGCTTTTTCATTGTGGTATTTGTATCCAACAAAGACTATCAGAAAGCCTTACAGGAAGGACCCTGGTTCTGGGGATCAGCGGGGCTTTTTCTCACGCCGTGGTTTCCAGACTTCGATCCCTCTACGGCGGTTATTACCAAGCTTCCCATTTGGGTCAGATTACCAAATATCCCGGCGCATCTCTGGCACTTCTCTGTTTTCCAAGGGATTGGGGATACCTTAGGCAGTTTTTTGGCAACGGATACCTCTCGGGGGGAGAAAGGATTATACACCTATGGCAGAATATGCGCGGAAATAGACATCAGCAAAGGGCTTCCTGATCAGATAAATCTCAAAGTTGGGGACTTCCACTGGACCCAACCCCTGGACTATGAAAATACTGCTTTCCGGTGCCGTCACTGCCATCAGACGGGGCACCTCCAGAATTCATGTGCTACGTTTCTTGGAAAAAAGAAGAACAACAAGGGTAAATCCAAATCGAAGAGCTGGAAGCCTTGTGATCGTCCCCCCATGGATGATCCTGACTCCTCCAGCTCGGATGAGGAGGAAATAGACGCAGAAGATGCAACCATAGAGAACGCGAAGGATTCCCCCATGGCCAGCCCTGAGGATCCATCTGCTCCTCCGATCCCGCAGAAACGCTCGCATGAGACCTCTTCCTCAGATTCAGATAAGGAGTCGCCTCCTTCAGCGCAGAACATTCTGCAACTGGTTCCTGTTCTTCCCAGTCATAATGACTGGATCAAAGTCAGTAAGAAGAAAGTGAAAAAATGTCGTTTGGAAGTTTCTACCCACACTAGGTAGATCTCCTTGTATCTTGCTCTCTTTTATTTTCCTTGCTATCTTTTGCTTTGTCCTAGCTTGCTATTGGGACCGAGGTTGACACTTCATCATTTCCGGCCCCTTGCTTCCGTGCTTTGCTTTTGCAAAGCTTTGTTTGTACCATATGTTTTTACTTAATAGAATAGTCTGACTTAGAAAAAAAAAAAAAGTGATATGATTCCACATCATTGTTTGTCTCCTGATTTGCATGGGGAAAATCCCGACAACCTTTGACCCAAATCCCTAATTGCATAAAATTTGGGTTAATGAAGATATTTCATCCATATTTCAAACCAAAAAGAGAAATGTAAATTAAGAGTTTTTCAACTTACAAATCTTGTCACCAACAACCCAATTCTTGTGGAAATAGTCTAGGAACTTTTCCTGATCAGCAAATTTGTTGAAGAAAGCATTAATTGCAGTGCTGACTTCAAAATTGGAACAATAATTCATAATTAAACCCAAATCAATAAACATTTCTTTTGCTATTTTTGGATTACTGGCCAATCGATTCACATTTTTTAGCCATGCTCGACGTATGTGCCAAACACACAAGATAGCATTGCACCTTGTGATTCTCCTGCCACATTCAATTCATTTCAAGCATGTTATTTTTGTAATAAATACAAGTTATACTGTAAAATAAGAATATTGAAGTTACCTTAAAGCACCAATTTTAGCCAATGCATCATCAACCATGAAAGCATTAACTTTCCAACTATGATCAACTTGGTGATACCTATGCATGAGCTGAGCTAACCATGGCGAAATGTCCTGTGATGTATTGCGTGATGCCACCACCCATGCAACTGGAATCCCACTTTGTTGGTGATCAAACACGACAAGTGTGTAAAATTGATACTATCACATTCAAAATACATAGATCATAAACTTTAGATCATCAATCATTATTAATCAAGTTATTGTACTAGATCAATCATTCTTAATACACTCACCCCATACTTATTCATGCTTAATGTCGAATCCATGGCTATTATGCTATTATTCAATAGCTTCACTATGGTCTCCAACATCCACTTCGTCTGAATTCCAATTATAAAAGGGACATCTCCACCATTGGGCTTTTGATAAAAGAAAAAAACATTTTGGTGTTTCCTATACCAAAGGTTCACACTCATCTCATCCTTCTTATGCAACTGATAATTTCCTTTCATTAGACAATTATATATGTTAACAACATATTTTCTACAAAAAAAAAAAAAAAAAAAATCCCTATCTCGAGCTGCAGCATCCATGTCAATATATTTTTTAACATGAATTTTGCAAATAGAGTCAACTGGCACATCCAAAAAGAAACAACTCTCTACATAGGAAACCATGTCCCTTGATAGCTTTGGTTGATGCAGCACCCTAGCAGGACCCGAGGTGTCATGTTGCCCATGACAAGGTAATCCTTGGCTATCTACATGCTCATACATGTTATATGTTATTATCACAACCTCAGGGATTTGAACCATAATTTTTACAATGAAATGCCATTGGCATCCCCTCTTTTTCACAAATGAGTATTTTTGCTTCACTTCATCTTGTCCCCTTCTATCATCGGGGCCATATGAACAAGCATAGCTGCATAAAAAAGTTTGGAAACTTAATACATATGATTCCATGAAAACTGTTTGAGCACTATTCATACCAACATATATACATAGGATTTGTAATTCAAACTTACACTTCATATACCAAGGAAGCAATAGGCCTTGAGCCTGGACATTTGCTTTGTACCCGGGTGAAAGAACATGGAGCATTTGGGTTCATTTCCTCTCCTTTAATAAAGTCTCCAATTCTAGTTGAAGTAATTTTTGCAATCTGATCTAAGGAGTCCATGTGTTCTCCTTGTACAAGAGACAAATCTAAATCCGACCTAAAGAAGATGAGCTTTTCTTTAGTTTTTTGCATCGGAAGGGCAATTATTTAATCCCATTTCACTTTCTTCACAATTTTTAAGCGAGTATCTGTTTAAGTGAGTTGCCGAAATGGTGGAGTGGGTGCAAAGGGGATTCTCACTTAAAAATACTCAGACATCGAATTAAAAAACAGACATTCAGTAAACAAAACAGAAGCAAACTGGTTGATCCATATTTATGCAGGAACACAATAGAATAAACACATAACCATAAATACAGAGATGCAGTGGAAATAACACTTCATTTCATTAATATCAAAGAACTGAAATTTGCTTACAGACACAATGGAAATACAAACTAGCTAGGGCACTGGTAGCTATCTTTGAGAAGAGATGTGGTGGCTACAGGCCTCTGAACTGAGTTACAATGAGGCTTGAGGGCCTATTAATTATTTAGAAACAATGGGAAATCCTAAACAGCCAAAACCCTAACCCTAGGAGATGAAGCGCCAAAACTATGGGCCTCGTTTGGGTAAATTGGTGTTTCAACTTCGCAAGGGCGTAACTTTGGCATACGATCTCTATTTGACAGGTACCATACCTCGTTAGAAAGATCTATCTGACGAATACAAATTTTGAACAAGAAGCATCGGTCCATGGACCAATGTTGCTCTCTTTTTTCCCAAAAAAACGTCGTTTAGGGCCTCAAAACGGCTCCGGAAGTTCAGGACCTGAAACACTGCTAAAAATAGTAAGTTGTGCCGATACTGAAAAACTGAAAGAGAAAATGGTGGGGCCTCAAGTTGAATAGGCGGGTAACCACCAATATCCACCTGGGTAATTCCTCCCCCCTTCGGAAGCAATGGTCCCCATTTTGTTAAGTTCCTCCATGAGATGAGGAAATTTTTGTTGAACTTGGTCCTTGGTGAACCACTTTCCTTGGTGCAGGAGTTGGCCAGCTTTGACAACTCGATACAGTTGGATCTTCTGTTGGCGAGTGTTCTTGATTTGCATGTCCATGATACAATCTGTGGTGGCCTGTTCCATGCAGTTTGGGTTTAACTCTGTGGGTGTGAGTTGTTCTGCAATGTACGAGGTGTCCAGTAGAGGTGGGAAGTACGAACGAAGACGATCCACATTGAAAACTGGGTGCAGACCAAGGAATGGTGGAATACTGAGCTCAAAGGCATTATTCCCTACAGCCTTGGTGATGGTGTACGGCCCGTATCAGAGCAGGCAAAGCTTGTGGTGGGGTCCAGTGAGGCACTCCTGCAAATGTAGCCATAATTTGTCGCCCACCTGGAAGTTGTGTGGCACCCAGTGTTGATCATGGCGTTGCTTTTACTTGGCACTGGCTCTATCCAATATATCATGAACCTATTGGCGGATGTGTTGAATGCGCTCGATGAAGCTACTTTCTTTGTCAACTTCAGACTAGAATGAGCTGAATTGGCCTGAGTAGCTTCAAATGGCATGGCTACATCAATGGGACATAGTGGTTGGAATCCCAAGCCCACCTGAAAGGGGCTATGGCCGATTGAACTATGGAGAGCCCGAGTATAACTATGTTGTACATAGGGGAGGCTCTCGTCCCATGTGCGTGGATGCTTTGAATTGTACATGCGTAGAATGTGTCCAATCATTTTGTTGATGACCTTTGTCTGGCCATCTGTTTGGGGATGGAAAGCTATGGACTTGGTGAGCTTGGTATCCAACATTGACCAAAGGCTGGACCAAAATGTGCCGAGGAAACTACTATCTCGATATGATATGATAGACTGTGGGATCCCAAAGTGCACCCACACTCGTTCAAAGAAGATTTTAGCAGTGGCTTCTGTTGTGATATTCTTCTTGCAGGCCGCCATAATGGCCACCTTCGAGAATCTATCGACAGCCACGAAAACAGAGTCATTTCCCTGCTTAGTGGAAGGCAGGCCCGACATGTAATCCATGGAGATGGATTCCCAAGGTCGAATAGGGGTAGGTAGTGGAGTATATAGGCCTTACTTCTTGATGGTTGGTTTGGCAATGGCACAAACAGTGCAGGATGTGATGTGCTTCTCGACATCCTTTCGAAGGTTCGGCCAATAGAAATACTTCTGCAGGATTGCTATTGTTTTCTCGACCCCGAAATGCCCAGTGACTCGACTGTAGTTTGCTTCCCATATCATCTTGGCACGCTCGCTCGAAGGAACACAAAGGTGTCCCAAGTGACATAAAAGTGCATCTTGGAGGTGAAAATCTAGAACTTGCATACCCCCCAAGAGTGCCTTGTAAGTGTGGCTGAATTCTGGGTCACTCTCATATAGAAGCAGCCAATCAGAAGTCTTGTGCCCACAAGAGTTAAGCACAGTGGTGAGCACCACGATCGGTGGTCGGCTAAGGCAGTCTGCAACATTATTGGTGCTACCCTTCTTGTACTTTATGTTCAAATGAAACTGTTGCAGATATGTGGACCACTTCTGGTGGTGATCATTCTGTAACTTCCCTTGTGTCTGTATGAACTACAGGGGCCGGTGGTCTATGTGGATGATTGTTTCCTTCCCCAAAATGTAATGCTTCCATTTTCGACAAGCTTGCACAATGGAATATATTTCTTTGTCATAAGTGGGATACGTGTGAACCGTGTCAGACAATGTTTCACTATGATATGCCACTGGATGTCCCTGTTGAGTAAGAACTACCCCAATAGCATAGTTAGAGGCATCTGTCTCGATCTCAAATGGATGTTGCAAGTCTGGTAAAGTGAGCACTGGGGCAAAACAAAGGCAATTTTTCAATTCTGTGAACGCTTTCTATTGAGGTTCTGACCAAAAAAAATTTGCTCTTGCTCCTCCCTTGGTGACTTGACTCAAGGGCCAAGTGATATGAGAGAATCCCAACACGAACCTCCGGTAGAAATTAGCAAGACCCAGAAAGCTGCGAAACTCTGTTATAGTGGTTGGGGCTAGCCAATCTCGAATGACTTGGATCTTGGCTTGATCCACATGCACCCCCCTTTCATCAATAATGTATCCCAAATATTGAACCTGGGTCATGACAAAAGTGCACTTCTCCAAATTGGCACACAACTTGTGTTGTCGCAGTGTTTGGAGGACTTGTCGGATGTGGTGAAGGTGCTCTTCCCAAGTCTGGCTGAAGATCAGAATGTCATCCAAGTACACCACTACAAATGAGCTGGTGAATGGCCGCAAGATGTCGTCCATCATCCTCATGAAGGTTGCGGGAGCATTCGTCAACCCGAAAGGCATGACCAGCCATTCGAAAAGGCCTTCCTTGGCTTTGAAGGCAGTCTTCCACACATCAGAGGGTTCAATTGGTACCTGGTGATACCCAGACTTGAGGTCGATCTTGCTGAAATATTTTGCACCTTTGAGTTGGTCCAAAAGGTCATCAATCTGTGGGATTGGGTACCTATTCCGGACAGTGATCTTGTTCAGCGCCCGATAGTCAATATAGAGTCTCCACGTCCCATCCTTCTTCTGTACCAACACGATCGGGCTCCCACAGGGCGATGAACTTGGTCTGATGTGACCTTTCTGCAACAGCTCCTGAATCTGCCTCTTGATTTCATCATTTTCCAGAACAGAGCGTCGATAGATCGGCCCATTGGGTAGTGGCGCACCTGGGGTCAGATCAATCGGGTGCTTGACATGGCAGTGCAGAGGAACCCCCGTGGGTGAGGTGAAGATGTCCCCGTACTCCTCCACGACCTTATCCATTTGTTGTTGTCGCGCAGGAGCCCTATCCGAGGTCGTGGGCTACGTTTTCTCTTGCCCTTCTCGGGGCGATCATCGAAAACGACTTCGGTTTGGGAAATGAGCACAGTTCCTTGTAATAACCAAAAAGATATACAGGAGGTGGTACTCTGTGGTATCCCATAACCAGATTTCAAAGTAACAACAATGAAGGCGAGGTCGAGACTCACATAGCATGACGTTCCACAAGTACGGTTGTCCTAATAATACATCGTAAAAACAACAATAGGACAAAAACGTCCACATAACACCTCAACTGGTGGAAGGGCTTGATGCTATAGGGAAGGCGGCACTACTGGCTGACGCAGAGATCTCGTCCTTGGTGAAGCCACCCGATGGTGTATGGATGTGGGTGAGTCGTGGTTGGCAAGCCCAACTGCTTCACGGCGTCTCCTAAAATGAGGCTCCTTTGGCTCCCATTGTCGACAATGAAATGTACCAGGGAGCCCTTTACCCACATCTGGGAGTGGAAGAGACGTTCCTCCTCCCCTCAATCTTCGTAGTGGCAACAGTGGCATTGGGATCCACATCAATAATCTATTTACCTTTATCATTCCACTTGTCAGGTTCTGATTCATAGTCGGAGCATGCATCTGACTCAGAAGCCCGCATCTCGGCCACCAGCGACTGCTTGGCCCAACACTGACTTGTGTTGTGAGTGGATCTCTTATGGAACTCACACCACTTTCCCATGTCTTTCTTTGGCTTTGCGGTGTTGTTATATGCTTGTGGCTTCGACAGGTTGTCTTGAGTTGCCATGCCTTGGCTCTATCCTTTTTTCAGCAGTTTGGGAGCACCTTTCACTTGCTTTTGATTTGCAGATCCAAACTCTCACTTCTTCTGTTTGAATTTCTGCTCAATCTTGGCAGCATACCAGTATGCCGTACCAAGCGAGGAGATGTCGAGGAGCTCCATTTCCTCCTGAATGTATTTGTGCAGACAATTGCGATACTTTAGCACCAGATGTTTCTTTGAATCTTTGATACCCAACTTAGTGCACAGGGTATGGAACAGATTCGTCAACTCATGCACATCTTGATCCCTTTTTTGTCGCAGCGTGGTCCATTGTATGTACTTGTCCTCATAGCTCCCCAAGGCATAGTATTGTTCCTTGATGGCGTCTCGGAAAGAATTCCAAGTGGGTATAGCTGAGAACAGAGAGGGTTCTATCTCTTCCTTTTTCTCACAGTGGGTTTCCCACCAGTCCTTGACATGGGGGGCAGCTTTGAGGAGTGCAAAAATAATCTTCTCCCTCTCGGAAAAGTCATGAACCGAGAAATATCCTTCTAATAGATTCAACCATCTATCTACGGCATCTTCATCTATTTGACCCTCAAATATGGGAATGTCTAAATTTACTTGTACCTTAAAAGGAGTCGCACCTCCAGAGTGGCTACTGGATGCAGATGTGCCACCGGTGGGCAGCCGTTGAAGGATCTAGGCAAAATTTTCCATCATCGCGTTCCTTTGTTTTTTGAGGGCCTCCTCGAGCAATATTTTGATAAGATCTCCTGCTCCCTCATCTTTCTTTTCATCCCCCATGGGCATCCGTTGGGGTTTGCGAGGCTGATCTTGCAAAGGTTCCACCAGATTGAGCCCTAACTCCTTATACCCCGACCTCGTTGGGGACATCCAAAGAAGGATCGAGAAAAAGCAGACCCCTCTGATACCACTGATCCAGATTTATGCAGGAACGCAATAGAATAAACACATAACCATAAATACAGAGATGTAGTGGAAATAAAAATTCATTTCATTAATATCAAAAAACTGAAATTTGCTTAAAGACAGAATGGAAATACAAACTAGCTAGGGCACTAGTAGCTATCTCTGAGAAGAGATGTGGCGGCTACAGGCCTCTAAAGTGAGTTACAATGAGGCTCGAGGGCCTATTAATTATTTAGACACAATGGGAAATCCTAAACAGCCAAAACCCTAATCCTAGGAGATGAAGCGCCAAAACTATGGGCCCCATTTGGGTAAATTGGTGTTTCAAATTCCCAGGGGCGTAACTTTGGCATACGATCTTCGTTTTACACGTACAATACCTCGTTAGAAAGATCTATCTGAGGACTAAAAATTTTGAACAAGCATCATGGGTCCAACAACAGTCCATGGACCCATGCTGCTCTCCGTTTTCCCAAAAAACGTCGTTTAGAGCCTCAAAACGGCTCCGGAAGTTCAGGACTCGAAAAACTGTTAAAAATAGTAAGTTGTGCCGAAACTGAAAAACTGAAAGAGACAATGTTGGGGCCCCAAGTGGAATAGGCGAGTGACCACCAATATCCACCTGGATCACCGGTTTTCAATAGTGGTCCCGCGAGTATCTGTTTAAGCAAGTTGCTGCAATGGTGGAGTGGGCACAATGGGGATTCTCACTTAAAAATACACAGACATCGAACTAAAAAACAAACCAAACCGATTTTCAGTAGCTGTCCAGAGACTCTCCCTTTCGCTCAATCCAACGACTTTCATTCAATCGATTTTTCAAGTAGCATTATAGCGATGGCTACCATTCTGTCGTATTCAATCAACAAATTGGTTAAGGAGATGTTCGGCTCGATGACACGATAATTCCACGCCTCTCCGCCATCTTCTTTTGATTGGTTTTCGCCAACCTATTCGCAGTGGGCGCAGGAAATTTTCATTCATGGGCACTCTCGTGCGTAGGTGGGTAAGAGGAAATGGTAATGGCCCATGGCTCCTAAACGAGCTCCTTCCACTGGAACATTTCGTGGGACAGAGATGGAGACGGGGAGATGGGTGGGGCCATGTTCGCTGGAGGGATTCGCCAGTCGCCGAGGGCACAAAACTGGAAGGCCATTTCGTCGAATGGTTAGCTTACTCCGATATATATCGGATTGGATTGAAAATCTCTGCACCTCGACATAATATGTCATAAATTAGTACAAGTCCATTACAAGATGTAGTTGACAGATAAAAAAATTAATGATATATGCCATTTCTTATGTAATTTATTATTTTCTTCCTATTTAGTTTGTTAAATTGCTTTCTTCTTTTAAGGTTTTAGCATGATGGTCATTTGCATCGAATGTAATAGCATTTCCTGTCACGTCGGTGTTGTGTTGTTTTGGTTAACTGTAGGCTCATATTTTGAAAATTGTTTTTATATAAGTAAAATTTAATATCAAATTGAAAAATAAAATATGCATTCACTTTGATTTATATATCTTATTGACATATTTATGTGTTTCAAAAAGATTAATCTAACTCTTCAATGTTTCACAACTTTTGCTTCCTAGCTAACTATACACTATCTTCACTTGCCATCCATAATCCACCAAATGCATATAGTATACAATAATTAGTACTTTGGCTTTGCTAGATGCTTGTTTTATTATATTTAGTATGTTATTATATATAGGGTATGATGTATTTGATTTTTGATTTTTTATATTTTATCAAAAAGTTTTGCAATTTCATTATAATTTAAAATAATTTAATAATATGGATTGAATTTTATTATTTTTTATTATTATTTTAGTTTATTATTTATAACAAGATTGGTTAAAGCCTTATTTTATAATAATTGTATTGTGTACATTTTACATAACATGTATGGTCATCAAGGTTTCAAAATTCAAATTTATCTTTCTTATCTAGTTAAAATTTTAAGTTTTGTGTAAATAAGCAAGCTTCTAATTTTGTGTTTCATGTATATTTTAAGTTTTATGTAAGTAAGCAAGCTTCTAATTTTGTGTTGTTATATGGATGTTTTTTTATAAAAAGGTAGAATTTAATGTAATTATGCTTAGAAAACAATGTCCAAATAATATTTTTCTCAATATTCCTTTTTGTGTTTAAAAATCTTATTTGTGATCAATACACAATAAAATAGTAACAAGAAGTAATTGCTGCAACTAAACAAATGGTCATACTTAACCTTTCTCTAATTTAAAAATTTTCTCATGTTTCAAAATTTTCTAAATTAAAATCTCTTCAATATTTAACCATCAAAGTGACTATTTCAAAATATTTTTACTAGACAAAAGTTATGTTTAAAAATTTTCTATTCATGTGAAATGAGTTAAAAACTTTTTGTAAAACATCAAATTCGAAGTATGCAACTATCTCAATGTGTAATTTATCTATACTTTTCTATAACATCCTCACTTATAAATTCTGCAATAAACTCCAAAAGTTATGTTTCAAAATTTTCTAATCAAAATTTATGTTTCAATTCAAAGTTTTCTATTAACGTGAAATAATTGTGAAATAAGTTAAAAATTAGATAAAGTGACTATTTCAAAATATTTTTAATAGGCAAAAGTTACGTTTAAAAATTTTCTATTCATGTGAAGCGAGTTAAAAAACTTTTTTAGAACATCAAATTCGAGGTATGCAACCATCTCAAGGTGTAATTTATCTATACTTTTCTATAACATCCTCACTCATAAATTCTGCAATAAACTCTAAAAGATCGACACTATTCATAGACAAGATTAGCCATCAAGGCTGCATCCATAGTCCTCCGAACAGATCAATTGGTTATTCAAAGCCATAACCGTAACCTGCGAATTTCAGAACTTTACAGTATTTAAATAAAAGCAAATCTTAGTTGGACTTATATATAATATTTTTCACCTCGCCATCGGCAGACGGAACCCGATGCAAAGGAATTCAGCTTTCAGTGAATAGTACAGCTAGGATCAACGAGAAAAGAAAACGGAAAGGAAAACTTGTCATTATTGACAAGGATTTCACGGTCATGCAACCTCCTCTCTTTCAAACATGGCTTCAGGTTCAGGACACGTATGACATTGTGAAAGATCATAAGTGGAGTAAATCATAAAATTAGTATATCTATAAGAAATTATTGTTCCTTTGGAACCGGCAGGCTGTTATTTTAATGCTTAGCAGAGATTTAAGCTCAGGCTCCTAGAACAAAGAGAATTAACTGATGTGGTATCCATCACAACCACCATTGAGAAACTGTTGTGGTATCCATTCACATCTGTTATTTTAATGCTTAGCAGAGATTTAAGCTCAGGCTCCTAGAACAAAGAGAATTAACCGATGTGGTATCCATCACAACCACCATTTTGAAACTGTTGTGGTATCCATTCACATCCTTCGCGTTAACGTCAACAACACATTTTTCATCTGTTCCCTATTGTGCAAACCCTTTGCTCGAGCTGAAAACCTCCACGGCAGAAAAATGATCCTCATTGGGAGTCCAAAATACGGAAGTGAAAGTAGGTATTTCGCTCTCTACAAATATCATTCATTCAATTCTTTAATTAAAAAAAACCAATATTTTTGATGTGGCCAATATCTAAAATAAAAGAACAAAGATAGCTTCTAGCCCTATGGCTGAAAGAATGGAGAAAACAATCAAAAGCCAATAGATCTGGTAAGCCATTTCTTTTTTTCTTTACGTTTGTTTTCAAAGTAGTTCGATAGATTTATTTATGGTGTTATCTCTCACGAAATGGCTTTGTGAAGAACTGATTGAAATAAAGTTGTGTGAGCTTTAAAAATTTCAGTTCTCGAAGCTTCCTGAAATATAACAATCAATCAAAATTTTCTATCAATTAGGGGAGCATTATTTTAATAGGAAAAATTCATTTCAAAATCACAGAAAGAACACACCACATACGTTTTATTAAAGAGATACATATATCTAAGAAACACTTATAACTAATAAATTATTCCGCTAACTAATCCTACATCAACTCATTATTAACTAAAGATTAATTTTTACATTCCCTCTTAATTTTGAGGGTTACATTGTTTTATGCTTAACTTTGGACCTTGTAATTCAAAATTAACATTTTCTAGCAGTTTGGTGAAGATATCCGGTAATTGTTCTTTGGAATCACAAATTTGAGAACAATATCACCATTCTTGACAAATTCATGTCAATATGTTTGCTCTTTTGATGAAAGACATTGTTCTTCGATAAGGAAATAGCGGAAGTGTTGTCACAAAGGATTAAAATAGGTTCATTTTATGCATATCCGAAGTCAGAGAGAAATCTCTTTAGCCACACTGCTTGACATGATGATGAATTCGCTGCAACGTACTGAACCTCTGTTGAAGATAACGCAACTATGAGCTGCTTTTTGGATGACCACGAGATCAAGTTTCTGCCAAATAAAAAAGTATAGCCAGAAGTGCTTTACTGATGATTAATACATCCTCCATAATCAATGTATTTATAACCAACAAGTTTATTGTCTGTAGAGCCTGCATACTATAAACCATAAGTAGGTGTACCTGCAATATATCTTAACTCCCTTTTTCCAACTTTCCGATGACAATCTTTACGGAATTTCATAAACCTGGAAATATAACTAACTGCAAATGCTATATGAGGTCTTGTAGCAGTTAGATACTTAATACTACCAGCAAGTTCCTTATACAAAGTCAAATTAACAACAATACCCACATTATCTTTACTTAACTTTGTACCAACTTCAATAGGAGTATCCATCAGTTTACACCTGTCCATCTTAAACTTTAACAAAATGTCAGTAGCATACTTCTATTGACTCATAAAAATACCATTGTGTGTCTATTTCACTTCAATACCTAAGAAGTGTCTCATTAATCCAAGGTCTATCATTTCAAATTCATTTTTCATAACAGTTTTAAATTCATCTAATTGCATGTTACCTGTATAAATTATGTCATCAACTTAAAAACACACTATCAACATATTACTTTGATGATCGTTCTTGATATACAAAGTGGGTTCATGGTTGCTCCTTCTAAAACCATTATTTATCAAGTAATGGTCTATTCGGTTGTACCAAGCTCTTAGAGCTTGCTTCAAGCCATATAATGCTTTCTTCAATCTGTACACCTTATGCTTTTTATTTTTCATTTCGAAACAAGGTGGTTGATCAACATACACTTCTTCATTCAAAACATCATTCAAAAATGCAGACTTTACATCCATTTGGTAAATTGGCCACTTTTTTTGTGCTGCAATAGCTAATACAAATAGAACAATATCAATTCTTGCTACAAGTGCAAATGTTTCACCATAATCTATGCCAAGTTGATGTGAAAAGCCTTTGGCTACTAATCTTGCTTTGTGTTTATCAACTTCACCTCTCTCATTTAACTTAGTTTTAAAATCCCATTTGACACCTATAGAATGTTTATCATCAGGTAGATCAACCAAATCTCAAGTTTGAGTTCTTTCAATAGCATCGATTTCATTATTCATTGCATCTACCCATTCTTTGTCTTTTATAGCCTCTTCAAAACAAGTAGGTTGAAATGAAAGAAATGAAAAATTTACAATATCATCAACATCGTCTTGTGCATAAATATCACTTAAGCTTCTCATTTTAGGATTATCATAATCAGACCCATTTAAAGATGATGAACTTCTACTGCTTGATGAACTACCACTGCTTTTACCTTGAACCTGTAATCTTGGAGTGCTTATTGTAGGTGCTTGATGTTCGTCTAACATAATAAAAGGATTAGGACAAGTATTGTTCTCCATTTCATTCCAAATTTGTCTTCCAGAATTTTCACATCTCAACTTATGACAAACTTATTAAATATAGGTTTAAACAATCGGTTTGCTTTAGATTGATCACTATACCCTATAAAGATATATTTTTCGTTCCTATCATCAAGAAATTTTCTTAATTTTTCTGGAACATGAGCGAAATCAATACAACCAAAGATGTGAAAGTGTGAAACAGTTACCTTTTGTCCACTCCATACTTCTTCAGTTACAAAACTTTGAACACTGAATGTTGACGATCTATTAAAAATATACACTGAACATGCAACTGCTTTAGCCCATAAATCCTTAGCAAATTTCATGTTTTGAGCAAACTTCTAGCCATATTCATAGTTACTTGATTATTTCGTTTCGATACTCCATTACGCTGCGGAGTATAAATGGTTGTCGTTTCATTTTTAATACCATGTTGTTTACAAAAGTCAATGAATTTGTTAGATTCACACTCACCTCCTTTATTAGACCTGAGAACTTAATAAACTTGCCACTCTATTTTTCAGCTTTGGCTTTGAACTCCTTGAACTTGGAAAATGTTTCAGATTTGTATTTGATGAAATACACCCAAATTTTCCTGCTAAAGTCATCAATAAAAATAATAAAATAGATACTGCCATCCACTGATTTTGTTTGCATTGGACTGCATAAATCCATATGCACTAACTCTAGTTGTGCTTTGGCTCTATAAGAGTCTAATGGAAAACTATCTCGCTTATTTTTACCAAATATACAACTTGTACAGGAAGAGATACGATCACACAAAGTAGGAAAACCTTTCACCATAAACTGTCTTTACAACAAACTCATACTTTTGATAGGTAAATGACCATATCGCAAATGCCACAAGTTAGCATCGTTTGGCGTTGAAAAATTATGTTCATAAAAATTCTCACTTTTCATTTGTAATTGATACAACCTATTCTTTGTCATGAGAATCTTTGCAACAAGAGACTTATGTTGATCAAAAATCATGCAAGTAGTGTTGTGAAAACTAATATCATAACCATGTGCATATAATTGTCCAACACTCAACAAATTATGCTTGAAATTGAGTACATAATAAACATCATAGATATTATTCACAATATTTTGTTTGGTTAAGACAGGTACAACACCCTTTCCTGAAGCTTTAACCTGGCGATCATCACCCAAACCAATAGAAGAATTGAAATATGTATCAAGATGTGAAAACAAATCACTATGACTAGTCAAATGATTACTAAATTCATTTTCTACCAACCAAAAATCTTTATTAGGTATATGCACAGTCACTTGGCATGCCAGAAATAAAGCATCTCATGTTTCACATTCAGTGTTTGTGACATTTGATTTGTTTTTAATTAAAAAATACTGTAAATTTTGACATTCAGACTTATTATGGCCATATTTTTTGTAGTGGTGACATTGAATTTTTTATTTATCTATCCACCTACAACCATGATCAGTTTGAGACTGCTCTGAGTGTGTTTGAGTTACATGTGATCTATCATCAGACTGAGACTGTCCTCTTGCTTTTCCTCTCGTGCCACGAAAACCTCTGCCTCTACCTCTATCCATAGAAGCTTTAGATTTTAAAGCATGCTCTAAAGTACTGACATCTAAATTAGTTCTTGCTTCATGAGCCAATAAAGAACCAGTTAATTATTCCATGGACAGTTTTGTTGATTCTCTCGACTCAAAAACAGTGGCTATCATGTCAATTTTTTTAGGCAAACATCTAAGAACCTTTCAACAATCCTTCGATCTTCTAGTTCTTCACCATTCATCAAAAGCTGGTAAACAACACCCATCACTTTAGTCATGAACTCATCAACTGTTTCTAATTCAGTCATTTTAAGTGTTTCAAATTGTGTTCTAAGAGTATGTAATTTTACCATCTTTACCTTATCATTACTTTAATAAACAACTTTAAGTATATCCCATATTAATTTAGCAGTCTTATCAATAGTGATTTTTGGAAAAATAGAGTCATATAAAGAATTTAAAATGCAGGACTTCACTCTATCTTCTTTCTGTTTAAGTTCATCAAATTGTTTTCTTTAAGCAACACTCATTCCAGCAATTATATGTGTGTCATGTTCTGTGAACCCCAATTCTACTATTTCCTAACAACCTAAACCTTGTAAGCATGCTTGAATTTTAAGACTCCAAAAATCATAATTATTCCCACAAAATAGAAGCGTAGGGATTTCAAACTGACTTGTTGAAGCCATGTTTGAAGCAATAAAAAATATGAAAACAACTCTCTTTTTTTTTAACACTTCCAAATAAATAGCACAAACTGACTTTTGATGAGGGTGATCAAAAACTATATTATTTTTATCTCTTTTTCTTTCAACACCTTAAGTTTATAAATGCCATAATTAAAGATTCACACCAACATCAAAGGAACATTTCCTTTCCTTTCAACAGCCTCATTAATATATACTGAATAAATCCCTGAAAGAGATAGTTTTGTTATTCATTCGGATTTATGCAGGAACGCAACAGAATAAACATATAACCATAAATACAAAGACGCAGCGGAAAAATCACTTCATTTCATTAATATCAAAGAACTGAAATTTTCTTACAGACAATGGGAATAAACTAGCTAGGGCGTTGCTAGCTATCTCTGAGAAGAGATGTGGCGGCTACATGCCTCTGAACTATGTTACAATGAGGCTTGATGGCCTATTTATTATTTAGAAACAATGGAAAACACTAAACATCCAAAACCCTAACCCTAGGAGATAAGCGCCAAAACTATGGGCCCTGTTTGAGTAAATTGGTGTTTCAACTTCGCGGGGACGTAACTTTGGCATACAATCTCTATTTGACGCGAATCATACCTCGTTAGAAAGATATATCCGAGGAATAAAAATTTTGAGTGAGCAACATTGGTCAATGGACACATGTTGCTCCCAGTTTTCCCAAAAAACGTCGTTTAGGGCCTCAAAATGGCTTCGGAATTTCAGGACCCAAAAAACTGCTAAAAATAGTAAGTTGTAACGAAACTAAAAAACTGAAAGAGACAATGGTGAGGCCCCAAGTTAAATAGGCGGGTGACCACCAATATCCACCTGGATCAGTTATAGGCTAAAAATCCAAACTAATCAACTAAAAAACCATGCAACCTTTTGATCGAAAAATATCATGGCATATACAAACTTTTGAAAATGCTAAATCGAAAAAAAAAAGCAACTCATAATATAACCTGATTCCTACATTGAATCCTTGAACCCAATCTTGTTTGTAAGAGGGCAGCCTTCCTCTAACGATGGATTACAATTATGCACCTTCGACCACTAAACTCAATTCAGGGCTTACAAATTCCTTTCATAAGGCTCCTTCGACTGGAACGAAGGATAGAACTGCAGTAAAATTTTTCGGTTGGAACGGAGGGTCGGAAATCCAGGCAGCAACAAACAGGAAACTTCAAACAATAACTCCTATGCTTCAAAAAACCAGGTAGCTTCAGACAACGACTCCTCTGCTTCAAACAATGACTTGGAAGCTTCAAACAATGGCTCTCCTTCAAACAACAACTCCTCCCTTTAACTCTCAAGCAATGGATATCCTAACTAGGATTGGAAGGAAACCAACTCTAATACCATGACAAAATGATAGAAAGAACACACCACATACATGTTATTAAAGAGAGAGATATATATATACAACTAAGAAACAATTATGACTAATAAATTGTTTTACTAACTAATCCTACAACAACTAATTGTTAACTAAAGTTTAATTCTTTAACACAAAAGTATATAAATTTATCATTTGAACTCAATATACGTAGGTCAAACTGTAAAATCTAGATCCATCGTTGCATCACAACCTTTAAAATTTGTGGACAGGGAAAGGTATTGGAATTTTTGAATTAAACTTTTGTTTGAAGCTCTATTTTATTTTTAGCTTCTTTTGTAATATATTTGATCCTGATCTACCATGTGAGGCTCACATTCAGATTCTAGAATTTATAATTATATTTCTATGGATAGTTGTTTAAGGTTCATTTTCATTTTTATTTGTATTTGTATTTGAAACCATATTTAGCTATATCTGATATAGATACACCATAGAAAGTGATCAAAGTATTCACATTAAGATTCTAGAAGCTGAAGAAAGGGTTGAAGAAATCACCACTCCTAGAATGAGAGTGCCTTAAGGTAGAAATTGTTGGAAAAATAATCTCAACCACTGCATTTTCTCACAACAAATATATCTGAGTAAATATTTTGCAGGTTGAGGATTGAGTTTTCATCCAATTAAATTTCATAAATGAATTTATAAACATGATAACAGTTACCCATTCCGCAACAGATTAAATAATTAAAATCCAAATAGAAATTTAATGCATGGTTAGTAAAAGTGTATCAAAAATATTTATTCCGCAAGTGTTATTTACAACACACAACCTCTGCAAAATTAGAAAATGATGTTCCCCTTAAATTTTGCATGTCATGTACTAATGTCTTATATATATATATATATATATATATATATATATATATATATATATGTTTTGAATTAACAAGAAAAAATAGGTTGAACGAATTGTGGCACATGCAAGTCTGGAAACAAAGGGGAGAAAATTATGGAGCAGATTTTGGTGTGCACCTGAAAACAACACAGACATACTCTACAACCCCTGGTGAATGTAAATCTTGTTTTACTAGTGAAGGAGTCACAATCTCCATATGAATTACTTCTAGTTTTTTTTTTTAAATCATAATAGTATGTTTGGTTAGTTGAAATATCCTTCTGAAATTTTCATGTATTGTTTTTATAGCAGCTACTATGTTTTACTCTATTTCACCATGAGTGAATTTGCTTGAAGTTTATTTGCTCTGTTATAGTTGCGGTTTTAATTGAATTTTCTTGAATTTTACTTGCTCCATTATAGTTGCAGTTTCAATTTCATCCACTATGCATTACCGCAAATTGTAGGTTTTACTCTATTTCACGGTGAGTGAATTAATTTCGACCACTATGTATTAATGCAACTACTCTGTTTTACATTGTTTCACAGTGAGTGAATTTTCTTGAAGTTTATTTTCTCAATTATAGTTGCAATTTTAATTTGATCCATGTATTAAAAGGCAGCCTCTTAAGATTTAATTTCCGCAACTATGTTGTCTTGTTTATGACCTCTCCGCAACTCTGTGTGAACTCTTTGTGTTGCAGAAAAGAAATTCCCTTGTCACAAATTTTTAAACATGGTATCAGAGGAGGTTTAAACGTTCATTACCGCAAGTGTCTTTGTTGAGGAGTTAAAAAGGTGTTTTGAAATTTATTGTGGAGCATAAAATTTTTACACATTAAGAAGTTTTTTTACACAGTAAAAATAGCATCAACAAGCACAAGCTTGAATGATCCACAAATACCTCACTTTAATGGCAAAAATTACTACTATTGGGTTATTACATTGGAGGCTTTGTTTTCTTTTCGAGACATTTTGGAATTGGTGGAGAATGGTTTCCAAAAACTAGCAGATGCACTAGCATACAATGCTTTGACACAAGAAGAAAATGATGTGTTGATAGATAACAGGAAGGAGGACTCAAAAGCCCTCTTATATAATTTTCAGGTAATGCATGAAAGTATTTTCCCAAGGGTTGTTGCAGCAACGAAGTCCAAGCAAGAATGGGATACCCTCCACACATCCTACCAAGGCATGGAAAAGGTGAAGACAACAAAACTACAAATGCTGAGAAAATATTTTGAGATAATTTGTATGAAATAGTCTTAGAATGTAGACTCATTTTTTACACATGAAATTGGGTTGGTTACCCAAATCGATTATCATCGTGAGACAATTAAGGAAAGGATAATAGTTGAGAAAATTCTCACAAGTCTGTCAACAATATTTGATGCCATAGTTGTGGCCATAGAAGATACAAAGGATCTCTCACAGTTTTCAACGGATGAGCTTCATGCATCACTAAATTCTCATCAGCATAGGTTGAACAAAGCATCAAAATCCTGATTGGAGCATGCGTTAAAGACACAAGTTTCATTTGGTTAAGGTAGAAGTCAAGGAAGATCAAATTATAGAGGAAGAGGTGGAGGCCCACACAGAGGTGGAGGAAGCAGCCCTTCAAGCTCAAGTGGAAGTGGCAACAATCAAAATCTAAGTCAAAGCTCAAGCCAAAATCAAGCACAAGTCAAAGGTATAATAAATCTCAAGTTCAAAGTCATTATTGTAAGAAGTATGGTCATTATGCAAATGAGTATAGAAAGAGGCAATATGACATAAGTAGGAAACCAAGTGAAAATTTCATAAAATAAAATCAAAACCATGATAGCATGTTTTTAGCTTGTAATGTAGCACATGAAAAAAAATGGGATGTATGGTTTCTAGATTCAGGGTGTAGCACCCACATGACAAGGAACATAGAAATGTTTTCAAATTTAGATGAAAGTGTAAAATATGAAGTGAAATTAAGGACTGACAACAAAGTCTTGTTCATGGGAAAATGAAGAGTCAACATTCTATCAATGAAGGGAGATAAGAAGTATGTTTAAGATGTTTACTTTGTCCCTGGTTTGAAACATAACCTTATATGCATTGGACAACTCATGAAAAAGGGCTACAATGTATTTTTCAAAAATGATGTCTGTACAATTTTGAATAAGTCTCCAAGCAGACATCTGATTGCAAAAGTTCAGATGACAAACAATATAATGTTTCCCCTAAATATAAAATCACATTTGAAGGAAGGAGATGCCAAGCACAATTGTCAATGAAATCACAAGAGGATGAAAGAAATGTAGCAGGTGTCACACAAGTATATTTTCAAGCAGAGGTCAAATATGAAAATTGGTTATGGCATTTGAGGTTTGGTCATCACAAATTTTGGATGCTTTAATTTGTTTCATAGGAAATGCATGGTGAAGGGATTGACACTCATATAAAAATCGGACAACCAATGTGAAGGATGCATTTTGGGCAAACAACATATAGAATCATTTCCAGAAGGAAATTCAATAAGGGAAAAGGCACCCTTGGAGATTTTCCATTCAGATCTATGTGGACCAATGAAGACACCATCAATTGGGGGCAATTATTATATTTTGACCTTCATAGATGACTACACAAGTAAGACATGGGTCTACTTCCTAAAAAAAAAAAGTGAAGTGTTTGAGCACTTACGTAAATACAAGACTCTTGTTGAGAAGAAAAGTACACACTACATCAAAGTGTTGAGGACTGACAGAGATGGCGAATATATCACAAATTACTTCCTACGCTTTTGCAAGGAGCATGGAATTCACAATAAATTTACAACAATATATACAACTCAACAAAATGGTGTCACGGAAAGGAAGAATATGACCATTATGGAAATGGCAAGGAATATGTTGAAGGAAAAGCATTTTCCAAATGATTATCAAGTTGAATTTGTTGCTTATGCAACATATATCATTAATATGTGTCCAACCAAGAGCGTCAAGAACATAGTTCCTAAAGAGGCATGGAGTGGAAGAAAGAAAAGTGTCACTCACATGAGAGTGTTTGGGTGTGTGGCATATGCACATGTCTCGGATGAGTTGAGGAAGAAGTTGGACAGCAAGGGGGAGAAATGTATATTTGTTGGATACAACAATGAATTCAAGGAATACAAACTCTACAATCCACCAACCAAGAAAGTCATAATCAATAGAGATTTTTAGTTCATAGAAGAGGAATAATGAGAGGGAATTCTATAGAAGACAGTCAGTGTGAAAACATGTACACCATATGAAGACAAAGAGGAATCGACAGAAACAAGTAATTGCTCAATGTTGACTACTCCTACTCTTATTCAATCTCAACAAAGTAGTCACCAAGTGACATCGTTAACAAAAAATAGGACAACGTTGCACATCCAAGGAAGTGCTTCTCCAATCACACCACAAAGATCCACAACACTATCTACTTCAAGTGCAACATCAAGTGTCATATCAAGCCCATATTCTGCAAGCATAAGAAGACCAAAATTCATAAATTCAAATGAAATTTATGAGCAAGACGAAATTGATAGTAGCGCTGGTATAAATTCCTTGTTTGCATTATTTTGTCTTGTAGATGACCCAATACATTTTGAGGATGTAGTAAAATAAGAAAAAAAGGTTGCAATAATGGATGAAAAAATAGGAGCAATAGAAAAGAATGATACATGGAAGTTAGTGAACCTTCTGCAAGAAAATAAGTCATTGGAGTGAAGTATGTCTATAATACCAAGAGCAACATTGACGGAAATATTGAAAGGAACAAATCAAGGCTAGTTGTCAAGGGATTCAAGCAGTAGCATGGAAGAGAATATGCTGAGACATTTGCGCCAGGTGCAAGGATGGAGAAAGTGAGTGCATTGTTGTCGATTGTCATGCCACATAAATGGAAAGTGTATCAAATGGATGTAAAATCAATGTTCTTGAATGGAGTGCTGAAAGAGGAGCTGTATGTTCTACAACCTCCTGGTTATGAGGTAGAAGGCCAAAAATACAAGGTGTGTAGATAGCGTATAACTCTGTATGGGTTGAAGCAAGCACCACATGCATGGTATAATAGTATAAATGAATACTTGATGGACAATGGTTCGGAAAATGTGATTGTGAGCCTACTCTCTACATCAAAGAAAGTGACGGTAAGCTTCTTATTGTTGTTTTTTATGTAGATGATTTTATTTTTACAGGGAATGATGATTTCCTCATCACTGATTTCAAAGAAGTAATGAAAAGTGAATTTGAAATGACTGACTTGGGGTTGCTAAGATATTTTTTGGTCATAGAAGTGAAGCAAACAGAAAATGCAATTTTTATCTCTCAAGTAAAGTATGTTGAAAACATTTTAGAGAGGTTTAATATGTATAACAAAAAGCCAACACCAACTGCAATTTTCATGGGGTTTAATTTGAGCAAGGGAGATTGCAGAAGCAATGTAAATATGAAATTATATAAAAGTATGGTGGAAAACCTAATGTATTTGACCGCAACTAAGCATGATATAATCTATGCAGTGAGTTTGGTGTCAAGGTTCATGGAGACACCCAAGGAGACACATTTGCAAGCAGCAAAAAAGATTTTAAAGTATGTGAATGGGACAAAGGAGTATGGTATTTTGTAGATTCCAACAGATGATTTTAGGCTGGTTGGTTACACTGACAATGATTGGGCAAGAAGTGATGATGACAAAAACTGCATGTCAGTATATGATTTTCACTTGGGTTCAGGAGTCATTTCATGGGCTTCCGAGAAGCAATCAATAAGGTCCTTGTCAATAGAAAAAGCTGAACATGTCTCCGCAATAGCAACAGTGTGTCAAGCAGTTTAGTTGAGAATGATGTTGTGGGATTTATACCATGAACAAGATGGAACAACAACTATTTTTTGTGAAAACAGTTCAACAATTGCATTATCAAAGAATTATATTTTTCACAAGAGGACAAAGCACATTGATGTTAAATATCTTTTCATAAGAGAATTATTTAATAATGATTAGATTGTGTTGCAACACTACAGGTTAGAATAACAATTTGCAGACATCTTCACAAATCCATTGGCATGTGGAAATTTTGTTTGTCTTTGAGATTGTTTGTGAATGGTAAATGAAAACAATTGTGATTAAGGGAGAGTGTTGGAAAATTAATCTCAACCACCACTTAAATAAAGTTATCAACATGAGAACAATTATCCATTCTGCAACAAATAAAATAATTAAAATTCAAATAGAAATTTAATGCATGCTTATAAAAATCATATGGGAAAACATTTATTCTGAAAGTGTTATTTACTCCATGCAGCCTATGTAAGTTCACAAAATCATGTTCTCCCATCTTGTATATTAAATTTTGTTTGTCATGTATAGTGTTATTTAATCCACACAACCTTTGTAAGTTCAAAAAATGATGTCTGTGCATCTTGTGTATTATATTTTGTTGATCATGTATTAATGTCTTAGATATATATCTTTTGATTTAACAAGAAATAATAGGTTGAATATGCAAAGACAATGGGAGAAAATGAGTAAGAAATTTTTTTTTACTGGTGAAGGACTCTCAATCTCCATATGAATTACTTCTAGTGTTTTTTGAAATCATAATATAATGTTTGGTTAGTGGTGATATGCTTCTGGAAAATTTGACGTATTGTTTTTACTCTAACTACTCGGTTTTAGTCTCTTTCACCCTCAGTGAATTTTCTTGAAGTTTATTTGCTCCATTATAGTTGATATTTTAAATTTGATGTATTGTTTTTACCGTAACTACTGGGTTTTACTCTGTTTCACCGTGACTGAATTTTGAATTTTCTTTAAGTTTATTTGCTCCATTATAGTTGATATTTTAAATTTGATGTATTGTTTTTACCGTAAATACTCGATTTTAGTCTGTTTCACCATGAATGAATTTTTTTGAAGTTTATTTGCTCCATTATAGTTGAGATTTTAATTTTCGCCACTTTGTATTAAAAGCATGTCTCTTAAGATTCAATTTCCTTAAATATATGGTCTTTTTTAATACCTCTTTGCAACTTTGTATAAACTTTGTTTGTTGCAGAAAAGAAATACCCCTATCACAAATTCTTTAACGGAAACGCAAAATTAATCAACCTGTTAATTAATGCAACATACTTTTTTATTTATATTTTTTTCGTGGCAGTTCCACCGCAGACTTGTTAGTGGAGACTGGACCTTCAAAACATCTCAATCTAACCCCTAAATATGCATGGACCTACTAATTGGTGCAGTCCTTACTAGGAAAAAATTTAATAATATTTAATCTATGGTAGAGAATGATACAAAATATTTGATTCAATAATAATAAGATATGGATTTTTCCTTTTTAGGAATTTGAGAGATCATTTCAATATACCAAGGGTGTCAAACAATAGTTGGACCAAATTTTTCAAGGAATGGGCAGAGGACAACTCAACTTAAAACTAATAGTATGTTTCTTAGATTTTAGTTCACAATAAAAACATGAAAGTTGGTAAAACATGGGGTGCAACTTATTTCATCTTTGTTTTAATCTTTGGTTTCAGCCTAAGTACAATGAAAACTAATGGTGTGTTTCTTTGATTTCAGTTCACAATAAAAACATGAAAGAATAAAAAGTTGTTATAAGTTATTTTATATATAATAATGTTAAATGAATTTAGATTTAGCGCATTAGTAAATAATTATGTTAAAGTTTTTAGAAACATATCGTAACTAGTATTTTTTTACATTTATAAAATAATTATGTTTAATGTAATAATAATAGTTAATATTTCAAAATGTATTTTCATCTATTCATATCACAGACCCAATAATTGTATAGAACACTTAACACGTAGGGTTTACGAGCATCTAGCGTGCTACATAGTCAGGACCAAATGAAGATTCTGGTTCATAGTCAAGACCAAATAGAGATTCAGATCATATAATCATAATAAATAAAACCATATGGAAATAATTACTCTAATGATTAGAATCTAATAGATAAAATCCAACCACTAATTTTAACTAAAGAAAAAATTTATTTATTAATACAAAACAATATAAAATATATATAAATAAAAAATATATAAAAAAAGAGTCTATTAAAAAAAACCTCAAAAGGTTCCAACCCATGATAGGTCCTATAGTGATTAGTCAAAATTAAAAAACTGGAAAGTAAAAAAAACCATTATAGGTCCTATAACCGTTAAGTCAAAATTAAAAAATATAAACACTCAAAGGCCATTATAGGTCCTATAACCGTTAGTCAATGATCAAAAAATATACACAGTAAAAGGTGTCAAGAAAATTAACAATAACACAAGATGTCTATGAGAAAAAAAGAAATCACGATTAACAAAAGGGATGAGATTAAAAAATAAATAGGGGATATAAAGAAATAAATAGGGAGACTTATTATAATTTGTGTATTTAATTTAATTCAATTTAATCAATCTATTAATTAATTAATATTGTAATATAAAAGATAAATAATCCTCTATTGAAATATAAGAAAGTTAATAAGGAACACCTATATTAATAAATATAAGAAGAAAGACAAAAATATAAGAAGAAATAGTAATGGTTAAAGGCTAAATCAATTAGAGAGGAAAAGTCATTACATAAAGGAACAAAGATAATAAAATAAGAGATAATAGAAATAAGATATATAAATTAAATGAATACATAAATATTTGAATAAATAATTTAAGAATAAAGGCTATGGACTTGATAGTTTTTTACTTTTTATTCATTATTTTTATTTAGATTATTAGGTTTCTTTTCTATTTCAATGGTTTTCTTAAATTTTTTATAAAAGAAATGATCAATTTTTGTAATGACCTATGTGTCTTCAACGAATATGTGATGTTTTGTTTTTTCCACATGTTCTACCCATGTTTAGGAGTGAGTCTTCACATGCTTTATGTTATTTATGTGCTCGTGAATCCTTCGATTTAGCGTGAAGCCAACTTCACCAATGTAGGGTGTCCTGCAAGAACATGGAATCACATGAACACCTTTCAAATATTTAGCGTACACAAGGTCTTTAGCTGGTCTTAAGGAGCTTAGGATGGTGTTAAGGGGCCTAAAGGTATAGGGAACCTTATGTTTCCTCATGATCCTAGTAATTGTTTCCATGATCCCTTTGATAAAAGGAAGATGAACCCATGTAATCTCATCATTGAGTTATTTCTTAATCAAAGGACCTTTTCTAGATTTAAGGAAAGCTTTAAGTATCTCACATCCATTGTATCCATTATTGTTAAAATCATTAAGAAGATCATATTTTTCATTAGGGATGTGGTTTTCGTCAGAAAGAGTAACTAGAGTGTTGAGAGTACACAACTTTTAAGCAAGGAAATGATGGGAATTAGCATTAAAATGCTTCTATGTATGATTTTTCTTCTGAAAAACTTAGTGGGAGAAAGAACCATCATCTTTCTTCAAAATAAGGACATTAAGGAAAAGTAGTTAGCCATTGACTTTGCATTCCACAGTAAAATTTATGGAGCTAGACTAATTGTTAAGATGCTGGAAAAAGAGATCTAACTTTTCACAACCATGAGGCCACCTTATGCATCTGTCATCCACAAATATTTTTCAACGCTTTGGTTTGAAAATATCTGAGGCCAAAGCCTTAGATTCAAATTATTCCATGAAAAAATTAACCACTATAGGAGAGAGGGGGGAAACCATGGCAACGTCACAAGTTTGTTCATAAAATTCTCCTTCCAAGTTAAAGATAGTATAGATAAGACAAATTTCAACAAATTTAGATGTATCTGGATATTTCATCTTATTGATGACTTATATGGCCTCATTTATCGAGAAATTTTTATAAAGGGAGGCCACATAGAAACTAATAAGAATATCTCCAAGATCTAACTTTATAATTTTTAGCTCATTGGTAAAAGAAGTGTCTTTAACATAGGACTACGAAAGGACAATGAGGGGTTTAAGCTTATTTGCTAAATACTTTGGAAGAAGACATGTTGGCATTCCTATGTTATTGACAAAGGGTCTTAGGGGACCCCCTCTTTATGGATCTTGGGAAGTCCATAGATCCTAGGAGTGAGAGGGCTACTCTTGATGAGTTTATGGCTAAAAGAGCCAACACTACTACTAGATTTTATAGCCACAGAAATAGTTCTTGAAACCTTCTTTAAGGGATTCTAACTAAGCTTCACGTAGCTCTCATTGTTACAAAGGTGATCTAACATCTTTCTCCGATAATATTTTTGAAATATTAAATTAAAATATATATATAAAGCATTTGTAGAGATCGTTTTTTTTTTGCAAATTGGGGTACAAATGCATGTTACACACTTTTATTTTTGGTTGTTGGAAATTGAGATATATTCAATTTTAATTTTTAAATATTTTTTACCTTAATTTAGATATATTTAAACTAAGCTTATTAATTACTATATAATACTTATTTATTATTTATTATTTACCATTATATAATTCATTTAAAAAAAATTGTTAATTATTTTAATGTTGTTTTGTTTCCTAAATTTTTACAATATAATTTATTTATATATTTTTAAAATTTATAATTAACTTAACTTTTGAAAAAACTTTAAAACCATTCAAACCCAATATTCCAACAGATCCATATTTTAAACAAATTCAAGTAAAAACCAAAACATTGAAGTAGTAAACTATACTCATATGTTGTAATGAATGGAAATGGTGTATATCGTTGTGATAGCTGCATTAAGGATAACTAGTTGTTAACTAGTTAAAAAACAATTTTCAATTATTATTTTAAGCAAAAAGACTAGAATTAGGAATGTTGTGCTGAAAAGTTATTTTCATTAATGATTAAATAGAAATAACGAATCAGTTATAGGAAATAATTTCATAAAAAAAGTAAAAGTTGATGGTAAATGTTTTCCAAGAACTTGAAAGTGGTTGGGAATAGTTGGAAACAGTTACCTGCTCTTTTGTGGATAAGAAACTGATCCACAGTGAGGAATAGGGGTTCTCTTCATGGAGGAAGGGAGAGTGCTAATTTTACAGAGCTGATTGTGATCAGTGGAAACACTCAGAAATAATCCAAAAATATTTCTGGTACTGACTGGACTAGGTGTCCTGAGGTCATAGCAGAATGATCACTGTTAACCAGAGGAGAACGTAATCAACTCTCTTGGTTGGTTGAGAAGAACATCATCATCAGAAAATAATTTACAGATAAGTACTAAGTTTGTTAGAAATTTGAAATTTATACGAAAAGTTATTACAAGGCTGGTAACCAAGCTGTGATGTAAATAATGTATTTACCTTAAGCTGTGATGTGAATAATGTATTTACTATTGGCTAAGATGTGAATAATGGTTGGAAAGTTACTGAGAATTTCGTATAATTCCTCTAAGTTTAAATTCCGCAATTAGATAAGTACTTATGAAGGAAACACTCTATCGTTACAAATATAAAATTGTTTGTACAGAGTAATATAGGTACTCGAATAAAACAAAATATAGAAGAGGTTTTATCTTGTTTGGTAGAAAGAAATATTGAATAGATATACAACAAGAAAGAGAACCATTATAAAATTAATTCAACAGTATTGTTAAAATCCCAGGGCTTAGAACGCAGAACTTTTTTTTGGTAAACAGAAACTTAACTATATATATATAAATGTAGTACAAGCAGATAAGTTAAAAGACTTCGTTAAATCTGAAATGTAGGAATTAACCCGAAATCTTGATAACATGCAGAGAATGAAAAAAACTCTTTCCTGATTTGAAACTAAACTTTAATGGAGTTTACTATCAAATCCGTGTATGAGGAAAACCTCACTCCGGATTTAGTCGTTGCTTCAGCATATAAAACACACACAAGAATCTCGGTGGTCTAGTCACCTACAACTTAGAAAAAATCAATCTCGAAATTTAAAGTACTGTGTAAAACAAACCCTTGAAAAATCTAAGTGTAAAGTACTGTGTAAAACAAATTGACAATTCCTATAAAATATTGCTAAGAAGGATTTGTATAGTTCACCTAAGATAGTTACCAGAGTGGTTTCATGCTATGGTATCATTAAAGAAGAAAATACACCATGAAAGAAAACCCGTATACTTCTTTTTAGAGTAAAAATAAAGGAAAAATTAGGCATAAGACCGGAATTGGCACTGCATGTTGAACTGTGGTAAATGTTAAAACTAAAACTCTGTTATATTCAAGATTGTTAACGAAAAACTAATCTGAAATAACAGATACATAAATTTGAAATGCAACTATGAATATTTATTAACGGCATAGTCATAAATTTTATACAATTGGAAGAAAGACTGGAAAGAATAACTTCACTTCGAAAGATTTCCATTTATAATGTTACTGTTCTTTTCTTTAAAAAGACGAAAGAGTCACGAAAGAAGAGAAGTGCATTCATAGAAATGACACCAAGGCTGGCACAAATACAATGTTATTGGCTCTTAAGCCTCACGACGACTGTAATTTCAAAATACAAGGTATAATCATTAAACAAACTATGTTGTAGACTAAATATTTCGGTGCAAATTTGACAACACGATAAGAATTTGTAGTCCAGACTGATGGTAATTAAATACCTGGAATAGTAAAAAGAATAATGATGAGTCTCGAAATTCCGTTGAAGGAGCAAACCCCTAGCTTTGTTAGAATTTACCTGCAAGGAAGTGGAAAAGAAAAACAAGTTAGATGTAAGAATTTAAATATGAGACTGAGGAAGCACATCTCCAAAAGAGTAATTTTTCCTGAATTGTTTCATACCTGTAACCATCGCTTCTTTAGTTCGAAGCTAACCTTGAAGTTGGTTCACACTTTCAAGCATAAAAGGAGGGGGTCAGGGTTTCTTTCCAAGTTAAGAATCGTATAAGAGAAGATCACCAAAGAATTTACGAGTAAAGGAAGAGGATTGCTTACCTATCTCAGAAGTCAGTGTTGTTTCCAGGGCATCACGCTTCTGGCCGACTTAAAAACTGTAATCTCCAGATGTTTAAGGGAAAATATCTTCAAATTAATTGATCGGGCGGGAACTGTCCCATGCCTGAGATCTGGTGGAGATAGAACCAACTCCTCATGACACACAACCATGTTCTACAACGCAGATTTCTCTCAAGCGAAAGAGCAGCCGAGAGCAAACAAGTGGACACAGGAAGGAAATGAGGTAAGTATGCGGTATTCCTGGGGTTAAAGCCTAGGTCTTCCTCCTTCATTTCCTTACGTTGATTTAAGCTTGATCGGACGGGAAATAGGAGGTCAGATGTCCTGCAAATCTCGAGGTCATCCACGGATCAACCATAACACACAACAGCTGGAAAACGTAATAAAATAATCTTGTAAAGTCGTTGTCGAGTTGTACGTGGTTTTTAATTCCAGTTGGTACAAAGATTAATGCCATGATGGTCGATGAGATATTTATTTTATTATACCTGCCGCTAGTAGGTATTACACATCAAGTTTTTTTTTTTGTGATTACACATTAATTTGTCTGTGGGCAATTTTTTTTTTTTAATTTTCCATAGTTAAATATTAATATTTTTTATTGTTTATTTATTTAAATTATTTAAATTTATTTTTCTTAAATTTTATTGGCTGCTAGTTTTTACTTGTTATTGCAGATGGTGCATGAAAAAGGTTTAAAGCGTGCCAACGAGGGTTATACAAGGCGGCTGACAAGACGTCTATGAAAACCATATTGTCTAGCGTCTAATATGTTGAATTCATCACAAACGTTTGCATTGGAGAGACATGAAGGCACGTGGCTCTTATAAGCTTTTTTTTTTTTTTTTTTGTAAGCTTAGGTGGTACCTTCTATTTTCTATTAATAAAATCAAGCAAAAGATACAAAACTAAACCTCAACCTACGTGCAGGAAACCAGGTATTTTGGTCATCGAAATTCAAAATAAGTCAACCAAAACATAAAAAGTCTTAACAACCTATACCATATCGGTCGATATTGAATATCCAAGTCTAGACACCATATCATATACAAAATGAATGCAACATAAAAACATTATACTAAAAGATGCTACATAAGAGCAATAAGATTTAGTTAATAGGCTTACGTGGTTGTCTCTATTTCAAACGTTGAATTTTTAAACCCGTCGTGATCTTATAAACCATAAAGAGTTGAATGTTATAGTGATTGAAAAGGTTAAGCAAGTACGACTTTTTTTTGTTTTATGAATAGGACCAAAGTATGATTTTTTTTCGCAATGGGCAATGGGCCTCCTTGTGAAGAAAACAATATAGTAAAATATCTATGTTCTTTATACGTTTAATTTTATTAAATATTTATTAAATTAAAATCTAGTTGTTATAATTAGTTAATTATAAACTATTTTGTATTTAAGGGTCGTAATAAAAAAATAAAGTTTATTCTATAATTTAAAAACAAATGTATAAAGTAATTTAATAATAATATAATTTAATTAATTGAAAAAATAACATTATATTTATAAAAGTTAAATTATATATATATAATTATGAATATGCAACAACTTTTACATTTATTATACTTGCTGCTCATGAGGTTTTTTTTTGTGATTAGACACTAATTTGTCTATGAGCAACAAACTTTTAGAATTTTCTAATAGTTAAACATTAATACTATTTACTACTTATTTATTTAAATTATTTAAATTTATTTTTCTTAAATTTTATTGACTATTAGCTTTTCGCATTCACTTATTATTGCAGATGGTTGTACAAAGAAGGTGTAAGGTTTGACGGCGACGGTTGTACGAGGCGGATAGCTCAAACTCTAATGCTTGTACAACTCACCGATATGAGTGCTCTTCATGTGACTCCATAACTCCAGAATTAATTTATGAATGCTATTTTAACTTCCAAATGATATTTTAAGATCCCAAAAAAGTAGGTGCAAATGCGTGGAACGTCCAGACGGTTCAAAGCAAAAAAAAGATTAAAAATAAAATATATTTAGATGATTAATATATATTATCTTCTTATTGTTAATATATATATATATATATATATATATATATATATATTGCTGGCAACTTCAAGCAAGTTCAATCAAGTCAGATTATCACCAAGTATATTTTCCATTTTGAACGATAAATGTAATTAAACGTAACAATTGTTTGAAGTGATGGATTCCAATCTTAAATAGCTATAGATATGTTCTTACCAACTAGATTAACCAGAGATTCAAAGCAAATACTCCTAAACTCTCAAACTTAAATTGCAAAGTTTCTATATTTACATTAAGCTGCAGGTAGTAGCTACTCTATAGCCCTTGTTTAATTAAAAGTTTGTAACACAGAGAGTATGATTAAAATCGAAGGAATTACTTTGTAGAAAATATAATGATTATAGACTTAGGTAATGTTATGATAAAAGCTAATTTACTATATGAAAGTAAATTAATGTTAATGCATCCAAATGTTTTACCTTAGTTCAATAGTTATGAATAGAATTTTATTTTATTTTTGGTTAAGTTAATACTTATAAAGGGTGTGACAATCGTTTACCCATTTCCTCAAGTTTTCAACTTGAGAAATGTGTAATTTTTTTTTTTTTAATCATATATCCTCTTATCCTCTCAATACTTCGTTAATTATTATTTTTTTTAACAAAAATCTGTGTGTGTTTGTTTAAAACAAAATGTGTGTTCAATGGCTTGGAACGTCATAGCATTTCTCTTGTCACGTTGGGAATATGCTATTTTGGATTATGTAAATTGTTGACTAATGCAAATCTATCCCAAATGATTTTCCTTGAGCTTCCTTAATAGTTCGTAGGCAACCTTTTAAAACATTTTGCACAGTTCTTTCTACATTTATGTTAAATTTCGCAAGGACTGTTGGTAGCTTTGTCTGATGTTGTCTCCCTTGCTGTTTTTACGTCGTGTTGCATGGGTTTTCCCGTTTTTAGAGATTTATGAGTATGTTACGGTATACTTTGTGAGGATTCAATTATATTTATGGTTTCTTTCTACTGAAGAAGAAAGAGGGGGCAGGACAATTAATTAATCCTGCCAGCCAAGGCCGTGACGGTATGATTCAACTGCTGGTTCATGTACTCTATTTTATGTTAATGATAACGGAAGTATTTTCGTGGGAGTTATTTTTCGTGCAAGACATAGCAGTTGTGTTGCCATTATAAGCTTTTTTATTTGGATGGAAGAGGAGTGTTCAAAGGGTTCATTTTAAATGTATTAAGAAGTATATTCTTCAATCCAATATTTATGCTGAAAAGGTTATTCAGCAACATAGTATAAGGATCTATAGATATACCATTTTTCTAATCAAATAATAATAAAAACAATTATTATATATATTTAAAAATTCCAATACAATTCAATATAAAGAATACAAAATTCAAAATATAAAGAATACTCCAAAATCTTTTAATATTTTTTTTAATTTTTTTTTTAAATGAATTCATATCCTATTAAAATATTTAAAAACAAAAATATATTTACGTCATAATTGTAATATTTGAAGATATTATTTTGTGGTTTTATTATAAATTTTGTTATGAAGTCTTGTAAAACAATTATTATTATAAGACCTAATATTAATATTAATATATAATAATATTAATATATTGGATTTAATAACCTTGGACAAATAATTTGCGAAGAGATTTACATTAGAAGGGATTTTGTCCTTCTAGATGCAAGAATTATTTGAGGAGAGATTTGCATTAGAAGGGATTTGATCCCTCTAGATGAATGATAGATCTGAGTAGTTAGATGAATCTAGGTTGGTATATTAGTCCTTGCCAAGGGATGACTATAGAAATAGATTTTCCTTTGACTACCCATTGGTTGAGCTTTGACCAATGTATTCTCTAATTACGCTGATAGGTGTCCCCCTGTTGGAATTGGCTACTTTAATTTTTTTGTTAATTAATTTTTTTGATCTCATGGTCCAAATTGCTACTTAATCTTTTTGTTAATTAATTTTTTTGATCTCATGGTCCAAATTGAAATATGTCGGTATATTCTCGTCATTTACACCCCATCAATGAATGAAATTGAAAATAATAATTTTCTTTCATATCTAAAGCACTTGTTGTTTAAATTATTTTCTTACCAAATTATGATTATAAATTTACTATGCCATTAATAATTGATTACGTATAAGTATTAATGAAAATTAAATTCCTGTATAACCTATTTTGAAATGTTTCTTTATTTTAAAAATCGCATTTAATTATGAAGGATGGCCAAACGTCCATTGCCTTATCAAGATACGAATTCAGTGTCTTATGTAATGTTTTCTAATATAATATCTTCACTCACTTTTGAAACGTGGAAGCATTCAATAATTAAATGCCAAACTGTTGGCATTCATTCACTTATGGATCCATTTAATGATGAAATGTCTTACGGTTAGCATTTTCCTCCACTCCTCAAACAAAATACTTCAAATCGATTCCCTGATTTCAATAAAAAATCAAATGTATGCTAAATAGATGGGAGTTTGAGGAAGTGGATTGAAAATAGAGAATAGTTTATGATTTGAAAGTGAAACATCATATTGCATGACAAATTCAAGCCTGGCATTTCTCTAGTTCGTGAGATGTTTCCAGAAATATCTGCAAGCGTCTAGCCGCAGAACGACCTACTAGGTTTTATACATTCGCCAATGGTATGAATATAGATAAATAGAATGTTTAGTTATTGGAATTTGTTACAATCTAGCAGTTTTATACATTAGGAAATGTATGGATGTCGGTAAATAGAATGTTTAATTGTTTTAATTTTTTACAATGCAACATGCCATTCGAAACTTCGGAAAATAAGTTTCCAATCTTTTAAATTTTGGAAGAAAATAAGAAACTTCGATTGGGTTTTTAAGTTAAAAAATAAATTTTCAGCCTCAAGATTCTCAACCTATAGGAAATGCTCCAAATCGACCCCTGAGGGAGTTGATGGCCAATAAATAATAGTTTTTGGTTTCAAAGTGAAATATCAGATTGCATGACAAATTTAAGCATCATTCTTGTGTTTCTCTTATTCCTCAGATGTTTCCATAAATATTTACTAGCGCTAGGGCGAGAACTAAATGCTACATTTATACTGTGGATATCAAAGCCTGGAATGTGAGGTGAACAAATTTCGTAGTACATAATTTCAAGGAGTAGACATAGAGAGTGTTACTTTTGCTTTCCTGGAGTATAGACCCATGATCTTTCCTAACTAAATCTCGGGCTTGCGCTTCTTTCATTTATTTTTTGAAACCCTATAGTGTATTCTTTTTGTCGTATATTTTTACGACTTTTGTTCTGTACTTTATTTTATTTCAAAACCCTTGTAGCCAAAAATTTTAATTTTGGTCTTTTACTTTCACATTTTGAAATATCATTTGTAACTAAAGGTTCAACCAGAATACAAATATATGCTCAAACATGTTTTGTGATTACATCGTCCCCCCTTGTCATCCGACATTAAACCTTATGTTTACAAGAATATGCATTAAATCCTTATAACCTCTCAATTTTAGAATAATTATGTTTTTTATATAGTAGTTTAGGTTTGTTTTAATATGTTTAATTTTTTATTTTTTAGGTTTTGGCATATGAAAGGATGAGATCTGCTAGATAAACAACCACATTGTTTGTAATAAACAATCCCATTATGATTTCAAATGATGAAAAAGGGTAAGAGGAGGATTTGGACAATGATGATGAGGATGCTTGGGAGGCTAGTTAAGATGAGGATCATGACCATGATGATTATGTATATGTTGATGATTCATGATATTAATAGTTTAAATGATGTCATGGGAAACATATTGACTTATTACAGTGATAGATGTTGATATATAGTAATGTGGGTATCATTTTTACTTTTATCAATATATCGTTATATGGGCATTATTTTGACTACAATGGAAACCCTTTTGGCTGGTTTATATATGAGATTGGATTAAAAAGGATTAAATTTTGGAAAAATAATATGTTGATAGCGAGGAAAAAAATGGAGGTAAATCTCGAAGCTAAAGTGAAGGAAAAGGCCAATATTAAAATGTTATAATGTGGGGGGATATGAGGTGGGGATATGATGTTAGCATAGAGGTTTACCATATTCCATAACATTTATGATTTCTACCAAATTCTCTATCGATTATAAATTGCATTGTGGTCAATGTTGAACACTAAATTCAATCATTTGACTAGGTTCCTCCCTAGTGGTGCCAAAACACAATAGTCAATATAAAATTAACTTATCCATTGCATATGTCTAATCATTCACATCCTTTATCTTTACATAAAAAAATATATTTTATTCAACATATTTATAATGTGATTGGTTCCAAACAAATATGGATGTTTTCATTGCTACAACTTTTAACATCTTTTGCTCTTTAGTAATAAGTAATAAGATTGATCAACCACCTTCTTTTAAGAAAAATCAGTAAATCCATAAACAATTAGTCTATCTTACAACACCAATAACATAAGTGTAAGAAAATACATGTGATGCACATAAAAGTCCTCGCTCTTTATTTATGTGCCATGAAATGGAAATTTATAACTCTTTCTAGATTAAACATGAAATGAGAATTTCACTATTTCTAAGTATATCAAAAAAAATGGTTTACAAATGCATAAAGAAAAACTTCAATATCCCATTATCAAAATAGTCCATTATCAAAATAGTCAATGATTTGTTTTCCTAAAATAATCTACCTCTTATTTGAAATTCCAAGTCAAATAAAATCACCTTAAAAATAAAAAAGCAATAATTAAACTAATTACTTTGTTTCTCCAAAGTAATCTTACTCTAATTTGAAATTCCAAATCAAAGAAAATCACCTTACATTTAAAAAACCGTAATTAAACTAATAAGTAATTGTGATATAATTTTATTTTTTTTCCAATCCAATTTGAAACTCCAAGTCAAAGAAAGCAGGTCACTAAAGTAAAGAAACTAAACAAAAAAACAGGTCACTAAAGTAAAGAAACTAAACAAAAAAATTGAGCGAATACGTAATTGTTAAAAACACAACGATGGAGAAAATACGTAAATGTGATATGAATTGTTTTATTTATATAATAGTGCAGGCTCTCTTATTGCAATAACACTGGAAAATGATTAGATAAATTATGGATGAAGGTTGGTAGTGTTGTTATTGATTTTAGGTTAAATTGGATTGGATGGTGATGATGAACCATTATATTTATTATATATAAAAAGAAAAGTTTAAATAAAAAGTTGAAATTTTTATATTAGAAAATCCAGCTTCTTTTCTATGATATTCAATTCTTTGTCAAAATAGTGAGTGATAATTATTTCCAATCAAATTTACCATCTTATTTAAAATAAATAGTTCGAGGTAAGAGGTGTCACCTCGAAGGTAGAAAAATAAGAGTTAATCGTACTTTAAATCTTACAATTTTGATCTAATATGTATTATGTAATACTTTTGAAATATTAAATAAGAAATATAAGAGTTAATTATACTTTAAATGTTATAATTTTGATATAATATGTCTTAATGTACTATGTAATATTTTTGTTTAATTAAATAGTGTATGTTTTTAGTTTATATGGGTGTCTACAAAGAGAAGGGAGATGTTGCACCTTGCAAATTTTTTAGGAATTTAAAACAGGGATGATATAAATAATTGATTTGAATATAGGCAAATTAGTTGTTTCTATGCTAGCTCTCTCCTCAGTATTAAAAGGATCGTCTCAAGTTAACCACTTGTGAAGGTGTTTATGTGTCAAATTTTATGTGTATTAAATTATGAGTTAATTAACTTTTAAAAATTCATATACAATTATGAATTGCAGAGAAATAACATACATCAATCACATAATACCATGGATGATAATGGAGTTCACCCCTCATCGGCTATATCTCCATGGACCTGCTTCAACTAGTTAGGCCCTCTTGGGATTAAGAGTCAAATGTCTGATTACAAGCACATGTAGTGCTCCAATAGATTTTAAAACTATACCATTGGCTTCATAGCACCCAAAAACCCATAAAATGACTATTCAATCTCTGAATTTGGTTTCCAGTTGATCTAGGCTTCACCTCCCATCTTGGTGGCCATGGATTTGTTTAATCTCTAAAATTAAAAAATCACCTTCAAAAATCCTCCAATGCCTCTGAAAATTGTACTAATGTATTCAGAGCATTAAATACATCTAAAAATGACTATTTATTCACTCCATTTGGCCTTCGGATAATCTAGGCATAACCTTCCTTCCTGGTGGTCCTAGGCTTCAAAATTCTTCAAGTGACCAAAAAAACCTGTATATTTTCTCCTCTGCCTCTGCAAGGTGTTCCAATGGATTCATACCATGCCAATCTACTAAAAATGACTCTCCCTAACCTAAAATTGGTCGAAAATTGCCTCATTTAATTTTTCCCTAGATTCTTCTTCTAAATCTGGAGAAACTCCACTTAGCTCTCACAATTTTGGAGGTGGTGTCGGACTTGGAGGTACTGGAAAAAATCTTGCCAACATAACTGCAATTAAATTAAGTCTTAATCATGGATTAAATGGGATAATATGCACACTAAACACGATTAACTTGGGTGCTTGTTCATGGTTATGTGGTAGGAGGGTTGGCTCGCGGGGCTGGCCCCCTCCTTTCGGCTATCAAATCCCATTTGCAAATTCAAATAAGATTTTGTCGCCATCATATGACAAAGACTATCCCGCGGCCTGTTGGTAATAGGCGATAGTGGTTGGGGGGAGGTCACGGGGTCGAACACCGACCTCCACCCCTACATACATTGTTTTGCACGCATAAAACATGCCATCGGACGTTTGCATAAATAATATATGTGCCATAGTCGGTCTTTGGAATAATTAAATGTATTCACGACCTTATAATATAGTTTCAAACATTTGAAAATAATTTGATTGGACTTTATAACATGCCTCCACCATAAACGTTAATCTGACCTTGCAATAGTTTAATTCCTCAAACTATGGGTTAATGTTATACGCGGAAATTATTATAAGTTTGGATTATGTGTGTATATATATATATATCCAACCTTAATACAATAAAATAATTTCCAAAACATAAAAATCATCATGAACCCAAATTCAACCTTGGAGGACATTGGGAAAAATTCACCTTTACAAACCAAATTAGTGAATCCTACAGTGAAACTTGTCATAGTCTCATTGGGAAAAAACTGAAAAATATTCCATGCATGTTGACTGAGCTACCGTGTCATCAACTTGTACATGTTCTGCAGTTAAAAAAAAAAATTAGTATGTTCTGAAGGACGATGAGTAGGCTATAAATTTCTCATTCAAACTCGGTTTTCGATGAAATGAGTTTCATTGGATTCCTGGCGATGGGTCTATCATTGCCATTCTGGTTTGGTGCAACTATGAGCACTTTGAATTTTGAACTAATTTTTGCCCCTGATCCAGATTCCGATCACTCCTTCCCACTGACATATTTTTTGACCCTAAAAGGTTGGTTATCTCCTGATATTTGAATACTCTTTTGTTTTCCAAGTTCTATTATCTTGATTCTACTTGGAAAAATCATCATGACAACCACTTTGGTTCACTAACATGCTTTGCCTTTCAAATAGTGTTGGCAATATGATGCAATGTGTTGTCCTTGATGGCAACCTAGTTGATGAAGTTGTCTTTGGATAGCAACCTATGTGTTAAAGATGTAAGAATGATGTATCTACAGTTCAATTCAGATGTGACAGAGAAAATAATTCCAGTAAGTGCTGGAGAAATGATAAATATAATATGTCACAATGTATACGCGAGTTTGTAAAGGCCAAGTAGCGTATGCACGCGGATAACTATGTCCCAAGACGCGTATGCCATTTTGAGCTCCAAATTTATAATACCAAGGGGCATTACCATGGTTTTGGCACACAGTATTGAGCGTTGTATGGTTTATTTGATTCCGTCCAAGAATACCATCGGAAGTTGTGTGGTTTTGGCTCATGGTATTGATAAAGGCTAAACTATATGAGGAGAAGAGGATCATAGTGCAAGGTGTGCATGTGTAAGGGTTGAATCTCTTTAAGAGATATTTTCATGGTTGAACTCTATTCTTAAACGATAGATCTGAATCTATGATGCACCTATGGATATGATGAAGGTTCAAGATCTCTAGATCTAGAAATGATGAATCTCTAGGATGATCTGCAAGAGAAATGATGAAGACCTGGCGCAAGTCTGATGAAGAAATTGAAGAAATCTGGGTAATTTTATAGATCTGGTCTGTTCTGCAAGTTTATCTTTTACATATCGATACGCTAGTTTGTCTCGGTAAAAGCGCGTATATACGCGGATTCTCTTAATAAAAAGCGCGTATGGAAGTTAGGGTTTCTGAAGTTTATTACAGATATTACTTCAGTGATTTCTGTTTTCTCTCTGCTGTCGGTCAATGAGGTCTACTTGAGGTTTTGGGTTGATTGAATATGGATTATGCTGCTGATTTGATAATGAACAAATCTAATCACTGATTGAGAAAACATGATGAAGGATGAGTGAGAAAACATGGCTAAACCTGACTGACTGTCTAAAGGTTCTGCATTGCTGAAAAGGTGTCTGACTGAAAACCTCATATCTGAATCTGAGATTGATCACATTCTAAAAATCGGTATTCTCAGAAGTATACGCAAGTTGATACGAAGAAAAGCGCGTATACACGGAGCTTCGGTGAAGAGAAGTGGCGTATGCATTTCATGTTATGAAAAACAGTATGCACAGAGGCATACATAGGTTGGTGAGCAGGGAAGCGAGTATACACGCGGCTTCAATAAAGAGAAGTAACATATGATATTTGAATTGATGAATGTTCAAAGTTGAGTTTGTATCTGCATATTTGTTTTTGAAGTCTGGGTTATTTCTGATGCTCTGGTTACAGTGGGCTTACTGTTCTGATTGAAGTTTTGAGTAAAGTATGGTTGTTAATGTTAAGGGGTTGTGTTGAAGCTGTTTTGATCTAGTATGAAAATTGATGAAACGTGGTTTGAAATGGATCTGAGGGTTGAAGCCTTCAGTATGAAAGTATAAGCTTTCAGCCAGTAGAATCTGGTGTTGAAATCAGGGGGTCGAAGCTCCCTTCCAGGAGAGGCTGGTAAATGAGATCAGGGGGTTGGAGCTCCCTTCCAGTTGTAACTGAAAAACGAGAGAAGGTTGCAGCCTTCTGCAGGTAGAAGCCTGCGTATTGGTATAAGTCTGCATCAATACAATGTTGTAAAAGGTTTTCTATATAATAAAGATTGAAGACAGAGACGACAGTAACGGTGGTTTTCTCCCGATTTGGGTTTCCACCTTAAATATTGGTGTTCATGTGTGTGATGCTTTATACTATTGTTTACTGCTCATAACTTCAGATTATCTAGCCTTATTCCTAACTAATAAATCTGTTTAAAAGACTTATTCTCTAAATCTGAAAGATAAATCAGTATACGCTAGTTTCCTTCTATATTTTCGCGTGCATATGCTAGTTCAGTTCATAGAAATCACGTATGGAAATCTGCTCAAAGAAAAAGTAAAAAGTTTTTAGTTAGCTCTATATACTAATTCACCCCCCCTCTCAATATTTTTCCCAACAATTGGTTTCAGAGCAGGTCCTTCTGAAAAATCTTAGCTGCTAGAAGGAAGATCAATCAAGATGAGCAATCAAGATGGAACAACATCTATCAGGCCTCCGCTCTTCAACGGAAACAATTTAATCTTTTGGAAAACAAGGATGAGATCATATCTTCAGTCTCTGGGAGCAGATGTATGGGCTATTATTGAAGGAGGATATCAATATCCAGCCGCAGTACCAACAGATCCAACGGAAAGAAAGAATTATGAAAAAAATGCAAAAGCGGTCAATGCTCTATTGGGAAGTCTAACTGAATCAGAATTTGTCAAATTCATGCAGCTGGATACAGGAAAGGAAATATGGGACAAAATCATTCTAAGTTATGAAGGTGATGCAAAGGTAAAAAGTGCTAAACTCCAAACTCTCAGAATTCAATATGAAAATCTAAAAATGCATAATGAGGAGAGCATTGCCAGTTTCTTTTTACGTCTTGATGATATTGTAAACCGTATGAGAAATCTGGGAGAAACAATAACCGAATCTACTTTGGTTGAGAATGTTTTAAGATCACTAACGGAAAAATTTGAGTCAAAAGTTTTTGCTCTTGAAGAAAAGCAGGATCTTGAAAGTCTTACTGTGGTGCAACTTCATGGCATACTAACTGCTTGTGAAATGAGTAGAGGAGGACCATTTGAAGTCAAAGAAGTCGTCTTTAGAGCTTCTACAAAAGGGAAAGAATTACAAGAGACAGAAGGATCAGGGTATATCTCAGAAGAAGATGAGGTAAATTTTGTAAAGAAACTCCAACTTGGCACAGGATGGTTCAGAGGTAAACTTCCTTTCAAATGTTTTGCTTGTGGAAGAGTTGGTCATTATGCTGCTAAGTGTCCTTACAAAGAAACACATGAAAAAGGGAAGGAAGTAGCAAGAAGGAATAAGAATCAGTTTAGCACTAGAAAATGTTACTATACTCATGAAGACAGTGATGGGTTATCTGACAGTGAGGAAGAATGTGAACAAGATCTTAGACTTCTCATGGCATTTGAAAAAGAATCTAGAGAATAAAAAGATACTTTTATAGATTCTTTAGAGGACAATGATTTTATTGATGAAGTCAATCAACTCAAAATATTCTTAGAAGAAAGTAAAATATCCATAGAAACTCTGAAAAATCAGCTTGAAGAAAAGGAGAAACACAATGAGAAATTAGAATGTGAAATAGTAAGTCTAAGAAAATAAATTGAGAAAGTGAAGACTTTGAATCTTAGATTTGCTAAAGGATCTGAAACCTTATATGAGATTATCAAGGTACAACTGTCACCTCTTATAAAGACAGGTCTTGGATATATCGAAGAATCTTCTCAGGCTTCAGCACCAAATTATCTAAAAGCAGCTACAGCTAGTATACAACATTCTGCCACTCAGCAAGGGAATAAAGAATCTTTACAGGTAAAGCATGACCATCTCAATTCAAAGAACACTAACAAGAATACCTTTCAAAGAAACACCAATCAACAGGTAAATTCAAGTAGAAGATTTCATGATCGCAAAAATTTCTTCTTCAATGGACAATGTTTCTCATGTCACAATTTTGGTCATAAAGCTGTTCAATGTGTTGCATATAAAACCATCATGACAAGAGAAGCAAGAAAGAAAAGGATTGATATTGAAACAAAGAAGAATACTTATAACAACTTTTCTCCTCTTCAAAATGAAGTTGAATGTGCTTACTGCAATAACTTTGGCCATGAAGAATCCGAATGCAGGAGCAAAGTTCAGCTAAAAGAACATGTTCCTTCAAGCTCCAAAGTATGGAAAAAGAAGGAATTACAGGTTGAAAATTGTGGCATAGCGTTATTTGCAGAAGATGAAGAAAACCAATGGTACATTGATAGTGGATGCTCAAGACACATGACAGGTGAAAAAAACAAACTTCTTGCATATAGTGCTCTAGAAAAGGAAAAGAATGTTACATTTGGAAATAATACTCCTGCGGTCATTAAGGGAAAAGGGTCTATTTTTCTAAAAGAAAAGGTGAAATCTAATGATGTCATGTATGTGGATGGATTAAAGCATAACCTGTTAAGTGTAAGTCAAATGTGTGATCAAGGAACTGAAGTTGTATTTAGTTCAAAATAATGTGTGGTACGTGATCTTGATACAGGTAAAACAATTATAAAAGGAAAAAGAACTCCAAGCAATCTGTATGTATTGAAGAACTGCAAAGAACAATGTTACTTGAGTAAATCTTCAGAAAATTGGCTATGGCATAGAAGGTTGGGGCATCTGAGCTTCTCTCAAATCAACAAATCAAGCAGACTTAAAGCTGTTCGCAATCTTCCCAATATTACTCTACCTGAAAGTATCATATGAAAATCTTGCCAATTCGGTAAGCAAACCAGAGTGCAATTTAATGCCAAGGAAGGATCATCAAGTAAGCCTCTTGAACTCATTCATACTGACATATGTGGACCTGTGAGGAAAAATTCACCACGTGGTGAACAATACTATATCTTATTTATTGATGACTTCTCTAGAATGTGTTGGATTGGGTTGATTAAACACAAAGATGAAGCATTTGAGAAATTTCAGATCTTCAAAGCACTGGTTGAAAATGAATTAGATCTAAAAATAAAGTGTCTTAGATCTGATTGAGGAGGAGAATATACATCAGATGAATTCCTTGAATTTTGTGAAAAACATGGCATAAAAAGACAGTTTTCTGTAGTTGGCACTCCACAAAAAAATGGCGTAGCAGAAATAATGAATAGAACAGTTCAAAAAATGGCTAGAGCTATGCTTGATGATTCCGGAACACCTAACACATTTTGGGGAGAAGCATCACATACAGCAATAAATATTCTTAACAAGGCACATGTTCGTGTAAATAGTGATAAAACTCCATATGAACTCTGGTATGGTAATCCTCCCACTCTGAAGCATTTTAGAGTTTTTGGAAGAAAATGATTTATCAAAAATAATGATGAAAAAATTGGCAAGTTTGAACCCAGAGAAGATGAAGGAATACTTCTTGGTTACTCCTCTAGGAGTAGAGCATATAAATGTTACAATAAAAGACTTTGGAAGATTGTTGAATGTATTGATGTTGTTATTGATGAGTCTCCTGCAACTCCAAAAGAAGAAAAACAAACAACAGATGAAGACGATGATGACATATATCCTTCTACATCAAATAGAAATGATATAGACAGTGAACCCAATGAAGAACCTGAAGATGATTTATCTGAAAAAGCTCCATCCATATATGTTCAAAAGAATCATCCAGAATCTCAAATTTTGGGAGAAAAGGGATCAGGTGTACAAACAAGGACTCTTGTGGGATCTTCTAGCTATCTGGAATTTCTATCCACTATTGAACCACACAATGTCAATCAAGCTAGTAAAGATGAATGTTGGATTCAAGCCATGAATGAAGAGCTTGATCAAATTGAAAATAATCACACTTGGGAATTAGTACCAAGACCTCAGGACAAAAATGTCATTGGAACTAAATGGATATTCAAAAACAAGTTAAATGAGAATGGGGATGTTATAAGAAATAAAGCTAGACTTGTTTGCAAGGGGTATGCTCAACAAGAAGGTATAGACTTTGAAGAAACTTTTGCTCCTGTAGTTAGACTTGAAGCCATAGAATGTTTCTTGCTTTTTCAAGCTTCCAACAAATCAAAGTTTATCAAATGGATGTTAAATCTGCTTTTCTCAATGGTGATCTAGAAGAAGAAGTTTATATAGAACAACCAGAAGGATTCATTTTGGGAAATGATGCAAATCTTGTTTGTAGACTTAAAAAAGCTCTATATGGTCTCAAACAAGCTCCAAGGGCATGGTATTATCGTCTTGACAAATATCTTCATCAACAAGGATTTTCAAAGGGGTCTGCTGATAGCAACTTATACACAAAAATTGAAAATGATAAACTATTGATTGTGGTTGCATATGTTGATGATATCATTTTTGGAAGTAATGAAGAATCTATGAGTCAGAAATTTGCTTCTGTCATGCAGCAAGAATTTGAAATGTCTTTACTTGGGGAACTAACATTCTTTCTTGGCTTGCAAGTGCATCAAACTGCAGATGGTATATTCTTATCACAAGAAAAATACCTTAAGCAAATTCTAAAGAAGTATGGCATGGAAGAGTGCAAACCTGTAAGTACACCAATGATAACCGGATGTAATCTCAGTTCTCATGATGATTCTCCCATGGTGAACCAACCAGATTACATATCTATGATAGGAAGTCTACTTTATCTCACTGGGACTAGACCGGACATTATGCATGCAGTAGGGATTGTTGGACGATTCCAAGCTAATCCAAAAGAGTCTCACCTTCAGGCTGTCAAAAGAATATTCAAATATCTACAAGGAACTCAAGACTTTGGACTATGGTATCCAAAGAATGCCGATCTCACTCTTCATGCTTACACTGATGCAGATTGGGCTAGAAATGTTGATGATCGGAAAAGCACTAGTGGTGGTGCATTCTATATGGGGCCCCGGTTAGTATCTTGGTTCAGCAAGAAGCAAAGCTCTATTGCCTTATCTACAACAGAAGCAGAATATGTGGTTGCCACATCATGTTGCACTCAACTTCTTTGGATGATGCAAACCTTACAAGACATTCAAATCAAATTTTCACCTCCTATCTCCATTATGTGTGATAATACAAGTGCCATCAATATCTCAAAGAATCCTGTTATGCATTCCAAGACCAAGCACATTCCCATCAAGTATCACTTCTTACGTGAACAAGTGCTTGAACAAAAGGTGAAGTTGGAGTATGTTCCCTCCAAAGAACAAGTTGCTGATATATTTACCAAACCTTTACCCAGGGAAGCGTTCGAATATTCTATTAGTAAGATGGGGAGTTATTCCCCCTCTCAGAAGATTAGATCTACTTAAATTCAGAATATTAAATTGGATACGCGGATTTCCTGAAGGACAGTCACGTATATACGCGAGTTTATACACAGAAAACCGCATATGGGTGTTTGCTGACAAAAAATTTTTGGGTCAGCATTCTTCAGCACAACTGTGGCGCTGTTGGATATCTCTAGTGATGTTCCAGCTCTCATACTTATGTTTCATTCTCTAATTCTTCTAATGAAGATTCCTTGATGATTTTTTGGTGTTAAATGATGGCTGTGCCAAGGGGGACATTGGTCATGGGTATGATGCATTGTTGGCATTCTATCTGCTTATGCCTGAAATCGATCTCCGCTTGATAATCTTTGATTTTGATTACAAGTCATTTTTGTAATTGATAAAAGGTCATATGAGACCTATGATGTAAAATTGAAATATTCAGTCATGTAAGGACTTGCTCAAATATGTAAACCCACTTGGTTGGGTACTTGAGTCACATATGTAAATCCACTCAGTTGGATCATTGATGTAAGTATGAGTCCTTTGTGATAGGAAAGGTCATAGTGTCATGTACTTCATTGAAAATTATGCTTGCAGATTCAGCATGAACTCAGGGGGAGCATGGTCACTTCAGTGCACATAAGATCTACAGAGCTCTTCTTTCTACAAGAGAAGAAAAACCTTGTTTTGGTTTTTATCCGCCCTTTGCCCTTGATGTCAAAGGGGGAGAGGATCATGGTGTTTGAATAATGGTTATACTCAATGTATCTATCTGTTTTGGTGATCAAAAACCATCATGGTTGCCATCAAGTCCAAAGGGGGAGATTGTTGGCAATATGATGCAATATGTTGTCCTCAATGGCAACCTACTTGATGAAGTTGTCTTTGGATAGAAACCTATGTGTTAAAGATGTAAGAATGATGTATGTACAGATGTAACAGAGAAAAGAATTCCAGTAAGTACTGGAGAAATGATAAATATAATATGTCACAATGTATACGCGAGTTTGTAAAGGCCAAGTCACGTATACACGCGGATAATTACGTCCCAAGTCGCATATGCCCTTTTGCGCTCCAAATTTATAATACCAAGGGGCATTACCATGGTTTTGGCACATAGTATTGAGAGTTGTATGGTTTATTTGATTCCGTCCAAGAATACCATCGAGAGTTGGGCCATGTGGTCGTTAGTCGATAAAGTGATAAATTATATATAGAGAATAGGACTGTATAGTGGTGTGCATGTGTAAGGGTTGTTAATAAATAAGTCTCTTTAAGAGATATCTGCATGGTTGAACTCTGTTCTTAATTGATAGATCTGAATCTATGATGCACCTATGGATATAATGAAGGTTCAAGATTTGTAGATCTAGAAATGATGAATCTCTAGGATGATCTGCAAAAGAAATGATGAATACCTAGTGCAAGTCTGAGGAAGAAATTGAAGAAATCTGGGTAAGTTTATAGATCTGGTCTGTTCTGCAAGTTTATCTTTTAGAGATCTATACGCTAGTTTGTCTCAGTAAAAGCGCGTATATACGCGGGTTCACTTAATAAAAAGCGCGTATGGAAGTTAGGTTTTCTGAAGTTTATTTACAGATATTACTTCTGTGATTTCTATTTTCTCTCTGCTGTCAGTCAATGAAGTCTACTTGAGGTTCTGGTTTAATTAAATATGGAGTATACTGCTGATTTGATAATGAACAAATCTAATCACTGATTGAGAAAACATGATGAAGGATGAGTGAGAAAACATAGTTAAACCTGACTGACTGTCTAAAGGTTCTGCATTGCTGAGAAGGTGTCTGACTGAAAACCTCAGATCTAAATATGATATTGATCACATTCTGAAAATCAGTATTCTCAGGAGTATACGCAGGTTGATATGAAGAAAAGCGCGTATACACGCAGCTTCAGTGAAGAGAAGTGGCGTATGCATTTCATGTTATGAAAACAGTATGCACAGAGGCATACACAGGTTGGTGAGCAAGGAAGCGCGTATACATGCGGCTTCAGTAAAGAGAAGTAGCATATGCTATTTGAATTGATGAATGTTCAGAGTTGAGTTTGTATCTGCATATTTTTTTTTGAAGTCTGGGTTATTTCTGATGTTCTAGTTACAGTGGTCTTACTGTTCTGATTGAAGTTTTGAGTAAAGTATGGTTGTTAATGTTAAGGGGTTGTGTTGGAGCTATTTTGATCCAGTATGAAAATTAATGAAACGTGGTCTGCAGTGGATCTGAGGGTTGAAGCCTTCAGTATGAAAGTAGAAGCTTTCAGCTAGTAGAAGCTGGTGTTGAAATTAGGGGGTCGAAGCTCCCTTCCAGGAGAGGCTGGTAAACGAGATCAGGGGGTTGGAGCTCCCTTCTAGTTGTAACTGAAAACGAGAGAAGGTTGCAGCCTTATGTAGGTAGAAGCCTGCGTACTAGTATAAGTCTGCATCAGTACAATGTTGTAAAAGGGTTTTATAATAACATGAATACGCAGACCTACGTTGTCGCGTTGTTTTTCCCCGATTTGGATTTCCACCTTAAATAAGTTCATGTGTGATGTTTATATTGTTGTTTAATCGTCATAATTTGATTATCTAGCTCCTTTATTCATAACTAATAACCGTTGAAAAGACCGATTCTCTAACCGAAAGATAACCGCATACGCTAGTTTCCTTCTATATTTCCGCATGCATACGCTAGTTCAGTTCATAAAAATCGCGTATGTAAATCTGCTCAAAGAAAAAGTAAAAATTTTTCAGTCAACTCTAAATACTGATTCACCCCCCCTCTCAGTATTTTTCCCAACAAATAGCTTGGCTCTTCAACCAATGTTCTCATTTTTCTGCTGACCCAATCCAACACTTGTTGGTTGCTTGTTGACTAATATAACACTTTGTTGTATTGAATTGATTCCTTGGTGCTTGGAAAACTAAATTTTTTCCTTCCCACTTAGAATCACGTTCCTACTTTGCACAAACATGCATTTGATGCAAATTTCTCCTTAGAAACCACTTTTTCAACCCATCTGAGTGAACTACAGCAACGAGTTCCAACATCAGTAATAACAAGAAAATAAATGACCCTTTTTTAACTCCATGGTTCCAAATTCCACATCTGGAAGGATGCATTCGCCATCTCTTTCTCTTCTTGCCGTCAACACATAAGATGGTCTACAATGGTTGCAAACTTTTTTTGGCTGAAAATTCTTTGACATCTTGTCACAAACACAACTATCAATCTGAAAAATATATTATGCAAGAAACATAACATGACGACATATCATCTTTCTCCTTCAAAGCGAAAAATTTCACATCATGTGAACATCGCCATGTACGCTTACATCTTCATGTCAAAACTTATTGACCAAACATAAGTCCAGAAAACATGCCTCTTCAAATGACTAACTCTCAAGTCAAGCATAAGCATGCGTAATAAATTGATGATTCTTTTCCCAAAATAAAAATAATTTCACATTTCATGAAACACTTTGTCAAGATCTCCTTTTCATTTTTGTAGACAAAACCAACTCTTCCATGTCGACATGACATGCATGTAACACACAATCGACCAACACAAGTTGACACTCATGCATGTGCAAATGATCAACACTCTGAAGTTGATAACATACATGTTAAAAAAAGCAATCGACCAACACAAGTCAATTACTCATGCATGTTCAAGCATAATGAAACCATCAAAATTCCATTGTTCATATACACAAACTCTCATGCATGTATACAATTCCTCAACTCTCTCTCAAGTACAATCATAAGTAAAAGAACCTCATTTGTATGTACATGCACTTAAAGAGATGAAATGAACATTTTTTGCAGAAATAAAGTGAGTCAACATACTCCACTTTCAAACACTTTCTTGGTGTAAGCATGCAACATGCATTCAATAGGCAAAGAATTCATCAATATCAAAATAAATGCAAAGCCTTAATTTGATAAGAAATCTAACAATTTGTTACCAAACCATTTCAACGGCGCTCCTTTCAGCTACACATCATTATCATGTGAATCATCCATTAGGGGGATTTTGAGGTCTAAAATGGACCTCCTAAGGAAATGATAAAATAATAGTGGAAATAATAAAATAAAATTTTATTACATTATCAAATTTTAGAGGGAAAAAAAAAAAAAATTACTTTTTCAACTCATATATTCAACTTATCTCCCAAAGTTTTTATTCAAATTTCAAGTGGGAGTACTCGTTGGATGCAAAATTTAATTCCTCATCCAAGGAGTACCCATGTTGCATACTTTCGATGGACCATGCTACATGGAAAAAAAAAAAAAAAACATGATTGTATGCAACATGGGTACTCCTTGGATGATGAATTAAATTTTGCGTCCAACGGGTACTCCTGCTTGAAATTTGAGTAAAAAGTTTGGGAGATAAGTTGAAAATATGAGTTGAAAAAATAGTTTTATTATTTTATTATTTTTTAATCTTTTTACCCTTTTACTTAAAAAATTGTGAATCGTCCCCCATGGTTGAAATCGTCATCTTGAATCCTATTGGTTCTTCTAAAGTTTATTTTGGTTGTACATTTTTCTTAGGAGGCCCATTTCAGACCTCAAAATTCCCCTAATGCTGACCCACACTAATTATGGAATCTTCTTTTCCATTATTTATATTCTCTTTCTCTACCTTCTTCAAATGTCGTGGATGACTTTCTGGATACAAAGATTAACACTTGTCTACAAGATGACCTTGCTTATGGCCATGAGTGCAAAACAATAGCATCTTCTTTTAAACATGGTCTACTTTGTCCAATGGACCTTTGGCTTCCTTCCTCCTTTTCTTTGAAAGTTTCATGTGCATGGATATCTTCTTCCAACATCTTGAAACATTATGGTTATTCAAACCACAAACAGAATATGCAACTTTTCTCCAAAGCTTATGCGAGAATTTGCCATGATTATCGTAATCAAAAGAAACTTGATTAAAAACAGATTTATAACTTGAACATTCACCTTTGTTTCCTTCTCTAGGAGGTGAATTTGATGATGCAGTGGCTCTCTTGAGAATACCAACAATGAATTCAATGACTTTAGAGCTTTCAACATCCTCTTGTTCGCCATTCTCATTAGTTGCATGCTTATGAACACCTTTTTGCAAATTGGGTATAAAATTTTTGCATTCTTCATGAACACAAGCTTCACAAACATGAGGTAATGAACATGAAATGAAAGACCTTTTTGGAACACCTTCATGTGCCTCCTTGGCTTTAGAGCTTTCTCCATCATGTTTTCCATAACCAAGACCCAAATACTTAGGCATTTCTTCAACAACAATTGGCTCAACTATGCCTTGTGCATGTTTTTCCAATCCTTTACCTTCATAGCCCATCTTCATCAATAATTTGGACCCTATTCCTCTAGCATGTCTTTCAAAAGCACCTACACATTCATTTTCAGAGGGAATTGGAGATAAACTTGAATTGCATACCTCTTTTTCAAGCACATGCTTGGCTAAGGTTTCTTTCGCATCATAGAGTTAAGTCTCCATCTCATGCATCTTTGCTAGGTTCTCATTTGCAATATGGAGTTGAGTCTCCATCTCATGCACATTTTCAAGAAGCTCTTGCTTCTCCTCCTTCATGGAAATCAACTGCTCTTGAAGTTTAATGTTCTTATATTCATACTTCTCTTGCACCATATCAATAATGATTTAAAGCTTTTGTAACATCTCTTTATCAAAGAGTTTTTCTAAGGAAGGTTGAGTTGAAACATCACTTAATGAAGTTTCCATCACACCTGCAATGCATACAAAGCCTCTTTGCTATGATTTGAGAATTGAGCTCTCAATATTGACCACCTTCTCCTTCACACATAAACTTACACACAATTAAATTCTCCTTGCACAAATTCAAAAAAACCAATAGCTAATTCTTTTAGCGATCCTTATCTAAAATGAGCTAAACTTTTTCTCTGACACCAACTTGATCTGAATATTGGAAAACTAGTTATTGCTATGCTAGCTCTTTCATCAGTGTTCAAAATGTGTTATTAGGATCGTCTCAAGTTAACCACTTGTGAAGGGTTTTATGTGTCTTTTATGATCAAATTATGAGTTAATTAACTTTTAAAAACTCATATAGATAAAATGAAATGCAAAGAAATAACATACAACAATCACATAATACCATGGATGATAATGGAGTTCACCCCTCCTGTGCTACATCTCCATGGACCTGATTCAACTAGCTAAACCCTCTTGGGATTAAGAGTCAAATGTCTAATTACAAGTACTTGTAGTGCTCCAATGTAATTGAAAATTGTACTATTGGCTTCAGAGTACCCAAAAACCACTAAAATGACTATTCAATCTATGAATTTGGTTTTTGAGTTGATCTAGGCTTGACCTCCCATCTTGGTAGCGATGGACTTGTTTAATATCAAAAGTGACGAAAACACCTTAAAAAATGTTCCAACTCCTCTAAAAATTGTACCACTATGTTCAGAGTATTAAATACATCTAAAAATGATTGTTTATTCACTCCATTTGGCCTTCATCTGATCTAGGCATGGCCTTCCTTCCTAGTGGCCCTAGGCTTCAAAATTCTTCAAGTGACTAAAAACACTTATAGATTTGCTCCTCTGCCTCTGCAAGTTGTTCCAATGAATTCAAAGCATGCCAACATGCTAAGAATGACTCTTCGTGAGCCAAAATTGATTGCTTAAAATAGGCCTCATTTAACTTTCCGCTAGGTTCTGCCTCTAAATATGGAGAAACTCTAGTTAGCTTCAACAACTTTGGAGGTGGCGACGGATTTGGAGGTGCTGCAAAAAATCCCACCAACATAACTGAAGTTTAATTAAGGTTTAATCCTGGATTAGATGGGATAAGATGCGCACTGAGCATGATTAACTTGGGCACTTGTTCATGGTTATGTGGCTCAGTCCTGTGAGAGGAGTGCTAGCTTGCGGGGTTGGCCCCCTCCTTCCCGCCATCAAAACCCGTTTGAAAATTCAAATAATATTTAGGCGCCATAATATAACAAGGACTATCCCACGGCCTGCTGGTAAGAGGCAATAATGGTTGGGGGGAGGTCACGGGGTCGAAGCCCGACCTTCGCCCCTACATACATTATTTTGCACCGCATAAAATATGCCATTGGACCTTTGCATAAATAATATATGTGACATAGTTAGACTTTGGAATAATTAAATGTATTCACCACCATATAATATAGTTTCAAACCTTTGCAAATGATTTGATTGGACTTTATAACATGTCTCCACCGTAAACATTAATCTGACCTTGTAATAGTTTAATGCCTCAAAGAATAAGTTAATGTTATATGCGGAAATTATTATAAGTTTGGATTTGGTATATATATATATATATATTATGTGATAATATATTATTAATAAAACCATACAAAAAAATTTCAAAAAAATACTTTCGAGCACATAAAAGTCATCATGAACCCAAATTCAATCTTGGAGGACATTAGACAAATTTCACCTTCAAAAACCAAACTGGTGAATCCTGCAGTGACATTTGTCACAATCCCATTGGACAAAAACTGAAGAAAATTCCATCCATGTTGACTGGGTTTTCATGTCATCAACCTTTACATGTTCTACAATTTTTTTTTAAAATTTTATGTCCTGAACAACGATGAACAGGCTATAACTTCCTCATATGAACTCAGTTTTCGACAAAACAAGTTGTGTTGGATTCCTAGCGATGGGTTGGTCGTTGTCTTTTTGGTTTGGTGCAATTATGAGCACTTTGAATTTTGAGCTAATTTTTGCCCCTGGTCCAGATTCCAATCACCAACTACTCCCTTGCAATCACAATTTTTATGAGTTATGATGAACCAACGAATTAATATGGCAACCTTCACATCTTAGCATTGTTAAAGTTACTCGACCATTTTCTAAAGCCTTCACTATAACACTAAACTACTTGTGGAATTTTTCCTTCCGAGCATTTTGATTTTCCTTACTGTTGTGAAGGAAGATCCAAGCCCTCCCAGTTTGGTCTTCCAACTACCTCTCTTCATTGCCAAATGGATAGTTTGCAACATTCACATGATCGTGAGGGTGCATGTTACGATAATAAGCATCAATTTCTAAGAGGGACAAAACTAGGACTCTCTTAAGGACAATTGGAACAAGCACACATCAGCCATGCTATTAAATTCACTGAATTCTATCATATATTGTTGGTATTGTTTCTACAATCATTAGGCTCTAATATTTAGGTCCAAGAATCTAGTTTTTTCCATTTGTGCAAAAGACACCAACTAGTGCTCCCCTAGAACAAGATTTTCCAATTCCCATTCAAGCTTTGGGTGAACATATATTACCTAATAGAGTTCCTTGTTCATTGTTGCAATCCCCCTAACTCTCATTCTCCTTGTCCTCTCCACGCCTCAAGATTTCCCTTCTGGTAGCTTTTAATTGGCCTCCCTCTAGATTTCATTCCCCCAACCTAAACTCATATCTTGAATTTTTTCTTGTTGGATTTAGGACCTCCCTTAATAACATGTCGTGGCAACAAATGCACTCAAAGCATGGTTTTGGTGGCTGAGGCTTTATAGGAAGACCGAGAGCTCAAACCTGGGCCGAGTCTACAAGGAAAATTTACCTTTCAACCACCGCTATTTAAATACATGATGGCATTCCTCAACTTGAAGCCTAAGCTACAAACAACTAGAACATTCATTCTAAATGACAGATTTAGGTGGAATTTTTTGATTGGGTCCTAAATCCTCGCAATTTCAGAGGTTGCAGGAACCATTGTTTTCACTTATTACTTTAAGTTGACAAATGGAAACAATGTTGGGTCACGTCATCAAAGAAAAATAAGAAAACCACAATGAAATCATATTCATTGTTGAAAATATTCCCAAACAAGTCAAAGCACTCAAAATCCTACCTTACTACTTTTGAGGAATAACACATGCCCAATTACCTATATTCATGTTTATGTTTAAGTAACTTTAATTTACTCTCATCTAGTGGTGGGTTTTTCATGTCTAATTTCTCTAAAATCCGAGAGAAAATCACTGAAATAACAAGTTTGCTAACCTCGACACAATTAAAGAGCCCTAAAAATTTTTCAACGTGTTGAATCCATATAATCAAAAAAATAGTTTAAACAACACATCAAATATTAAAGACAATTCCAAAAAATAACATTAAAGAGAATTTTTTTGTTTTTAATAATTTTATTTTAAATTAAACCAAAACCGAATAAAGTATTGCATCCGATTCCACGATTTCGAAAGTATTGCTCGTCGATATGCTTACATGTGGACTGAATTCTGCACAAATCCCATATGTGGACTGACAAGTTTATCTTGTCCATAAATTACGGCCGCAAAATGTACCAATAAAAGCCTTTAGTCGTCTTTAATCGTTCACACTTGTAGAGTTGAAATTGATTGGTAACCGGATTTAAATTTTTTTATCTGCACCGACGTTTGGTTTATCCTGAGTGTACCCCTTGCCCACAAGAAAAAAAATCGAAATTTAACTCGAGAATGCTTCACACAGAAATTGAATCGTTTCTTGTTATAGATTCTTTGCTGACATTAACGCTGTTTCATTTGAGATTATAGCCGTCATTTATAGGAATCCAAACAGGGGATTTGTTTGAACCATAAATCGAATCATAAAACTTAACTATACAGAAATATTGAGACAATGAACAAATGAATCGTTCGTTTCGTTCGAGTAGAAGGTTAAGGCTATAGACGATTGAGCAGAACTTTTTTTTAAATGTGGTTCATCACTGTATCAATATGGTACAAGCTATGTCTATAATCAAGGTAGATAATGGTGTTACATTGTTAAACATGTCCCAGCATGACATTCCAATCAAAGTGGAGTCTTACCACAGCATTTACACTCTGCTTTACAATTGAGCAGATTTATATCAATAGATTGAAGTTTTGAACTGTCTTCCATGCCAATGCCAAGCAGATAAAACATGTGAGTTACAGCGTTGCATTCAATGGACTTTAGTTGCTCTACATTCTGGACTGTTACATTGGTGAAATAAGTTGAGAAAAAACATGTGTGATACAGCGTTGCATTCAGTGGACTTTAGTTGCGCTCCATTCTGGACTGGAACATTGGTGAAATAAGTTTTTCATGCACATCAAATTTAAAAATAGTTACATTCGTGAAATAAGTTTTTCATGTACATCAAATTTCAAAATATTTTTAGAATCAACCACCATTATAAAAATTAATGATAAATTAAATATGGATTGCTTTCTCACCTTACCTGCCTTAAAACTGCTAGCTATAACATTCAGCCTCGAAGCCTAGCTGTAACACCTAAACCAAAATACTGACGAATTTTGATATGCTCAGATACAAATAAGATGTTTTTTTACCTGTGAAAACCTAAACGAGGGCCTCTCGAGGAAAGATTGATGCAAATCCAGTTATTGGGCCCAGCACGAGGATTGCGAGGAGCTCCCTAACATAACGCCCGATACAGGCATTCCATTTCCTGTGTCATGCACACCATTTGCCACGAAAGCAACTCCAGCAACATGACAATGTAATAGAAACCAGTTATTAGGCCCAGCACGAGGATTGCGAGGAGCTCCCTTCAATCCAATATAATGCCGCATAGTGGAATTCCAACTCCTGTGTCATGCACACCATTATCTTGCCACGAAAAATAGCTCCAGCAACGTGACAATGTAATAGAATCCATGAACCAGTAGTCGAATCATCCATACACAGCAATTGACTGGTTTGAAGGAAGCGCCCCGTCAGCTCGTGCTTCTGTCCATTTATAGCCCCTTAAATCTCAATAAATATCCTCATTAAACTATCTTATATTTGAAAACAAAAGCTACGCAGAAAAAAAAAAGTATAACGTTATAAGGAATCAGCACTAATAGATATACAGAAATATGAGAAACACAAAACCTCGAACCCTAAAGCATGCACCATAATACACACACCCACATAACACCACAATACTAAAACATTTTAAAACAAAGCTTAAACCTTTTGAAGCCTTGATAACTGTAGAAGTTATTTATGGTGAAAAATGTGTGCGGGAAGAGGTTAGGTTTTTTCACCTATTATCATCCGGGACAAGAAGCAAAAAATATAAGGGAAAAAAAATATATAGAAGCAAAAGTATAGGTAAAGAAACACAAGCAGAAATATAGGTGAAAAAAATAAAAAGTTCACTTAAACTTGAAGTTTCACCTCTTCCTCACCCTCAATAGCTTTTACAATATTACTAACAACTATGGAAATATACGTTAAAACCCCCTGAAAACTACTAAACCTAAGTTATTGTGGGTGTAAAAAGGGTCGGAGAAACCTGGACAACTCCTACACTGAAAATATTAGATACTTTTAATAAAAACAAGAAAAACCGCCATGATTGTTTGCAGTGGAGAAATCATCCAGCTTGGGGTTCTGATATCATATGCTGAGGCGTGATCCCCGGCTACACATTCAAAGTGGGCAGATGTGCCCAACATTCCATGGGTAAAAATGAGAGGATCTGGGGGTTTATATACAGCCAGTCCACGATATGAAAATGACAATACACAAGTGCTATAATTAATTAGACTTGACCAACGGAAGAGTGACAGCACATTTGAAGGCTTGTGGTCGATGCCGTGCTAAGGAGATGTGACTATTCACGGAATGCAGCTGTAGCGCTAGGATTGATAGCTTCTTTGAAATTAGCGATCTGATAAAAAGAGACCTGGCTAAAGAATATATAGTTCTGGACCTTGGCATGCACCAGAACCACAATCCAATCCCTTCCATTCTGGGTACGGGCAGTACAAGACCCGAAATCCAGCTGAAAGATTTGGTCCATTGAATTGCAAAATAAAATATAACCACCGCCATCCTTTTGTCAGGAACGAATCCTACTCATTGTATTTGAGGTGTAGTTCTCTAAGCTTATTTTGTTTTGATTTGATATTCGAATCTCTACTGTTCGAGCCTCGATAACCGCTCTATACCTTGAAATTTAGTTTGTCCTAAACCTTCGTGCTCGAGTACCTCTTTTATTTAGCGGTATTCAAAAGTGATAACTTTATTATCGGGCCGGACATTGCTTATCCTCTCACCATGGCAATTCAGACTCAAGTCAATGGACACAAAAGAGCATTTTAAACAAAGCCCTATTTTATTTAGCGGTATTCGAAAAGTAAGAACTTTATTAGTCTGGTACATTTGCTTATCCTCTTACCATGACACTTTATCGCAGTGTGGTACATTGTTTATGCTCTTACCATAACAATCCGAATCGGACAGGAGCAAGTGGATGGGGGCATTTCAATCAAATACCCGAGGGGAATAAGAATTCTAAAGGTAACATAGATCGCATCTTTTAATTACAGTGGGCTAGTATTCAATTTTTCGCGGCATAGTCACAGTGGGTTAGTATTTAAAATTTCTTAACGTCATGATTTGAGTTATTGTTTTCTGTGTTAAGAAGTGATTTTCATATGCAATATATATACATATAGAATATAAAATTATAGGGGTTAATAACATGTATTATTTTGTTTTTAAGTTTTAGTTTTAAATTTAGAGGAATATAGTTTGTACATTTTATAAATTTTAACAATCAAATTATTTTTATAATTTTTAACAATCAAATTATTATAAAGAAAGAGTTTTTTCTAGAATCAATATTGGATAAATTGACAAATGATTTTTGTGTGTAATGTTATTTATTATAAAAAAATAAAAAAATAAAAATAAATAGAAACCTTTAATTATAAACCATAACAAATTTACAAAACACAAAATTTAGGTGGTACACCCAACATAAGCTACATCATGGATAAATTGTGAGGATTTTCCTTTTATTGTAGCTATAACTATTTTTGGATAAACACAGTTACTTCTTTGAATATACAGAATATAGTTGTAGAATGAGTGAACATGTATGGAGAACATTCAATGTAAATTTTGAAGATACATAAGTGTTACAAGCACAATCTTTAAGTCTACATTTTCTAGGGGAAAATGCAGACAAACGATCACTTTAAAGAAACATATATAGATTGATCATTTTGGGATAAGGGAAGTTATTTTTTTGTAATAGGAAGGATTCATATTAGATAGGTCTCTCATGGAGAAGGGAAGAAAATTCTGCAACGAGAACAAGAATATCTCTTGAAAAAAATAATTATGTAAATGAACTTCATATTTTTTCATATAAATGATACAAAGCATTATTTTCTGCTGAAAAAAAAAAAAAAAAAAAAGTGTGACGACTTTCATGATATGAGCAACAAACCCTTAGGCAATTTTAAAGTCTTTACCTCCTTTTAGCATTCCCTCATGATGGTCAAAATGCATCTTGTAATGGATTCATCATTGCTTTAAATAGGCTATATAACATGAGAATACCATGGTAAAACCATGGGTTACCGAAACATTGAGCCCTTAAGTCGCCAACAAGTTCACCCTAAAATTTCCCCACTACAAATTAACATTGGGAGATTAACTAGGTCTCAATATCTTTGTCGAAAACCATATAAAATAATTACCATCCATCAGAATCCATGGATAATCATTGTACCCACTAATTCAATGACATTTTTCTAATAAATGATTCATTAACCATGTCACATTCCCCCATCAATCCACCATATAGTAGATTTCCCGCCATCATACTTATGCAAGTGGTCCCCTCCACAACTTGATCATGCATGCTGCAAGACAATATATATTCCTGAATAACATGTCTTACAACAAACTAACCTCAATCTAGCATGTGAGTTCACATGCTACCCTCGTACCTATTCAAGTGATTCACTCCACAATTTGAGACATCGTGTTGTACCTAGCTACATGTATGCCAAAACAACAAGTCTTACAACATCCTCGAGGAATACATCTTGCCTATGACCAGGCTTTACAACTTGGATCAAACACTCGAGGGTGTTCACGCACTATTATGGATGTCCATCACACATTATCTCTTATCACAATACCCAATCTCTAAGGAGTTCTTATGTGATCTCTCTACCATGAGAAACTTCATATCACCATTGTTTCTGAGGGGACTCGTCTCATCTCATAAATTGTTGGTAGTTTTCACCAAAATTAAGAAATTTGAAAGGTTGCCATCCATAGAGCCATGGTGTGTTCTTGAGGCCATATTTCAATAGTAAATTCCCATAGACTTTCAAATCCAAACATTCAAGCAATAATCAAGTCCCAATCTTTTACATATCCATGAACATTATGTAATCCACTCCCATAAAAATAAGAGATAAATAAAAATAAAATAGGAACCCATAGCCATTCATCATAATAGATTCACAACAAACAATTTACTTGGTTTGCCCAATATGACCTACATCCACATAAAAACGGCCCATCCTTTTATCATGTCGCCAATAAACTCTTAAGAATCTCTTCCTCTTTGTTATCATCTCCTAAATTGCGAAAATACATCTTACAATAAATTCATTGTGCCTTTAGAACATATACATAACATGGGAATACAATGGAAAAAAAACATAAATTAACAAAATAACCAACTATAATAATAAAATCAAATTGTTGCACAGAATAACCAATTTATCCTACCTATAAGAAGAGGGCCATTCTATCATACATATAAAAAGATAAATAAAAAATCACCACTTATACTAATGTAACATTCTGATTTTACAATAACATTAAAATAAAAATAAAAATAAATAATTTAATATATAAAGTATAATATTAAATAATTATTATATTATAACTTTTCTACCTCTAAACATTTTATTTATGCATTAAAATTATATATATGTATGTATGTATTTATTATGCATTTCTATTAGTATCTTATTCAAATTTATTCACTTCACATTTTATAGGTTACTATTCTTATTTTAAATATATGTTAGGTTTTTCCTACTTGAATTTCTATTACTATCCTATTAAATTTATTCAATTGGCATTTTCAAGATTAACATTTTATTTTTAAATTCAAGTAAGTGTATATCCATAAAATTAAAGTTATTTTTTGTAATTTTAAATCAAATATTTACATATTTAATATATTCATATTTTTAGTAAATCACTGTTAACTTTTTATCTATTAAAATTAAATATTCAGATATTTATTATTCAAAATAATGAAATGTATTTATATTAACATTTTAATAATTTAAAAAAAAATTAATAATTTTAATCTACAAATTTCATATCTAATTAATTAGATAATAATATATTATATATTATATTTTTTTTTGACCTAATTTGTTATTAAGGAAAACAAACCCACCACACGTCAAAATTAACTGTTTATTAAAATTGTTTAAAGTTGGGATAAAAATTATAGCAATACTAAATATTTAATTTACTATACTATATTAGATATTACATACTATATGTCTTTCTATAATAGAGCTCGTCACTAGAGAAATCAAACCAGTGACACATCAAAATTGATGTTTTTCTCGAGCCTCTCTAAAGTTAGAATATAAATTATAGCAATATTAAATATTAAATTTATTGTAAATAGCATTGCCAACTAAATATTATGTATTTTCAATTGATAGATTAAAAAAATCAAATGTAATACGATATTTTGATAGCATGACCAATCATTCATAAGGGTCATTGCCCTAAATGGTTATAGGTAGACTGGTATCTCCTCTCAGTAAGTAGACTCCATATTCGTTGAACTATGATCCATCTTTGTGACCTTAAGATCTATCTTCCTTCGATGCCTTTAAATCTCTTCCATGGAGAGAAGAGCTTATTGTTTCCCTTTGGATCACTCCAATGAGACTCTTCCCATTATGTTTTTAATCTGCTGGTAAATATCAATTTTCTGCGTGTATTTAGTGTTATTTTTCATTGTAGAACCTACGTTTGGAATCCAATTTCCCGTTTATGCAATAATTTTTTCATTCGATGATAAATTATGCTCTATTCAATCTTCATCCTCTACCTTTTCAATTTATTGCTGTAATCACCAAAAAATGATCACCTAGCCATTTCTAACTAGGTGGATTGAAATACAGCATGTAATTTTAATTTTACCACAGTAAAATCACTTTCACTATAGAAAATAATTTAATAAACCACTATTATTAAGTTATTTCTCATTAAAAAAAAAGAATCATGAGAATAATTGAATAAACCATTATTTATTTATTTTTCTCTAGGAATAATTATTAAATCATTGTTAAATATTATTCCTTGTCACATTTGACTAAATCACCTAGGAATAAAGTAAATCACTATTTATCTATTTTTCCTTAACTCCATCTTTGGAATAATTGTTAAATTACTATTTAATAATTATTTATTTTTTACACATTTCTTAATATTCACGAAATAAATAACAAATAATTGTATTTGTTAATTATTCTAAATAAATATATTTCACTGAATACATTTTTCCTCTCCAAAAGTATAATAAAGAATTCCTAACGGTTAGATTTAGATTTTGGTCATTAATATTTTATTATTCTCTATTTTTGAGAAAAACCCAATACTTTGATATAAACAAGAGGAGTTTTCATTCATTCTTCACCTTGATCATTATCATCGTCACCGTTATCATCTTCATACTTTTGAGCTCCCATTAGAGTTCTACACATTGTTTGAGTTTTCATATATTCAGAGAGGAATATTTAATACTGAAGCGTCAAGGACATCAAAGGACTCATCCCACAGAGGGGGATTTACGACCCTTTTGTAAATCTCCTTCGCTAGGTGCTATTAATAAAGGATTGATTTATCTAAATTCCTTTTCTATAATTGGGTTATTACATCAGATTCATTTTGATGTTTTTTCTTTTAGATTTCATACGTTTATTTTTCTACATGTTTTTCTCGCATTTTTATTGCAGAACTAAAGTATAAGCAACAACAATTGGTGGTAGGGTCATTAGTCACTTATCACGTAAGTGAGATATTTTCTGTACACCTTCCAAGAAATCTCATACTAAAAAATGGCGACTACACAAGGTTTTTAGTTAAATTTGTCATTAACGAATATAAACTCCACTAGTGTAACAATTCCATTTCATGGGTGACTATAGCTTTAGTGTTTCCAAGGTTTTCTACAACTATTTTTAGCCTCTCAGTTCTATTTATACATCTTCTTCCATTTTTCTGTCAAATTTTCGGATTCTTGTATTTTTTTGGTTTTTTCCTTAGGTCAAAGGTACTAGCCGAGCTCGAGACAACAACATTTGTGCGAGATCTGATGACCGAGAGTCCCGGGATAAAACCACAATTTTCAACCCCATATACGCTCTAAGCTCCAGAATGTAGAACACACTTTTTGGCCCAAAATTTGCATTTTACACCTGTTTGATGTCAGTACCTACATTTTGAAAATTTTACGAGAGTTTTTTAGGTTTTTTCCAGAATTTTCGAGATTGTTGTATGTGTATTGGGATGGGTTTTTTACCTATGTTTCATTCTCCCTTAGGCCTAGATACTTTTTTTTTTCTCTTTTAGTTAGAAAAAATCCTCCTAGGGTTTGTAGAAAACTTCTAGCTTTTTAGGAAGAGATTGGCTGAGTGAAGAGTCTAGGGTTTCAACATTTTTAGCCACTAGTTTTCAGGGTTCAATCCACTCTATTTCAGCCATTTAGGATAGGTTTTTCCACCATTTTAACTCCATTTTGAGTTTTCTCTTACCTTCCCCCTTAGGATCCCCTTGAGTGTCCTAGGTTTTTGAGCTTCTTGCCTACCCTTTGCTGTAGATTTCACCTATGATTTTTGTTGCTTGTCTACACCATTTTCAATAGCTTAGTGCCTTTAGATCACAGTCCCTTTGACATTACATCTTGTAGGTTTTTTGTTTGATTTTAGTAGGCTCTTGTTTTCCTCTCCTTGTTCATTTGTTTGAGAGATTTCTTTAGGTGGGTTTTGTGCTTGATTGGTTGTTTATTGTACTATCATTTTGCAACATTATTTACAATATTTCAACATTTTATTTCAACAACATATGGCATCATCAAACATGCTCAATTACCTCATACACTAAACACATTTTTTCACACACATTTTCAGGCCCTAAGTGAATGTGATCTTCGTTAACATCGCCAAGCCAAGACTTGAAACACAACACATTTAATAATCTAACACACATAAGTTAAGCTTGCTTGGGCATCAAGGCCAAACATTCTTTGTAGTTAGGTGTAGGATTGGTGGGATAGGCTTCCAATAACACCCATCGATAATTTACATTGAGATATACAAGTTGAATTTGTATGGAGCTTAAAATCCTTCACCATCCCACGGTCCAAATCCATAGTGCGTCAGAAACCTGATTTAGAGGGGGTTAGGCTAGATCATTGTGGGAGAAGTTCCCCTTGGGGCTACCCAACCAGTCATGGGGAATTATGTGTGGTGGCTAATCACCAAGAAGCTCAAGAATCAACCACCTTTGTGCGACAAAGGTAATCACAGTCACTAATCCTAGGAAAACACCTTATAGGACTAGCTATGGGAAGTAGTTGGTTCTATACCGTAACTTTCTCTCGACAAATTTTCCTGTGGGGATGAGATTTTGTCAAGAAATAAGTTCTTTGGAAGGCCATCTAAAACAATAGATTTAGGATTTTTTGGGGATTTATATCACCTATAGGCTAAAGGTCATTTTATTTGATAGGATGTGCTTGCTTTTATTAGAGTAGCATCATTATATAGTTAGTTTACACTATGAAACACTGCACTAGGTGTTTGTTTGTTGTTTTGTACTATTTTTCTCCTATCATCTTTTAGTCCTTAGTGTCATATTTGTCTTGAAATCATTGAGCCCCCTAGGAATTTTTCGCGGTGAATTCGAGGCCTTCACCCTCAGTTCCTATTAGGACGTAGTATGCCTCCTCGTTGAGTTAGATTTCATCCTCCAGTCCTCCAACGAGTCCTTATTACTCTGATTCTACTGTTCTATCAAGTTCTTCCATTGATACTGTGTCTTCTCAACCTTGTCTCACCACCATGTCAGGCTAACTCGGGTAATCCCACTAGCGGAACCTCTACCACTATGGTCACTCCTACTCCATTGCTACCCTTAATGACTGGATTGAATCTCCTTGATTTCAATCAGTTGATCAATGATGCTCTTCTCCATAAACTCAATTATCCATTTAGGCCTACCAAAATTCCTTTTGACATACCTAACTTTGAATAAAATCATGTAGAAGATCGCACGTGTTGTAGCCCAATCAGGCAGAACTAAAATATTAAAAAAATTGAACAAAAAAAATAAAAATTTAGCATAGGATTAAAATTTTCAAAATTTGAAGTCACACAAAATTTTGTTCAGATGCCTCCTTCGATGAAGATGAAATATATTTAAAAGTTAATATTGAATATTTGAGTTTTTTTTTGTTTTTGTTTTTGTTTTTTTTGTTCAAGTCTCTTCTCAAGAAGTGAAGTTCAATAAAATGGTTAAACATGTTGAAATATTTAAATAGATTCTTGATAAAAGTGGCAAATGCACAAAATTTAGCTAGTCAAATTATGGAGAGTTCAGTGAAGGAAATATGTTTTCTATCATAAATTTACAAAAATTAATTGAAGATGCTCTTCCCTAGTTTTCTGTATCACTTTATACTTACAAGGTAGTTGATAATATCACTAGCATTGGAAATATTGATGAGGTATTCCCTTGTGAGGCTAGGGCTAATAAAAGTTCCGAAGAATAGGAAAGCACAACTAGAACTTTTAAGAATTTTATTAATATCAACTTAGTTTCTGAGTGTGACTCTTCTTACTATTTCTCTCTGAATTGTCATTTTGGTAATATGAAGTGCAATGATTCTTTTATTAGATGCACAAAGTTTGAGGCACACATTCAGCCATTTGTTTTGTGGTTATATTTATATGTAGCAAATAAACTATGCAAGTTAATTGAAGGCATTTAAAATCCCTCCAAGAAACATAGAAAAAATCAGATGAATTAAGAGATGGTTGTTCTTCCAATAGTGTAAATAATTCGCCACAAGGATGTGTACAAGGTAATGTTTCTATATCTTTGGGAGGGGTTCTTCCTAGTGGAAATCAACAAGGATATGAGTCCATATTTGTTCTAAGGGACATTTTCATTTGTGTTTATATTTACGAGCGTTCAAGTTCATAATGATGTCAGCAAGAAGGGCTTCTTAAAGGAATTAAATCTTTAAAATACTTTCATTTTCCTTCATCCAGTATTGTCAACCTAAAAAATGGGAGAAGGTGCTTTATTTCTAGTTTCTCCTACAAAGGGAATTAATGATAAAAATATCCATGGTCATTTGAATGAACAAAATTTTTCTTCTTGGAAAGTTTTCAGCATCTCAAAAGGAAATTAAAATGAGCATTCAATCATTGGATCCCAATGGATGAATATCCTTGGAAGAGGGCTGAGAAATTTGGAGAGAAAATGGGGAGAAGCCAATGAACATTGAAAAAAAAGAGTTGGAAGTAAAAGAGTGAGGGGAAACAATTCAAAATTTGTTGGTGCAAATACTACATGAGCCTTAGAATTTACTGATGCCTATGAGCGACATGAGAATATTTTGATGAAGAAGGATTAAATGAGGAAACCTTCAAACAAGGAGAAACATCTAGGATTGAGCTTGAATGTTTTCGTTCACTACACAAGCAAGAGTAGTTGGTTGAATCTAACAGAATTCAAACATTGTGACAAGTTGTCAATAAAAAAAAAAGAATTTGAAAAGAGAGTTAGAGATTCGATATCAAAATCTGCTACTGGAATAAGATAACTTGCAGAGTCTTTTACAAGAAAAAAATTAAAAGGTTGGAAAGTTGTATTGCAAGTGGATGATGTCACATATTATTAAGGTTGGATATAAAATATAGGAATGTCAAAGATATATCAATAGAAAACACAACCATCCCCAAGAGGTGAATTTTGATTGCAAATTGTGGAAAAAAAAGCACAATTTTAAAATTCCACGATCTATGTTTTGTGCATAAAGGCACTAATTAATTTCATTGCTTGAAATTTCTGAAAAGTTGGATCTCTTTCATATATTTTATGAATTCTTTCAAATTCCATTTTTCAAAAAAATTTCCTGGCTTACAGGAATTCAATTTCCATGTTAACAATTCACATTTTAAATTTTGAGCAATGGGAAAGTGAAGCTCTAGAGCGGAATAATTCCAAAAATAAAACAAGAATTTGGAATTGTTAAGGACTTGCGTATGTGATGTCAGGGAAATCTCTGAAAGGGGACCAGTCTATTGTTATTTATGAGTTTTCTAATCAGTATAAACTACAATGAAATTTGGATGGCTATCAAGATGTCAGAAGCATAACAAATCTCTTAGGTCAGCAAGCTCTACATACGATGGATGATAAATTAAAAAAGTTCCATGAATTGTGAAGGTGACAATCACAACTGCATTTTAATAAAGAGCCACTCACCCCTTGTTCCAGAAACCATTCAAGTGCTCCGTAAGCGGATTCATCAAAACTATTTAGGAAGAGATTAATGGTTGGGAGTTTTTTCGGAATCACCCTATCCTTTTCAAGAAACCATGAGAATGTGCCTCCGCAAGCGGTGTTATACTTTCAAGAAATACTTTTTTTTTTTCTAGGGCCTGCATTTATTTCTTGATTCGACTACCCATTGTTTATGAGCTTGTATTATAAAATTTTAAATGGCCAAAGTTTGTTTTAAAAAAAATATCTATATTTGATGTTATATCTATATATATAATATTAAAATGATATGGCTTCAAAATATTTTTTTTTAAAAAATAAGAAGAGGAAGAAGAAATTACGTAACTATTAAAAGAAGTAGTTTGTAACTAACGTTGGGACATTCAGGTTAGGAGGAGAATAAAAGTGAGAAAGGAAGACATTGGAGGGTTTCAGAGTCCAGTCTACATGACTGAGTATTTTAAACCAGAATCTTTGGGAAAACCTGAATAATATATGTTATTTTGATTCTAGCATTGGTGTTGCAGTGATTGTTATTATGTCTCCCTGCATTCATACATGTTTTTCCTCTCCTGGTGAGTGTAAGATGAAGCTAGCACTTTATTTTATTATTTAACTAATTTACTTCATTGCACTCATTAAAATGTCGTTGTAATCATCAAAAATTAATCTTAAAGCCATTAATGAAGCGCTCCGGATCTGGGAATCTCATTCATATTCTTCTTCTTCATTGATCATTCTTTTTACAGAAGTGAGGCATAGATTCTTAATTGTATGTGCCAAAACTATGTCTCCTTCATTTTTTGCTTTAAATCTCCACTGTGCAACTCTCATAGCCTCTGGCCATTCTGTTTTAAAAGGCTAGGGTTTTCAAACTAGAAATTTTGGTTACAAGCCTTCATGAGCTATACTTTCGGCCATTAATCTCAATCCTTTCTATTCAATTCTAAAATGTCTCAGGAACTGGTTCCCTCACAACTAGGAACTATCTCCTGAGGTACAACATTTTTTGACACTGTTATCAGGGATGGAGACAAGAAGTCATTTTTCCTTGGGTATTGAGCTCTATATCATGATGATGAACAATATTTAGGCATAAAATTTGGTTTTTTATTATTCACCTGGCGGTTCCACTGATGAAGGTCTCATTATATGAGGAATTTTGTTGGCAAGAAAATGAGAAATAACTGTGGAAAAAACAGGTATGAGAGTTTGATTTTTTTAAAGGAAGTTCTATTTTTAATATCAATTCAATGGTTTGCTTTCCCTTACACAACAAAAATATTGTTTGATAATTTATGGTATCAGGATACTGTAAGACTTATCAAGTACATTCTTGATTGGAAAAAAATACCTCCCTTCTTCATGTATCATCATTCTTGAGACTGATTTATCTCCCGAATTTGAGAAAAGAAGTGATTCTTATATTACAATTCCTCAGGATAATCAGTTACAATATTGGCATAAAGAAATTTATTCATCATCTTTGGCAACCACCATTTTACCTCACAAGAAACCAACTTATTTTCAACTAAGAAATAGATAAATTTTTAAACCCCTGAAGCTACCCACAATTATTCATCAGTATCATTATAAAGAAATTTCTTGCGAACAAAGGAGCTGATGTTTCTATCCAATCTTTCTGGAGAGGATAGGGATATTTCAGTTGAACAACATATCTTGGAATTTGAATACTTTCTTGAAAAATTTCAAATTATTTATAAAGATGTGGCTTTAAGGATGTTTTGTCATTCATTAAAGAGGGGTGCTCAACAATGGTTCCAGTGTTTGGAGGAAAGTTCAATTAGTCCATGGCAAGGTTTTGAAGATATATTTATGAGATATTGGGGTGAGCACAAGTCATATGAAAAAACACCCTTTGGAACTATATTCTATCAAGAGGCAAAAAAATGAATCGCTCACTAAATTTAACAAGAGGTTTCAAAAGATTTATTTTAGTATGCCAAAAGAGATTAAACCTCCCGAGGATGTTGCCATGGTGTATCATCTGAGAGCCCATTCTGGTGACTTGGATTTTTATCTCAAGGAGATAAATCCTTCACTCTTGAGCTGATGTTTCTTTATGCACAAGAAATTGAATATAATATATGGGTTTGTGGAAATATTCTTTCTCAGAGAAAATCTACTGTTGAAAATAAAAGGGACTGCCAAGAAAATAATGGAAATGCTTTTCAAGAAAATGCAGGTTTAGAAATAAAGAGGGATTTTCAAAAGGTATCCAAGTACGCCCATGTTCCTTAGACAAAATAGTTTAAGCACTCTGAGGATTTTAATCATCAACTTGTTGCGACAACTGAACTACACCTTGAAAACCTCGAAGATCATTATAATTTTCATAATTTTAGTGATTTTGTGAACAAAGGAGAAACTAATGGAACTCCTCAAGTTTGTTTGGAGGAAAGGGATTTTTGTCGATAATTGGTATTTTATGAAAAGAATCAACATGATGGGGAAAAAACTTGGATTTATATTTTCAGCCTAAATGGATGTTAGCAGAAAATGGAAATAAATTTCCTCGCATACAACCCCAAAATGAGGAGTCAAACAATGAAAGAGGTTGCACTATTAAAAGGATTAGACATCAACAAAATGTTCAAGAAAAGGAGGTAGCCAAAAAATTTTCTCATCATTTCTATGATCTAATGGCTGACTATATGACAACTTTCTTTGGTCAGCAACAAAAATTTATGCAAGGGTATGTGCAAAGCTTTGTATCTGGAAAATTTTTGTGGTACATCATTGTTATGATTTTTAAATTTCAACAGTATGTAGGCATTAGGTCTAACACCCAGATGTTGGGTTGGTGTCATTGGAAGCCTGAATTCACCTGATTAATTTCGGCCATGTATATATATATATATATATATATATATATATATAGATATATATATATATATATATATATATATATATATATATATATATATATATATATATATATATATATATATATATATAGATATGATTTGTACATAAATAATCTCAGAAGTTGAGAATTTTAAGTTGCAATATTTCTAGTTCGATATTTCTAGTTTAATAATAAACGAAGAATTCCAAAGTGCAACAGGTTTTGGGCAGATTTCATACTAGGATCAACTTCCGTTTTGGTTTGAATCCATGCCCAAAAGAGGCTACTGGTCTACAATTTCTTAGCACTTTTCTACCAAAGCACTGTCCCCAGTTGGAGCAAGATGTTTTAGCCCAATCGGGAACAACTAAAATATTAAAATTTTTCAAGAAAAAAAAATCGACACAGGATTAAAATTTTCAAAATTTGAGGCCACAAATAATTGTGTTGGGATTGCTCCTTTGGATGAAGAGGAAATATATTTAGAAGCTAATATTGAAGATTTGAGTTTTTTTTTGTTGAATTATCTTCTCAAGAAGTGAATTTCAATACAATGGTGAAACAAGTTGAAATATTTGACTACCTTCTTGATAAAACTGGCAAATGCGTAGAATTGAGATTGTCAAATTGTGGAGAGTGGAGTGAAGGCATTATGTTTTATATTATACATTTACAAAAAGAAATTTAAAATGACCTTCCCCAGTTTCCTGTATCGCTTTATACTCTTGAGGTAGTGGATAATATCACTAGGATTGGAAATATTGATGAGGTATTCCCTTGTGAGGCTAGGGCTAATAAAAGTTCTGAAGAATTGGAAAGAACAACTAGAACTTTCAAGAAGTTTATTAAGATAAAATTATTAGTTTGTGAGTGTGACCTTGCTCATCATTGCTATCTGAATTTTCATTTTTGTAATATGAAGTGCAATGATTCTTTGATTAGCTACACAAAGTTTGAGGCACAACTTCAGCCATTTATTTTGTTATTAGATTTATATGTAGAAAATAAATTGTGCGAGTTAATTGAACGCATTGAAAATACGTCCAAGAAACATAGAAAATATAAGATGAATTAAGAGATGGTTTTTCTTCCAACAGTGTAAATAATTCTCAACAAGGATGTGTACATGGTAATGTTTCTATGTCTTGGGGAGGGGTGATTCCCAATGGAAATAAACAAGGATATGCGTCCATATTTTTTTTTAAGGGAAATTTTAATTTTTGTTGATATCTCTGAGTATTCAAGTGAATAGAAATATTAGCAAGAAGGGTTACTTAAAGGAGTTAAATATTTAAAATACTTTCATTTTCCTTCATCCAATATTGTCAATCTGAAAATTAGAGAACGTGCTTTATTTCTAGTTTCTCCTACAAAGGGAACTAATGATAAAAATATCCATGGTCATATGGATGAACAAAATTTATCTACTTGGAAAATTTTCAACATCTCAAAAGGAAATGAAAATTATCATTCAATCATTGGAATCAAATGGCTTAATATTCCTAGAAAAGGGCAGAGAAATGTGGAGAGTGCATGGGAAGAAGCCGATGAACATTGGACAAAAGGAGCTGGAAGTAAAAGAGTGAGTGGAAAAAATTTAGAATTTCTTGGTGCAAATACTACAGGAGCCTTATAATTTACTGATGCTTATGGTCAACATGAGAGGAATTTGATGAATAAGGATTAAATGAGGCAGCCTTCAAACAAGAAGATACATCTGGGACCGAGCTTGAATTTTTCGTTCACTATGCAATCAAGAGTAGCTGGCAACATCTAAAAAAATTGAAACATTGTGAGAAGTTGTCAATCAACAAAAAAAAAATTCGAAAGACAGTTTGCGATTCGATATCAAAATATGATACTGGAGCAAGATAACTTGCAGAGACTTTTACAAGAACAGAAGTAAAAGGTTGGAAAATTGGATTGGAAGTGGCTGATGTCACATATTCATCAGGTTCGAACTAAAATATAGGAATTTGAAATATATATCAACAGAAAACACAACCATCCCTATGAGGTGAATTTTTATTGCAAATTGCAGGAAAAAGAAGCACAATTTCAAAATTCCGCGACGTGCGTTTTGTGTAGAAAGACCCTGTTGGGTTTCTTAACAAGTATTTATTATCAATCCAGGCTAGTAGAAATTAGAAGCATCAACAAGGTATATGGGTTTCAGCTATGATCAAGTTAGAAGATGATTTATCAATGATTAAGGAAATGCATATTACAAATATAAATTTAAAATAAATAATTTCTAAATTCAAGTATGCAATCAGCAACAGAAGAATCTCCTAACTTAAGAGATTTGTTTTTCCTTCTCTCCCAAAATTAATTCATGAATTAAAAACCAAAAACCACTAATTAAGCAATAGATCAAGAGGCATGAAACAATAATTAAGGAGGCTCTTAATTAAAGATATCATGGTTTTCCTTCATCATAGATTCATTCATCAATAATACTATTGTTGGAAAACAAGCATTCAGAAAAGCGTTAAAAAGCGAGAAAAGATGGATTCTAACTCAAGGTCTTAATTAGATATAAAGAATGTTTAACTTAAAAATTTGATTGTCCTTTCATATGTAGAATAAGAATAATAATTAGATTCATCAGCACTCCTAGAAAATCACCATATATATAATCAACAAGTTAAGAAAAAAACAAACTAGTTCATAAACTGCAACTACAAATAACTAGAAAGTGCACTTACCTCGGTGTCGGGGCCCTCCACTTTTTCCTCGCACACTGAAAGTTATTTAAACTACTAAAACTTCAGTCAAGCAATCACCACATAAAAACAACAATGAAATAGAACAGTTCTTTAATTAAATCTCCAAAGTCTCAGAAATAATGAAGTTAAGTTATACAATTTCTACATATCAATGCCTTCAAAGTATTAGGCTTAAATAGATAAAATATGCAAAATATTCATTTAAAATGCATCATATAGCCATGGCTATCCTTATCTTATCCAATCAGGGCAAATTCATCCATCAAATCCATCAAAATCTAGAAAATCCCATAAAATAAGAAATTTGACCTTGTTCTTAGGGATCTCCCATAAAAACAGGTCATGTTTGACCGCCTTTGACCAAGCCTATTAAAGCTCATTTTGACTGATCAAACGGGTTTAAATTTCATCTTAGTTCCCAAGCTTTCTAGAAATATATCATGCTCGAGCCCAAGTGTCCTGTATATGCAATTATTGGGCAAAATCGGGTGAATATGATGGTTTATAGATGGATAGTATGGAAAATAAAGTGTATTTTCATAAACAAAAAGGGATAAAAAACAAGGGCCAACAGACCATAACTGATCACATCCAAGGAAATTTCCAAAAATTTAGATCGGTTGCATATATTTTATGAGCTCTTTCAAAGTCCAGTTTTCATAAAAACACCCTTGCTTACTAGAATTTGATTTCCATGTTAAAAATTTTCATTTTCAATTTTGAGAAATGTGAAAGTGAATCTCCACAATGGAATAATTCCAAAATGAAAATGAGAATCTGGAATTGTTAAATACTTGCAGAGACTTTTACAAGAACACAAGTAAAAGGTTGGCAAATTGGATTGGAAGTGGCTGATGTCACATATTCATCATGTTGGAACAAAAATATAGGAATTTGAAATATATATCAACAGAAAACACAACCATTCCTATGAGGTGAATTTCGATTGCAAATTGTAGGAAAAAGAAGCACAATTTCAAAATTCCGCGATGTTTGTTTTGTGAAAAAAGACCCTATTGGGTTGCTTAACAAGTAAACAGACACAAGTATTTATTATCAATCCGGGCTAGTAGAACTTAGAAGCATCACCAAGGTATATGGGTTTCAGCTATGATCAAGTTAGAAGATGATTTATCAATGATTAAGGAAATGCATATTACAAATATAAATATAAAATATAAAATTTCTAAATTCAAGTATGCATCAGCAGTAGAAGAATCTCCTAACTTAAGAGATTTGTTTTTCCTTCTCTCACAAAATTACTTCATGAATTAAAAACCAAAAACCACTAATTGAGCAATAGATCAAGATGCATGAAACAATAATTGAAGAGGCTCTTAATTAAAGAGATCATGGTTTTCCTTCATCACGAATTCATTCATCAATAATACTATTGTTCGAAAACAAGAATTTAGAAAAGCGTTAAAAAGCGGGAAAAGATGAATTCTAACTCAAGGTCTTAATTAGATATAAAGAACGTTTAACTTAAAAATTTGATTGTCCTTTCATATGCAGAATAAGAATGATAATTAGATTCATCAGCACTCCTAGAAAATCACCATATATATAATCGACAAGTTAAGAATAAAACAAACTAGTTCATAAATTGCAACTACAAATAACTAGAAAGTGCACTTAGCTCGGTGTCGGGGCCCTCCACCTTTGCCTTGCACACTGAAAGTTCTTTCAGCTACTAAAAATTCAGTCAAGAAATCACCACATAACAACAACAATGAAATAGAACAGGTCTTTAATTAAATATCCAAAGTCTCAGAAATAATGAAGTTAAGTTATGCAATTTCTACATATCAATGCCTTCAAAGTATTAGGCTTAAATCGATAAAATATGCAAAATATTCATCTAAAATTCATCCTATAGCCATGGCTACGTTATATTATCCAATCAAGTCGAATTCATCCATCAAATCCATCAAAATCTAGAAATCCCATAAAATAAGAAATTTGACCTTGTTCTTAGGGATCTCCCATAAAAACAGGTCATGTTTGAGCACCTTTGACCGAGCCTGTTAAAGCTCAGTTTGACTGATCAAACAGGTGTACATTTAATCTTAGTTCCCAAGCTTTCTATAAATATATCCAGCTCGAGCCCAAGTGTACTGTATATGCAATTATTGGGCAAAATAGGGTGAATATGATGGTGTATAGACAGATAGTATGGAAAATAAAGTGTATTTTCATAAACAAAAAGAGATAAAAAATGAGGGCCAACAGACCATAATTGATCACATCCAAGGAAATTTCCAAAAATTTAGTTCAGTTGCATATATTTTATGAGCTCTTTCAAAGTCCAGTTTTCATAAAAACACCCTCGCTTACTAGAATTTGATTTCCATGTTAAAAATTTTCATTTTCAATTTTGAGAAATGTGAAAGTGAAGCTCCACAATGGAATAATTCCAAAATGAAAATGAGAATTTGGAATTTTTAATGACTTGCGTATGTGATGGCTGAGAAATCTCTGCAAGGGAACCATTCTATTGTTATTTCCGAGTTTTCTGATTAGTATAAACAACAGTGAAATTTTGATGGCTATGAAGATGAAAGAAGCATAGCAGATCTCTTAGGGCCACAAGCTATACATAAAATGGATGATAAATTGAAAAAGTTCCATGAATTGTGGAGGTGACAATCAAAATTGTATTTTAATACAACATCACTGACCCGTTGTTCTAGAAACCATTCAAGTGCCTCTGTAACCTGATTCATCAAAACTACTCAGAAAGAGATTAATGGTTTAGATTTTTTGTGGCATAACCCTATCCTTTTCAAGAAACAATGATAAGGTGCCTCCGCAAGTGGTGTTATAATTTCAATAAACCGTATGTGGATTTGGTGGGGCCCACATTTGTTTCTTGATTCGACTACCCATTGTTTATGAGCTTGTATTATAAAATGTTGAATAGACAAAGTTTTCTTAAAAAAAACCAGTTATATTTAAATTTATATATATATATATATATATATATATATATATATATATATATATATATATATATATTATATTAAAATGATATGGCTTCAAAATCCTTTTTGAAAAGAAAGAAAGAAAGAAGAAGAAGCAGTTACGTAATTGTTAAAATAGTAGTTTTTGATCTAGGTGGATATTGGTGGCCACCTGCCTATTCCACTTGGGGCCCCACCATTTTCTCTTTCATTTTTTTAGTTTTGGCACAACTTACTATTTTGATCATTTTTTCAGGTCCTAAACTTTCGGAGCCGTTTTGAGGCCCTAAACAGCTTTTTTGGGCATTGTTTTTTCGAAAAATATGATTCCGTTTTGGAATTTACGTTCATGGTCAGCAGTTGTAGTCCTCTGATAGATATTTCTAATGATGTATCATGTGTGTCAAACAGAGATAGTATGCCAAAGTTACGACACTGGGAAATTGATGTACCAATTTACGCCAATGGGGCCCATATTCTGGCATTTCATCTCCTAGGGTTAGGTTTTTGGATGTTTAGGGTTTTCCATTGTTTCTCAATAATATATAGGAATTTGAGCCTCATTGTAACATATATTTCATAGGCCTATAGTCACCACATCTCTTCTCAGAGATAAGCTACCAGTGCCCTAGCTAGTTTATTTCCATTCTATCTGTAAGAAAATTTCAGTTCTTTGATATTACTGAAATGAAGTGTTATTTCTCCTACATATTTATATTTATCGTTATATTTGTATTCTATTGCATTCCAACATAAATCCGGATGAGTGGTACCAGAGTGGTCTTCTTTTTCTTGATCCTTCTTTGCATGTCCCCAACAAGGTTGGGGTATAAAGAGTTAGGGCTTGATCTGGTTGAACTTTTGTAAGATCAACCTCACAAACCCCGAAGGTCGCCCATGGGTGATGAAAATAAATATGAGGGAGTAGTAGATCCTATCAAAATATTTCTCAAGGAGGCCCTTGAAAAACAAATCAACGCGATGATGTATAACTTTGCCCATATCCTTCAACGACTACCCACTGACGATGCTTCTGCATCCAACAGCCCCTTTGGAGGTGCAACTCCCTTTAAGGTACAAGTAAAATTTGAAATTCCCATATTTGAGGTTCAAATAGATGCAGATGTTGTAGATATACAGTTGAATAGATTAGAAGGATATTTGTTGATTCATGACTTTTCCGAGTGGGAGAAGATTAATTTTGCACTCCTCAAAGCTACCCCCTATGTCAAGGACTGGTGGGAAGCCTACTGTGAGAAAAAGGATGAGACATAACCTCTCTCTTCTTAGTCGTACCCACTTGGAATTATTTCCGAGACACCAACAAGGAACAACACTATACTGTGGGGAGCTATGAGGACAAGTACATACAATGGACCACGCTGCAGCAACAAAGGGATCAAGATGTGCATGAGCAGAAAAATATGTTCCATACCCTGCACACAAAGTTGGGTATCAAATATTCAAAGAAAAATTTGGTGCTAAAGTATCACAGATGTCTACACAAATATATTCAGGAGGAAATGGAGTTCCTCGACATCTCCTCGCTTAGTATGCCATACCGGTACGCTGCTAAGATTGAGCAGCAATTCAAACAAAGGAAGCGAGAATTTGGATCTGCAAATCAAAAGCAAGGGAAAGGTGCACCCAAACATAGGATAAAGGATAAAGCCAAGGCATGGTGGCCCAAGACAACCTGTCAAAGCTGCAAGAAAAGAACAATGCCACGAAGCCAAAGAAGGACACGAGAAAGTGGTGTGAGTTCCATAAGAGCTCCACTCACAACACAAGTGAGTGTCAAGCCAAGCAATTGCTGGTGGTCGAGATGAGGGCTTCTGAGTCAGATGCATGCTTTGAATTTGAATCAGAACCTGACAAGGGGAATGAAAAATGGAAACAGATTATTGATGCGGATCCCAATGCCATTGTTGCCACTACGAAGATCCAGAAGGAGGAATTGAAAGATCCAGTGGAGGAGGAGCATCTCTTCCACTCCGAGATGTGGGTAAAGGGTTGCCCGCTACACTTCATTGTCAACAATGGGAGCCAAAAGAACCTCATTTCAGTAGACGTCATGAAGTGTTTGGGCTTGCTGACGACAACACACCTGCAACCATACACCATCGGGTGGCTTCACCAAGGACAAGATTTCCACGTCACCCAATAGTGTTTCCTTCCCTACAACATCAAGTCCTTAATATATGAGGTATTATGTGACATTGCTCCTCTTGATGTTTGTGATTTATTACTAGGCCAACCATATTTGTGGAAGAGACATGTTGTATATGAGTCTCAGCCTCACGCTGTTATTGTTACTTTGGGAAATAAGCTGTAGAGGATAGCAGAGGTACCACCGTCTGCCTCTATCCCTTTGGTTACTGCAAAAAAATGTAGTAAGCTCATTTCCAAAACCCTGGGGAAAGAATAATATTGTGGCCACGACCTCCAGACAGGGCTCCTTTGCACGAAAAAAATAAACGGACAAGGTTTTGGAGGAGTACAGGGACATCTTCACCTCACCCACAAGGGTGCCTCTACACTATCAGGTCAAGCATCCCATTTATATGACCCCAGGTGCACTGCTACCCAATGGATCGATCTATCAGTGCTCTGTTCTGGAGAACAATGAAATCAAGAGGCTGATTAAGGAGCTGCTACAGAAAGGTCACATCCGGCCGAGTTCATAACCTTGTGGGAGCCCGATCGTGTTGGTAGAGAAGAAGGATGGGACTTGGAGACTTTGTATTGAATATTGGGCCTAGAACAAGATAATTGTCTAGAATAGGTACTCGATCCCATGGATTGATGACCTTCTGGACCAACTCAAAGGGGAAAAATATTTCAGCAAGATCGACTTGAAGTCTAGGTATCACGAGGTACCAATCGAACCCTCCGATTTGTGGAAGACTACCTTCAAAGCCAAGGAGGGCCTTTTCGAATGGTTGGTCATGCCTTTCAGGTTGAAAAATGCTCCCGCAACCTTCATGAGGTTGATGGACAACATCTTGTGGCCATTCACCAACTCATTTGTAGTGGTGTACTTGGATGACATTCTGATCTTCAACAAGACTTGGGAAGACAACCTCCACCACATCTGACATGTCCTCCAAACACTGCAGCAACACAAGTTGTGTGCCAATTTGGAGAAGTACACTTTTGGCATGACCCAAGTTCAATATCTGGGATACATTATTGATGAAAGGGGGGTGCATGTGGATCTAACAAAGCTTTGTAACTTTCTGGGTCTTGTTAATTACTACTGCACGTTCGTGTTGGGATTCTCTCATATCACTTAGCCCTTGAGTCAAGTCACCAAGGGAGGAGCAAAAGAAAAATTCTTTTGGTAAGAATCTCAAAGGAAGGCATTCGTAGCCTTTGTTCTACACCAGTGCTCACATTACCAGACTTGCAAGAACCATTTTAGATCGAGACGGATGCCTTTGACTTTGCTATTGGGGCAGTTCCTACTCAATAGGGGCATCTGGTGGCATATCGCAGTGAGACATTTTCCGATACTATCCGCAAGTATCCCACTTATGACAAAGAAATGTATTCGATTGTGTAGGTTTGTCGACAATGGAAGCATTACATTTTGGGGAAGGAAACAATCATCCACATAGACCACCGACCCCTGCACTTTATACAGATACAAGGGAAGTTGCAGAACGATCACCATCAGAAGTGGTCCACATATATGCAACAGTTTCATTTGAACATCAAGTACAAGAGGTGTAGCACCAATAATGTTGCAGACTGCCTCATCCGACCACCGATCATGGCGCTAACCACCATTCTAAATGTTGTGTAACCAACTCCAAAAATAGAAGAAAAGAGATATCAATGCCTTAGAAATAAGCCACTTCGAGGGGGAAACCTCCAATACATTACATAAATGAACAATTCTTGGATGATACAATTTACAAAACCTCCTTTCTATATATAGGAGTCCATGTGGCCATAATGTGATCCTAGTGGGCCACAATGTAATCCTAGCCGACCTAACAATAATAATTTAAGGGCACAATAATAACAAAATGGGGGTTACAAGGGTACAATAATAACAATAAGGGGTTACACTAACAACAATAAGGGACTATACTAGTAATATAGGGACCTAACATGCCCCTCTCCTTCAAAAAAGTGTTGTCCTCAATGCTTGAGTAGCTCTGGGTGCTTCTGTATAAAATTCTCATCCTCCCATGTAGAATCTTCAGTGGGTAAGTTCTTCCACTTCATGAGATACTCTGAAATTGATCGATTCCGTAGTTGTCGAGTTCTTGTTTCCGTGACCGCTTCAGGTTCCAATATGATTTTTCCTTCCTCATCAAGTTCTGGCAATATTGTTTGAATTGGAAGATTTTCACCTATAACCTTCTTTAAGCATGAAACATGGAAAACTGGATGTACTCGCGAAGAAGCAGGAAGCTCCAATTTGTATGCCATTGTACCAATCTTTTGCAACACCTTGTAAGGACCATAGTACTTTGGCGATAATTTATTATCCTTCTTTGCTTGCTTGAGGGACATTTGTTTGTATGGTTGTAGCCGTAAATATACCCAATCTCCTACATCAAAACTTCTCTCGCTACGATGTTGATCTGCCTGTTGTTTCATTCGATTTTGTGCCAAATTCAGGTTATCCTTTAAGAGTTGGAGAACTTCTTGCTGATGCTCGATGTGATCTTCCACTGCTTGAACCTTCGAATTTTCCCTCAAAGATGATGTGATGGATGGTGGATGATATCCATAAAGTGCCATAAATGGGGTCATTTTTGCTGCAGTATGGAAGGAAGTGTTATACCACCATTCAAAGAGAGGTAACCACTTGACCCATTGTGTTTGTTTATCAGATACAAAGCAACGAAGATATCCTTCCAAACATTTATTTACTATCTCAGTTTGACCATCACATTGAGGATGATAAGATGAGCTATGAGCTAATTGAGTACCCAAACAAGAAAATAACTCCATCCAAAAATTTCCAGTAAAAATGGGATCTCTGTCGCTCACAATAACCTTTGGGCTTCCATGTAGCTTTTGAATTCTGTCCATAAATGTAGTAGCAACTGTACTTGCTTTAAATGGATGAGATAATGCACAAAAGTGTGCATACTTGGTAAGTCTATCAACTACCACCATGATGACACTCTTTCCTTCTGACTTAGGTAAACCTGTGATAAAATCCATTGAAATCTCCTTCCAACGTTGACTTGGAATGGATAAAGGTTGTAGAAGTCCCGGGGTCTTAATTGTCTCAACTTTATTCTGCTGGAAAACCAAACATTCCACCACAAAATTTTGAATATCAGATTTAAGGCCATCCCAAAAAAATTCTTTCTTCACCCCGTGGTAAGTTTTTAAAAATCCTGAGTGTCCTCCTAAAGGAGAAGTGTGCAATTCCAGAAGAATCTTTTGTTTTAGTTGGGAATTCTTACAAAGATATAAGCCATCTTTGTACCATAAGGAATCATTTTTCCAACTAAATGTATCAGATGTACTAGGATCTTGCTGCAACTTTTGAATGAGTGTCCATACATCTTTGTCCTTCTTCCATTTATCTCTTGCTTCGGTTATCCAATCTGGTTGGATAATAGAAATGGCACAAAGCAATGCTTCCACCTCTTCATTCTTTCTTGAGAGTGCATCCGCAACAACATTAAGCTTTCCTTTTTTGTAGATTATTTCAAAGTCATAACCCAACATCTTTGTGACCCATTTTTGCTGCTCTTCTGAAGATAGTCTTTGTTCAAAAAAGTGTTTAAGACTATCATGATCAGTTTTTACCTTGAAGTGTCTTCCCATTAGGTAAGTTCTCCATTTCTTTAGTGCATGCAGTATTGCTAACATTTCCTTCTCATAAATGGGTTTTTGTAAATACTCTCCTTTGATTGGACGACTCTCAAAAGCAATGGGTCTTCCTTCCTGCATTAAAACAACACCAATTCCATTTCCTGAGGCATCACATTCCATAGTAAAGGTTTTTATGAAGTCTGGCGTAGCTAAGACCGGTGCTAGGCACATTGCCTCTTTAAGATGTTCACAGGCCATAGTTTCTTCAGGAGTCCATGAAAATGCATCTTTCTTCAATAATGTTGTTAGAGGTGCTGCTATTCTCCCATAATTCTTAAAAAACTTGCGATAATACCCTATTAACCCGAGAAATCCTCGCAACTGCTTTATGGTTGTGGGGACTTTCCATTCCTTAATGGATTTAATTTTGTTAGGGTCTACTTTAACACCTTCATGAGATACAATATGACCCAGATATTCCACCTCTTGTACTCCAAAGAAACATTTAGATGTTTTTGCATATAATTGTTTCTCCTGCAATAGTTTGAGCCCCCTGTCAACATGTTCAACATGATCCTTCCAAGACCTGCTATAGATTAGTATATCATCAAAAAATACCAGCACAAATTTTCTAAGGAAGGGTTTGAAAATGGAATTCATCAACCCTTGAAATGTAGAAGGTGCATTGGTAAGGCCAAAAGGCATGTCCAAAAATTCATAATGACCCTCATGAGTTCGAAATGTTGTTTTTGGAATATCTTCAGTCTTCATTCTAATTTGATGATATCCTGAACGAAGATCCAACTTGGTAAAATAAATTGCTCCATGTAATTCATCCAATAATTCATCAATCACAGGAATGGGAAATTTGTCTTTAATGGTGAGCTTATTGAGCTCCCTATAATCCAGACACATTCTCCATGATCCATCCTTCTTGTGTACCAATACTACAGGAGCAGATAAAGAACTTTGACTAGGTTGAATTATACCCGCCTCTAACATTTCTGCAATCATACGTTCAATTTCGCTCTTTTGGAAGTAAGGATATCTATAAGGCCTGATGTTTGGAGGAACACTTCCTGAATCAAATGAATAGCATGATCATGATCACGAATAGGTGGGAGTCCTTTGGGAGTTTCAAACACCTTGGAATGATTGTCCAAGACTTGTTGGAGATCCGCAGAAATAGATGATTTTGATGTCGGAACTTCTAGTGAGCATAATTGTGCAATTACGCCTCGTTGTTCTTTCTTTAGAAGCTTTGTCATGACATTAGAGCTTATTATCCTTCCTGGCTTCCCTGCAATACCTCATAATTCGACTTCCTTACCTTCTGAAAAAAATTTCAAGAAAAGTTCTTGAAAATTAAAAGCTACCGTCCCCAAAGATTGTAACCATTGTACTCCTAGTACAACATCAACACCTCCCATAGGAATGGAAAGCATTGGACTAGTCAATACATATTCCCCCATGGTTAGCTTGATATTATGGCATTTTTCAGAGCAATTTATAGTTCCTCCATTTGCAACCATCACTTGACATTCTGGTGCTGGGTATAGGAAACAATTTAATTCCTTGGCTACCTTACAATGAATAAAATTATGGGTGCTACCTGAATCAATCAACACTATTACCTTTTCTTCTTGATTTGTCCTTGTATCTTGAGAGTTTGAGGAGTGGTAATTCCTGCCAGTGCATTACACGATATGGTCGGATTCATTTCTTCCTCTTCTAGGGTTGGTTCCTGGTGTATATCCTCTTCTTGTTCATTTTCTTCTTCCTCTTCACAATCTATATAAAATAATTTCTTCTCAGCACACTTATGACCTTTAGTGTATTTGCTATCACAACTGTAGCAAAGCCCTTTTGCTCTTTTTTCTTCCAATTGTTGTGGTGTCAACCTTGTAGGTTGTGGAAATCTAGGCGTTGCAACACTTCCTTCTTTATAGAATTGAGTGGTAGGCTTCCTTGTCGCCATAATTTTACATTCAACTTTTCTTGCCAACCTGAATGCCTTCTCCAATGAATCAGGTTCCAAAACGCGAACTTCATGTTGGATGTTATTCTTTAAAGTGCCTATGAAGAGATCAATCCTGTGTTCCTCTGGAATATCAGCTACCCTTATATTCAATTTTTGGAAGTCCTCAATGTGTTCCCCCACTAAACCCTTTTGTTTGAGATTTATCAATTGGCTAAAGAAGGTGTTGCTCTTTGTATCCTCATAATGTGCTATCATTTCCTCCGTAAAAATTGATCAAGTGACAATTTTTTTACGGGAGCAAAGCCATCGATACCATACAAATGTATTTTGTTCTAAATGTAAAGTTGCAATGCGTACCTTTTGTGTGTTTTGCACGTTATGGAGATCAAAATATTGCTCCATCTGTAGTATCCATGTTACATGATCGTTTCCATCAAACTTCCTCATATCCATTTTTGGAACATGGTGGTTCTTCCCTCCAACAATAGAGGTTATGAAATCACGATTAACATTTATTTTGTTCTCATCATGAGTTTCCTCTACTATATTTTCACCATTAGGAAACATTTCTTGTATCAACATTGCCAAACCTTCGATGTCTACTTTTAGATCCTTCTTCATGTTTTCCATGTTGTCTTTCATTTTTTCATCGATCTTAGCTTCCATGTCATCCATCTTAGCTTCCATGCCCACTTCTATGCCATCCATATTAGCTTCCAAACCATTCATCTTAGCTTCCATGCCTTTCTTCAAACCGTCCATTTTAGTTTCCATGCCTTTCTTCAAAACTTCCATTTCATTTTTTGTTGTTCTTTGCGAGAGCGAAATTTGTTGCACTTGCTCTTGTAATTTTGATATGTCATGTTGCCATTCTTCGTCTTCATGAGTCATAGTAGAGCCTTCTAAAGGCTTAATGGGTGTTGAATTATTTTTGGGGGCCATTATTTAGAACCCAATACTGATATATATTCTACAATATTCCCTTGGAATCAATTAAAATTGATTCTTCAAACAAGAATTATGAAAATTGGAAATAAAATACACACCTTTTTCTTTCTTTTGAGGAGCTCGATATTGAAATTGGATTATCTCTGTGATTGCGGCTCTTCAATATCTAAAATTTAGCACTGAATTAGCCCTCTGAATTCTCTTTTGAATGCCACAGGTCTGGCCTGATTTGGATTCTCCAAGAAAAAGTTATGTCCAATCTCCCACAATGACTTATCTATGGACTGGTTCAGTAGAGAAAACTTGTATGACTTTCCACGTCTCACTGTTTCTTCCTTCACCTCTAAAATTGATAGCCAAGAAACTACAGTCCGTGTAATTGCGAAATTTTTTTATGGAACTCTAATTCGATGCTCAGAGAGAGAGTTATTGAACTTTTCCCACAATCACCTCTTTGAGATGAAATTCAGGAGCCTGAAAAAGCACTACCTTCCACAGATCATATCTCCAAAAATATTGCTAACCAAGCTCTAAAATTTTTTGATGAGTTTCCTCGGGATTTCAGCTTCGCACCCGAAAAATTTCAGATTCTGAACCTTCGTAGAAACAAAGTTATAGCGCACATTCCACGATGACTTGTTTAGGAGCTTGAAACAAGACCTTACTTCCACAGATCATATCTCAAAAAAATTTTCGAACCAATCTCTGAAATTTGTATACGATCTTCCTCAGGATTTCGGCTTCGAACCATAAAACTTTCAGCTTTTGAAACTTCGTAGAAAAAAATTTATAGCGAAAATGCCACGATGACTTGTTTGGAGCAGCGAAACCCTAGAATCCAAAGCTTTGATACCAAATGTTGTGTAACCAACTCCAAAAATAGAAGAAAAGAGATTTCAACGCCTTAGAAATAAGCCACTTCGAGGGGGAAACCTCCAATACATGACATAAATGAAAAATTCTTGGATGATACAATTTACAAAACCTCCTTTCTATATATATGATTCCATGTGGCCATAATGTAATCCTAGTGGGCCACAATGTAATCATAGCCGACCTAACAATAATAATTTAAGGGCACAATAATAAAAAAATGGGGGTTACAAGGGTACAATAATAACAATAAGGGGGTTACACTAATAACAATAAGGGACTATACCAGTAATATAGGGGCCTAACACTCAACTCTTGTGGGCACGAGACTTCTAATTCACCACTTCTTTAAAAGAGCGATCCAAAATTTGGTCACACATCCAAGGAAATCTTGGGGGATATGAAAGTTCCAAAATTTCACCTCCAAGATGCACTGTTATGTCACCTCGGACACCTTCGTGTTCCTTCAAGCGAGCGTGCCAAGTTGATATGGGAAGCACACTACATTCGAGTCGTTGGGAATTTCAGGGTCGAAAAAATAGTGGCAGTACTGCAGAAGTATTTCTATTGGCCAAACCTTCGATAGGTTGTCTTGAAGTACATCAGATCTTGCACTACTTGCATCATTGCCAAACCGACCATCAAGAAGAAAGGCCTTTATACTCCACTACCTACCTCTAGTCGACCTTGGGAATCCATCTCCATGGATTACATGTCAGGCCTTCCTTCTACTAAGCATGGAAATTACTGTTTTTGTGGTTTTTGACAAATTCTCGAAGATGGCCATTATGGCAGCCTGCAAGAATAATCTCACAACAGAATCCACAACTAAAATTTTCTTTGAAAGAGTGTGTGTGCACTTTGGGATCCCACAGTCTATCATCTCAGATCAGGACAGCATGTTCCTCAGCACATTTTGGTCCAGGCTCTAGTTAATGTTGGACACCAAGCACACCATTTCCAAAACTTTCCATCCCCGAACTGATGGCCAGAAAAAGGTCGTCAATAGGATGATTGTACACATTTTGTGCATGTACAATTCAAAGCATCCATGCACATGGGATGAGAGCCTCCCCTATTTATAGCATAGTTATAACCGGGCTCTCCACAACTAAACCGACCACAACCCCTTCCAGGTGGGCTTGGGATTCCAGCCTCTATGTCCCATTAATGTAGCCATGCCATTTGCGGCTACTCAGGCTGATTCAGCTCTTGTCTAGTCTTAAGATGACAAAGTGAAAAAATTCATCGAGTGTATTCAGCACATCCGCCAATAGTTGACATATTATACATAGCCAATGCTAACTACAAGCAATGACATGATAAACATCAAGTGCCACACAACTTCCATGTGGGAGACAAATTTTGGCTACATTTGCAGAAGGATCACCTTACTGGACCCCATTGCAAGATTCACCCACTCCAATATGGGCCATACACCATCACCAAGGCTGTAGGGAACAATGCCTTCGTGGTTAGTATTCCACCATTCCTTGGTCTGAACCCAGTATTCAATGTGGACCGCCTTTGTCCCTACTTCCCACTTCTACTGGACACCTCTGACATTGCAAAACAACTCACACCAGCAGAGTTAAACCCAAACTGAATGGAATAGGGCACCACAGATTGTATCATGGACATGAAAATCAAGAACAATTTCCAACAGAAGATCCAATTGTATCAGGTTGTCAAATCTGGTCAACTCCTGCACCAAGGCAAGTGGTTCACTAGGGACCAAGTTCAGCAGAAATTTCTTCATCTCATGGAGGAACTCCACGCAATGGGAAACATTTCTTCCTAAGAGGGGAGGAATGTTCTAGGTGGATATTGGTGGCTACCCACCTATTCCACTTGGGGCCCCACCATTGTCTCTTTCATTGTTTCAATTTCGGTACAAATTACTATTTTTAGCAGTTTTTGGCGTCCTGAACTTCTGGAGTCGTTTTGAGGCCCTAAATGACGTTTTTTGGGCATCTTTTTTCCGGAAAATATGAGTTCGTTCTAAATCTACATTCATAGTCAATAGTTGTAGTCCTCAGATAGTTATTTCTAAGGATGTATCACATGCATCAAACATAGATAGTATGCCAAAGTTACGACCCCAAGAAATTGATGTACCAATTTACCCCGATAGGGCCCATATTCTGGTGTTTCATCTCCTAGGGTTAGGTTTTTGGATGTTTAGGGTTTTCCATTGCTTCTTAATAATATATAGGCCTTCAAGCCTCATTGTAACATAGAGTTCAAAGGCCTGTAGCCGCCACGTCTCTTCTATAAGATAAGCTACCAGTGCCCTAGATAGTTTATTTCCATTCTGTCTGTAAGAAAATTTTAGTTCTTTGATATTAATGAAATGAAGTGTTATTTCCACTACATCTTTGTATTTATGGTTATATGTGTATTTTGTTGTGTTCCTGCATCGATTTATATCGTTTTTGTAAATGACGCTGGGAGTGTTAGGCTAGGAGGAGAATAAAAGTGAGAAAGGAAGACATTGGAGGGGTTCAAAGTCCAATCTACATGACTGAGTATTGCAAACTAGAATATTTGGGAAAGCCTGCATAATATATGTCAGTTTGATTCTAGCATTGGTGTTTTGGTGATTTTTAGTTCTCATGTGTCCCAACATTCATACATATTTTTCTTCTCCTGGTCAGTGTAAGATGAAGTTAGCACTTTAGTTTATGCTATATTGAATTTACTTCGTTTCACTCATTAAAATGTCGTTATTATCATTAAAAAAGTTAATATTGAAACCCTTAATGAAGATCTCCACATCTGGGAATATCATTCATATTCTTCTTCTTCATTCATCATTCTTTCTACAGAAGTGAGGCATAGATTCTTAATTGCATGTGCCAAAACTGTGTCTCCTTCATTTTCTGCTATACATCTACACCGTGCAACTTTCATAGCCTCTGTTCATTCTGTTTTAGAAGGCTAGGGTTTTCAAACCATAAATTTTGGTTACAATCCTTCATGGCATGTACTTTCATACATTAATTTCAATATTTTTATTCAATTCTAAAATGTCTCATGCATTGGTTCCCTCAGAGCCGGGATCTATCTTCTGTGGTACTACACCATGAATCATGTTCACTAATTTCACATATGGTGTTCGTATAATTACATCTCTAAAGACTCCATCTGGCTTCATTTATTCCAGTGAAAACTTACTGGAGCTACTCCCAAGTGGTATGTCAATCATCTCAGTGCCACTCCTTCCACTTTTGTGACTCTTGCCAAGAAATTTCTATCATATTTCCAGTTACCTCTTCGTTATGACACTAGTACCGAACTCTTGACTTCTTTCTATCAAATTACTGTCACTCAGCCATCTTACCATGCTCAATAATGACACAAAAGGAGCATGTGTAGGGCCCCTAAATTCGAAGATCGTGTTTACATGGATTGGTTCCTTAGAGTGCTTTTGGCCCACATACTTAAGGATGTCACGTCACACTTCCCTCAGTCAGAGGAATATGCGGTCCAAGTAGATTCTTAATATGACTTGATATATGTTGAATCAGGTTATTTTTATACTATTCTCCCTGATCTGCCTTGGTCCGATGTTGCCAATCCATTGGGGGAATCTCATGCTGTTGATGATATCATTGGATCGATTTCACAACGTCACCCACAACCATATGCTCAACCTCCGATGAGTTATGGTCAAACCCATGGGGGACAAGTGCCCCTTACAATTATCTCGCTCCTCAATGAAACCCTTATCTAGGTCAAAGCACGTCATATGCATATTCCCAATTGCATCAACAAATGCGAGGCGAGTTGTTGCTCAACCTCTTTATCCAAAGGTTTCCCCTCCTCCAAATTTTCCATATGCACCACCTAGTGTTCCATCCCATCTAGAACCAGCGCCTCAGCCTCTCATGCCTCCTTAACCTCTGCCACAACAACCACCTCTTTCTCAAGGTCAAGTGTATGCTAAACATAGCATGACCAATCCCCCCAACACTAAGAAAAATAATTAGGGGAAAGGTAACCCGAACCAAAAATATCAAGTTAATGAGGGTAACCAAGGTCCACCAGCTAATGGACCACAGATAAATCAGCCTAATCCCACAACCCAACAACATGGTGGAAAACCCAAGAAGAACAAGGCCATTTGTATGAATAAGCTTGATCCATTTTGCGACGTATATGGCCATTATACTCAGGATTTTCCTATTTTAGCTTAGATGCACCATGTATGGGAAGCTCAAGCAACTACCCCTAGAGGAAAATAGAATATGGCTCTGCTTCCTCTATCTCTTGCTTCATTTCAACCGGTTGTGCTTACCCTTATTTTCCCTCAGAAAGGATATGTAGTTGCCCAACCTACACAAGGTCAAGCAACCTCCAACCCTCACAATGTTCTTACCATGATTATCAGACTCTCATGATGAATTTTGATGAGATCAATACTGAACAAGTCAACCTTCAAACTCGATCACACTAGTATGATAAGCCACATGCTAAGTCTGTAATTTATTCCCAACCTCTAGTTTCAACCAAGCCTCCTTCTTCATCAAATGTTACGTCACAAATCCCTCAGCCTAAGGCAAAGGTTATAAACAAGATTCCCAAAGGTCCATTAAGTTGAAATTTTACTTCAGTTAAAGTCGTCCATACCTATAGCATAGTAGATGACTCGGCACAGTCTCATGTCAGCATGTCAATGTTGGAAGTCCTCCAAATGTGCCCATCCCAACATAAATATATACTCTCTGCTTTGGGGGTTGTGGATCCTTCTGATGATCACATGATTTTATTTTAAATTGATCAATCCGAACATCCCCCTTTCCTTCATCTGTCGTCTTTCAAATACCAGTCTCCATAAGAAACCCCCTTTTTAGTGGTGTATGATAGGCGAAGGCACTTGCACCTATGTGATGGCTTCCAGCATTTCGAAGAAACTTGGTTCACCTAACCTGTCCCCATCCAGATCAATTTTCGTGCATGGGAAAATCATCCATCACTTATATTGTATTGCAACTATCCTATCACTATTGCTGACAAGATTGTATCTATTGACATTGAAGTCATTAATTCCCCATTAGACTATAACATCATTCTAGGTTGTAGTTTAACCTATTCCATGTCAGCTATCACAACTATGGTTTTTCGTAAGATGTGCTTTCCACATAATGAAAATATCATCACCATCGATTAATTGACATACTATGAACCTAAGACTCAAACATCACCCCAGTCTAATATCTCATCGATGAATGGCAATATGACTGTCTCATATGTCACCAATGTCTTGAATCGATTCTATAAAGATTATGTTGTACATGGTGCTTACTATGGTCCACCACTTACCCTTTCTGAGCCTAGCATGTCTAGTGATTACATGCTGAAAGCGTCACGGGATGCTCACAGGTGATTTGGTATGCCCAGCCAATAGCTAGTTTCTCCAAAACCTATTGTTCCCACCTCAACCCAGCATATAGGTATAATTTCTCGAGGATAACTTCATTCTATTGGTGTCTCTCCTAGTCCATTCCAACCAGGAACCATTCCTCCATGTCTCAACCATCGAGGATAAGCTCCTCTAGGCCATTATACTTTAGGTTAGATACCTTTCTTATTCCCCCCAACTGGAATTTTTTATTTCCTTGTCATGGATACGTTGATTTTACCCAAAATTACCTTAGGGATCCTAGTCTCCTACATTTATTCCCCCACAAACACTCCTCTTGACCAACTTAAACCTTACACATATTTTACCCCAGTACAACCTGTTGTTCCTTCCTCTCCCTTTTCTTCAGTTCCATAACAACCTCAAAAGGAATCTATTGTTGTGGTGAAAGCATCTGGTGAGGGGGGGAAAGCCTAGAAAAGGGGAGCCAAATACAAGGCACCCTAAACAACTTGAGATCCTCCTAAGCCTCCAAAGTTGACACCTTTTTGTACTTTGTGTGATGTTTTCAGGCATGCCACCAATAATTTTCTTGAACTCCCTCATCTTAAAGATGTGGTCGGTGATACATTTCCTGAATCTAACATCTCTAAGGTCCATGTCACCTTACTAGTCATTTTCCCCCTCCTATTGTCGATTCGCATGTGAACCTTATCTCTCATTACGATGCTTCAGGTAGTTCCTCCACATCATGTGCTCTCTCCTCCTCTCATCTACCCATCTTTCATTCATATGAGGACATCATGGAATCGATGACCACCCCTAATTATCTTTGGGACTATATGCACCATCGTGTGTATTTCCTTCTAAAGCAAACCCATGATCAATATGTTTGTGAGTCCAAAGACTTCGTCATGGTGAGGTCAATTGGTTCCATCACCCCCTACTTTAAACCCATGAATTCGAACCACACTCACCTTGTGGCCATTACATTTCCACTCAATGTTTAGGTAACGAGGCTTCCACTTTAAATATTCCAAGAGAAGCAGTTCTCCCCAACCATCCTAGTGCATATGATAGTGTTGAATCTAGTACGATTATTCTTCCCCATTTTGAAGAACCTCTAAAGTCTCGTATCACTTTAGAGCCCTCTAGGGATGATGCAGTTAATCATCCATTTCTCTTAAATCAACAACCCAATCCATTAGACATTGTTGTTGTTCAACTACTAAGTTTTCTAGATGAGCATCAATTCATTATATCTGAAGCCACTATTTTGTGTAGTGGCATCATGTATGCGAACCAAAAAATTAAGTACATTTGATTCATATATATAGTTCCAAATGATATTGGTAATCCACCATTTCCTTTATCTTACTATATCCTTTATCTATTCTCCCCACAAGAATACATCCATAACATAAAAGAACGGTGAACCACATCATGAAAATGTGTTTGGAGTCCACTACTCTAAATACATCTGGCATGTGAATAACATGCTTGGCGAGAAAATATGCCAATAAATATCCTCATCATCCTTTGGAGGATCTCGTACCAGCTAAATTGGATTCTCGAATACCTTATTTGAGTACTCTGAACACAATGGCGCTCCAGAAACTCATCTAGTTAGGGGCATCATTCCCACCTTTTCATACTCGATCAATACCGTCGATCACATATGTTGGGGGAGTATCTCATGCTTGGGGGCATAATGGAAACCTTGGCCAACGTTTCACTTGATTAACATAAGTCTCAGCCTAGACCCTAATCATCTAGGTAGGCTTGATTATCCTTTCATTCCTTGAATAGTTTATCATACCGACCTCTCCAGTGAGCCATATACACATCACATATCATAGATGATTTATACCCCCATTGAAACATTCTACTATATGTGACATTACACCTACCACTTGGTCCCCATGTTTGACTTGGTGGGAGGGGATGATAGTAGATCTTCTCTAGTAGTTCATTCCTATATATGTTTCTTCCCTTGATTCTTCCAGGAACCATTAAGGCCATTTTTATATAAGTAAGGTCACCTATCTAACACTTTCAGATCCTAATTCTAACGATCAGTTTGTCCACTACGATCTCCACAAGATTTAGGGCCTTCTCATCATCTCTTAATTCTCCAACAACTCACTATGCAAATGAATTGGATTTGGAGGCAAGAAGCACCTTTATAATAAAAACCGTATTTTTTTAGTCATCCATTGCAACCAAAATTTAGCTTGGTTTTTCAAACAACCAACATTGTTGGAAATCTCTCACCGAGTCTTATAATGGGTCTTCCTTTTTAGAGGGTAATTTGACACTTCACTCGGAAGCCATTTTTTCCATGAAGTTTCACTTTACCACCAATTAAAACCAAATTTATCTATATATTATGGCTTTACTTTGGTACCACTTTGCCTTGGCACTTTTTGACTCATGTGCCAATTTTAATTATGATTAACCCTTATTTAATATATTTTTTTAATGGTACCTCTTGGCCTATCCCATGTGGCAGCATCATCGATTCACCCTTGTTCAGAGAATCTGAGATGAGTCACCCTTGAATTCATGGTGTCTATTCCAAGTCCCATTCAGTCTTGTTACCATATTCTATCCATATTTGTGTCACATTCATCCCTTTTTCCTCCTTTTGGCCTCCAACTATACTATTATGTCTATGAAAAGCCTTCATATAAGTAATCAACCATCCCCTTCAGATTCAATTCAATCGTTGCCAGGTCAACCATGCATATTATGCTTCGAAAAGGGATTTCATCAGTCTACCTCTCATTTTATATTCCTCCATCATCATCATTAGTTTCAATCCATTAATCACTCTACTTTGATCCCTCGTGCCTTAGTTGAGGATTAGTCATTGCCTCAACTCTCGCCGGCCCTCTTTTATCGACTTTAGCACATTTATTCTACAAGTACGATCTAGAGGGAGGTGTACCTTGGTTCTATATTTCATCATTTTTCAGTTCCTTATATCAATCCAAGGGAATCATCATTTCCATTTGACTTGGTTGTTTCTCACGTGATGGACTCTAGCTCATTATCGCACGATTGAGAATCGTACCCTTGATGGTTTGGCAATCTAGCAGACTGGCCCAGTGATTCCTTAGTGTGTGTGAGATGTTCCAACACTCATGAGGGGTGGGCCTTATAGGTATCACCCACATTTTTGGTTGTCCTCAGATTATGATCTAGCCTCTAATGCAGTTCCACAGATTTGATGGGTTTAGTTCAAGCCGCTTTAAGTGCCCAAAACATGCATGTCTCCTCTAGATGATCCATTCATATCTTTAGAGCCCTTTCTTTTCCATCATATATTCTTTAGTTGTGATCCCCCCTTCCCATGTTAGCTCATGGGGCATGATGTCTCATGTACTCGAATAATATTGTATTCAGTCATGGACTAAGTTTTTTAAGACAAATTATCTATATGGGATTCATTGTATTATGTCTTGGCCAATTAATTCCAGCATATCATGTATCATGTACTTTGTATCTAAATCCCACATTGTTGGGCCTATCATTATTATTTTTACTCGGTTATATTGACGGGTATAGGTATGCCTCCCCTACCTCATTTGAGATCATGTAGTCCAAAATAAAAGGATACTTATATCAGTTTAGTAGTTCTCTCCCCCTCCCTTATTGTCCTTCCTTGCATTGCTTCAGTTGTATCTATCTCTCTGTCTGACTCCCTTTTGGTGTCTCATGCAAGTGTAACTTATAACGTATTTCGATCAGACGATTTTCGCCTAACACTCATATGTTGGGGGCCAATATGTTATCACCGAAAAATATTCACCTAGCAATTTCTAACTAGGTGGATCAAAATACACCATGTAAGTTTAATTTTACCATAGTAAAATCACTTTCACTATAGGAAATGATTTAATAAACCACTTTTATTAAGTTATTTCTCATTAAAATTAAAAAAAAACCCATAAGAATAATTGAATAAATAATTATTTATTTAATTTTCTCTAAGAATAACTATTATATCATTGTTTGATAACTATTCCTTGTCACATTTGACTAAATTGCCTAGGAATAATTAAGTAAATCACTATTTATTTATTTTTCCTTAACTCCATCCTAGGGATAATTGTTAAATTACTATTTAATAATTATTTCATTTTCACACATTTCTTAATATTCGTGCAATAATTAATAAATCATTTTATTTGTTAATTTTTCTAAATAAATATATTTGACCATTTGGAATATATTTTCCCTCTCTAAAAATATAATAAATTATTCATAATGGTTAGCTCTAGATTTTGGTCAATAATATTTTATTATTTTCCATTTTTTATATCAACCTACTACTACTTTGCTATAAATAAGAGGGGTTTTCATTCATTCTTCATCATGATCATTATCATCGTCACGATTACCGTCTCTATACTTTTGATATCCCAATAGATTTCTACACATTATTTGGGTTTTCACATATTTAGAGAGGAAAATCTAATACTGAAGTGTCAAGGACATCAAAGGACCCATTCCAGAGAGGGTTATTTATGATGCTTTTAAAAATCTCCTTCACCAACTGCTATTAATAAAGGATTTATTTATCTAAATGCATTTTCCATAATTCAGTTATTACATCAGATTCATTTTGTTGTTTGATCTTTTAGATCACATACATTTATTTGTATACAAGTATTTATCACATTCTTATTGTAGATATGAAGTATAAGCAACCACAATTGTTGTTAGAGACACTAACCACCTGTGACTTAATGGAGATATTTTTTGTACACCTTCCAAGAAATTTCATACTAACACTTGCTATAAAGGGGATGGGATATTACTATGGTAGATACTAGAAAATAATTCTCGAACCCTCTAAGCTCTATATGTGGAGGTCCCCGAGCCATCACAACATCCTCTAGGGCGACATACACCTTTGCCTCTAGTCATAGGATTGAACTAAAAATATGAAAAAAAATGTTGACCACAAGGAATAGGGAATCTTCGTATAAGATTGAAAAGAGGATACAAGAAGGAATATGGAAGAGATGGGCTCAGGGAAAACAGTAAGGATGTTATATTTATTATGGATCTTATAATTAGAGATAAATCACTTCAAGGTAGGTGAAAGATGTAATCTTCTCATGGAAAACTATACAAATGCTATAAGTAGTTTTTTTATTGAAAAACATTATTACGAGAAATTTATTATTCTTTTATTGGATGGATGTTTATAAATAATTTTTCTTGTATTGGGTAAATATAAATCTAGTTCTAAAATCACATAGTTAATATAAAACTACTATTTCTCTTCACTAAAATTATAAAACTTCATATAAATTTATGTTTTCATAAACTTATAAAGCTTACAAATGTAAACCCATTTATATTACCTAATTAAAAATCATCCTAGATCCATCATATCTCTGTACCGATCAAGTTCCAATAAGGATAAAATCTCTCACGGTGAAGAATTATTTTTAGTGTAAACCTTGAGCAAAGGTTTGCACCTAGAGATTTCGCTCCTCTCAACATTGGATAGATCCAGAGTTAAGATGTATCTCAATTGGTTTCAATGATGTCTATCAACAAAAAAGGTTGTTCAACATATTTGATAATATGTTTTGCATACTCATGAAGATGAATGTTTCTCTTTTGTGATTACAACCAATCTGATTCACATTTTCAAAACAATGTTGGAAATTCCATATCGAATAATCCCACATTGTTATACACATTGATTTGGGTTGAGCTAATTCCATGATAACTAAGAAATTCCTATTTATTAGGGTTATGTCCGTCTACATTAGGATTATTTCCCCAATCTTGAATAATATTAATATTCGATCGTGCATTTGGAATATTTTCTACAAAGAATATGTTTGTAAGTCATCTAATGCATCACCAATCCCTAGGACCCTTTCCAACATTAAAAATTTATTTTAGTTTTCTATCTCTTGCAAAGTAACAAAATTAATCATATGTGATACATCTCTCACAATTTTAGGTAACTTTTCAAGTGAATTATTATCAACTCATACTCCATGATAGTATGTGAGGGTAATATCATGGCAATATTATTAATCCCTTGTTAAAAACTAATGGTGTATACTCTATATTTGTATTTTCCAACTATTGAATGCATAACCTGCAAAATTGGACTTGTATTTTCTATCATCTCTTCAACTTGTGTGAGCACTCCAAGAACTCTAAGTTCAGCGTGAAAATCGTGTAGTTCCATTTCAGCGTGTGAGTCCCAACCTCAGGAGAACAAGAAATTTTTTGTATGAGAGATCATGAAGGACATATTTAAGGAAATATAGTGCCAAAATGAATTTAATACTCATATATGTTATGTGGTTTAAATTTTAATTGAGTTATTTTTTTCTTACGTTTTAATTATTATATTGAGTTTATATTTAAATATTTACAGTCATTTGCAACCACTATAAGATCATCTTGGCCATACTTGGCTATAGAGAATTTCTTACCACAACAAATGATAATTTATAATTAAATTATTTACATTGGATGAATATTTACGACAAAAGTTTTTTTGTATGGGGTAAATATAAATCCTATACGAAAATCATATATTAATATAGATATATTATTTTTTACCATTAAAATGATAAAATCTCATATAAATTTATTTTTTATGATAGATATTTATTTTGAAACCTTAAAAATATAAATCTTTCTTTATTACCTTATTTAAAAATTTATTTTTTATTCAAATATAAATCAAATTAGAAATAAATTTGTTTTTTCAAGTAGAAACAACTCTTCTATATAATAAAAATAATACAAAAATTAATATTAAAATGCATTTCAAAACTCTATGTTGGAACATTTAAATTATATATGCAATAATAAAGTATATATATACACATAACCAAAACATATATAATTCAATATATATATATATATACAAAGAACCAAAACATATTCAATTCATGAGCTGGGGTGTAGATCAAACGCGTCCACGCATATCACTGTTGCCTTTCCATTTAATTAGATAGAGAGTTACTCTGTTATACTTAATGAGCAGAGTCGGCCCTTTTGAGTTTCTATACAGGAAGCAATTCTATTGATTTCTACACAGCATGGGCAAACTAATACACCACGAGGTAGAATCCTCAGGGGATTGTGAACATAACAAAAATTTATGAAACACTACAAATTTTAGTAGAACAGAGGTGAAACCTCTTAGTAAGTCTTCTACTACAAAATCCCCAAGTTACAGAGTCTCATCTCACTAGTTCTTACACAATTTCTTATTGAAATTCGAAGACATTCACACAGAATTTAAATCAATCAAGACACACTTAATTCAGAAAAAAATTCCTTCATAATATATATACGTGAACTTACAAAACTCTTGGTTGGCCAGATCTTCAATTCGATGGCCTCTACCTCACTATTCTGCACAGCTCTGCCTCTGCACACTATCCTACTCTGCACAGATCTGGACTACTCTCCTAATCTACAGGTTCTTACATTTATACAAGAGATGAATGAATCGATTCAGGTTCTTTAACAACTCAACAAAGACTCTTGGAATTATCTAATGTCTAAGTTAGACTCAATTCCAAAAATAACTGAAACTGATTCTTCACCTTCCTAACTTAATCGACTTCCCTCATGTTCTTTAGTGGTTAGAGAACATTTACAATTCCTCACTAATTTATTAAAAATAATAATAATTACTTGAGAATTTAGAAATATGAGACCCCCTATGTCTACTTAGATACAAAGTATTTTATTGTGCCCAATGCCCCTGCATCAGACTCCCAAGGTTAAATTTGTTCATGATCTCCTGATCATGTGTCTTTAATCTATGCCTCCTGGATCCCATACTCTGTTTTTTTTCTATCCAGCAGCTGCACCATCCTTCAACTGCTCTTCTCCAGGTCTCCATATCTTGTTCTGCATCTTACCTCCAGCTATGCTTTCACAATCTCTTCCTGTCTTTCCTTTGCAAAAATTCTTCTGCTTTCTTGATGCTGTCTGCTACTTTTGAGACACTTTCATCATCAATCATCTGATGCCTTCAATCTCCATGTCCAGCTTATATTCAGTCTGGAAATCTCTTTGCCTCTTGTTGTTGCCTTCAATTTCTATTGCAGCCAATGATGCTACTCTTGCTATCCCACATGTTACTAACATGTTTATTACTCTTGTATATGTCACCTCCCATGTTTCTTCCTCTGTGGCTACCTCCCAAACTTTCTGTCCCTATGAAACATTCTCTTGCTCATCATCTGCAAATTTACCTTTGAAAAGTAGATTATCTTTCAATTCCTGAACTGTAGTAACATAATCATTCAATATACTAGTAAGCACAACCAAATTTTGCAAACTATTATCTGCTGCTGCCTCTTTCATAGATTTAGGAAATTTCACTCTAGTGTCTGCAATTACTTCCTCTTGTATAATTGTTTCCAGCAAACATTTCAGCCATCTCTCCTCTACTTGTTTCACATCCTCAATATGCTGCAATTTAAATTCAACATCTTCTTCTTCTCCTTGGACAATATTTAGTAATTGTCGTTCATCCCTTTGATTGATTCTGGCAATCAAATCAAGTTCTTCAAGATCTATATCCTCATCCGTTATCAGAATAGAATTATGATTCTTCATCACTGTGTCAAGTTTAAAAATCTGCCCCACAGTCTGCTCTTGGCCCATCAGACAAGCCAATTCTTCCTTGTCACCAACAGTAACAAGTTTCTGCATATGAGACATGACTGTCTCACCTTCTTTCTGCAACAGTTCCTCTTCTCTTAAGACAATTCCAAATGATGGATTGTCTTCTTCATTATCTGTAAACACAAGCAAATTGTCAAAATTAAAATCAGAAGACCCAATGGTCTCAATTGATGATCCAGTCACCAATTCTCCTCTCTACAGTTCCAAGTCTTCTTCAGGACTTAGAAAATCTTTATTATCTTTCTCCTAAGCTTATAGAGTTATCTCCACTGCTCCAATCACCATGTTAAGATGATGATCCTTCACTATGTTTTCAGCTAACATAGTTTCCTTCTTATCAACTTTCCTAAAAATTTCCAATTGCTATTCTTCTTTTCCTGCAATAATTAACATATGAACTTTCAGCACAAAAATTAAAAGATCTCAATACCTTTTCCTCCTCTGACAACACATCAGTATGTTGTTCTGAGTTTCCTTCCAATCTCTTTTTCAACACATAAGTATGCTTATTTTTATCCCCCATGAGACTGTCAGCTAGTCTCTCCTTCTTTCCATCGTCTGCTTCATGAACACTATCCATGAAGACTTTCCTGCCTTGCTTCTTCAGCATTTCATCCTGTGCATAGGTCCTATTTTTCTCCAATTCTCTTCTTTGAAGATTCAACCTCCTATACAATTCAATAACTTCAATTGGAGTATATTTTTGGAACCTTACACAACCTTTTATGCCTTTGCTTTCTCTTGACCAATCATCAGCTAGTCCTTCTCTCTTTACCTCAATATTCTGTTGAATATCCTCATTAGACTCCTCTGTATTCATGTTTTCATCCTGAGATCTTACTATCTCAGCATTGATCTGAACAGATTTCAGATTCAATTTCTCCTCTTCAACAAACTTTAAATCTTGTTCATCTCTCTGTGATGTACCTGCAAACATACACAACTCTTTAGTTTCAAAACCACAAGAATTTTTAGTCTTGGTTGCTTTCTCAAGAATTTCCCTTTAAACAGATCTACATGTGGAATATTCAAATTCCATCCTTGACTCAATAACTCTGAGTTCCTCTTCCTCTGTAGAACCTGTCATCAGCTCACAATTGTTAGATTAAAAAATACAAGGCTTTACATCTTCCAACTGATCTGGACTTGTCGAATAACTCAGGAAATCATCAATGATTTTCTCTTCATAAAGACAACCTTCTGTCTGCCTTAAGTCTTCATCAGGATTCATAAGATCCTTCATATATCTGCATTCTTCATCTGTACCCTGTTCTGCTTCACAAACATAAAATTCTTTTCTCAACTCAACTACTCTGAGTTCTGCATATCTCACCTGGACATCCATCCTCTGTTCAAGCTTTCTCAGCTTTTCTACAAACATACAAAAATCATCAGATGTAAATTCACTTGATCACTTGGCCTCACTTGAAGTTTCAGTCTTCAAGTCTTTCTCCAAATACTCAATCATCCTGAGAAATCACTCTTTCTGCTGAGCATGTATCATCTGCTCTGTCTTCATCTGTAGCCTATGCCACTTTACTTTCTTCTTCATGAGCCAACCAACCTTCTGGCTTTCCTCTATCATCATCTTCAAATTGTTAAACTATTCTCTAATCTCAGCTACCTCTTTCCAGTATTCTACATCAGCCAATTTCTTTCTCATGCCAATTGTCCTGGAATCTTCTTTCTCTTCTCTGTTGTGGCCTCTCTCAGAACCTCTACAACCTCTACTATGACTATCAGTAGCCATATTCTCCTTCATGAGTTCCTCACTCATCAACTTCACCAATCCTCTGCAACAACAAGCTCTCCTGCTGCCACTTACCTCACCAATCCTTTCCTCCGGATCTGGGCTTTTGGCAAGTATTGGTCCCCTATCTGCTAGAACCTTCTGAGCAATCTCTTCTGCTCTCTCTAGGCTTCACTATGCAACTCTTAGAACTCATTCAACCTCTGTTGATTCTCCTCAAGGTTCTGCCACACTTTCTTCTTCACTTCAGAATCCTCTGTTGGACTCTTTCATCACTACTCTCAAAGCTGTGATATGCTTTTACTGAGATCTCTTCAATTGCCTGCAATCTAAATTATGCAAACAATTATTCAAACCAGAGTTAAATAATGCTCATCAACTCACCTTATCTTGAGAACACTGCAATTATCCTCCCTATTCAACCTTTAGCTGAATATCAGGTTCACTGCCATCATCATCAAAACTCTATCTTCTGTAACCATAATTATGCAGTCATAAATTTCAAATCAGATTTCAAATTAATTTACCTGCAATATCTGTGCATGATCCTGTCTTCCACTCATTCTGCAAATCTCTATTCACTGTAATTCTGTGTACTTTTGCATATCAGATTTCAGAATCTGATCTTCTTCCTTCTCTCATCACATGCACTCATTCAGATTTAATTACAAAAATTACTTTTACTTCATTACACATGCACTAAAAAAAAGCTTGAACTTTTAAAAACAGCTATTCCAGCTCTAATACCACATGATGCCTAGCCTACCACTCAACCCACAATTGCAGTCTTGTTCATACAAAAATGATGTACTTAAGGTTTAGCCCAAATAATTTTAAATCTGGGCACACTTAATCAATATAGGCGAAAGCTTACTTTTCTCACACATCTATGGTTATGAAACCATATTATAAAACTCCCTTCTTAGCATTCAATTCACTACTGCGGAAGCTTATTTTTAAAAGGTTATAACCCCCCCCCGTAGCATATAAGATGCTCTTTTAACAAAATCCAACAAATTTTTTGTTTCAACTTGGAAGCTCTAAATCAATAAAACATCATTTTATTAAAGTCTCGAACCAACAAGAGATAGTCCACCTTTTCTCACCTTAAAACCCTGAATCAAACTTATGACCATAGTTTATAACAGATATCGGGTCCCATACTCTAATCTAATTCTCCAGAACTCAAAATATTCAACCACATCTTATAACATATCGGGTCCACAAATGTTTTAACCCCCAAGCCATTTAGATTATGCGACGACCATCGATCTTCATCCATATTCGATCGGACGACATTCACATTTTTTTTAGAATAGTATTTTAACACACAAAAAAAATGTGAAACAAACGGTTTTGAAATACCGCCTTCTACCACCTGTAGGTCGAAGAGCACTATCACATTTTTTCTTGACATCCTGCTTGTCGCTTAATAAAAGTGTGAAACTGCCAGTTTGGATAAAGGAAACCGCCTTTATTCTCTCAACCTTCATAGTTCCATCTCCTTATCTTCAAGGTTCTGCACCATTCCATTCAATATGGTTCCTTTGCGCTATTAAATTAACATGCCCTCACTCTTTGGTTACACATTTCTTATCCAAAAACCATCGCCTTTTCCTTTACTTAATCAACCTTATGCATGGTGTATGCATAACAGAGTTATAATTAAACCCCTCATCTGAATACTGTGTATGGAAACAACATTATACTCAACACTGTGTAAATTATATCAATGAAAGAGTCAGATGTGAAATCGATCACCCTGTGATCGATTCACAGAATTATACAATTACTCTTATACACACCATCTTATGCAGTCACTCCACACATTTCGGAATTCATAATCTTTCACACAGAACCAAAACATATTCAATTCATGAGCCAGGGTGTAGATCAAACATGTCCATGCATATCACAGTTGCCTTTCCCTTTAATTAGACAGAGAGTTACTCTGCTATACTTAATGAACAGAGTCGGCCCTTTTGAGTTTCTATACAAGAAGCAATTCTATGATTTCTACACAGCATGGGCAAACCAATACACCACGAGGTAGAATCCTCAAGGGATTGTGAACATAACAAAAATTTATGAAACATTGCAAATTTTAGTAGAACAGAGGTGAAACCTCTCAGTCAGTCTTCTACTGCAAAATACCCAAGTTACAGAGTCTCATCTCACTAGTTCTTACACAATTTCTTATTGAAATTCTAAGACATTCACACAGAATTTAAATCAATCAAGAAACACTTAATTCAGAAACAAATTCCTTCATAATATATATACGTGTGTTGGAACACCTAATCCTACATGGGTAGGTGTGGAATACGAAAAGTCACAATGGAGTCCAAGTGACCTTGGAATACGAAACCAAGAGTCACACCATTCTATTATAAATGTACATTATGTATAATTGAAAAAATAAGAAAGCCTCACGCTTATCTTTCATTGTGTGTTTAGTCTCTTGTGCGTGTGCTCATCTTCCTCATACACCATGTGTGTGCTTCAACATGGTGTTTAACATGGTATCAGAGCGGGCGATTGCTGGCCCTGCTTCAAATTGAGTGAGCCATTTGTGTTTATGGCCTGTGCATATCTGCAAAATTCTTGACATTTTCACAGCATTTAGAGACTTTCTGCAGCAGTGTTTTTGCCGCCATTCAGAGGTGTTTTGAAGAGGAGCAGCATTCAGTGATTTTGCAGCGTTCAGAAATTGGCTTTGAAGAAAGGCAACACTGCCCATCTGAAGGCTTCCTCACTGCTTATTTTTCCATTGAAAAATCTCTGCATTTTAATTTCTGCACCAGTTTGGAGCTGCTGGAAAAGAGTTTAAAATGAGTTTCTGGAAAATTCTGGGTTTTTCCTAAAAAGATTTCTGAGTATTTTTAAATTCTGCATTTTTGAGCTGCTGAGAGGGTTTTTGAAGATATTTCTAAGTTTTCACAAAAAAAAATAAAAAATTCTGAGCTTCTGAACTACATTTCTCTGCTGATGGGATATTAGAAAAATTTCTGGGTTTTACTGCTGAAATCTTCTGGAAAATTTTTCATTTTCATTCTCTGCTGCTGGAAAAATTCTACTGTTGCCCTCATCTCTGCATTTTGTCCATTTTGCGGTGTATTTAGAAGAATTTCTACTGCTGTACAATTCCTGCAAGAAGAAAAAATTTCTGCTTCTGCTCTCTGCCTGTATAAAAAAAAAAAAACCAAAAAGAAAAGAAAAGAAATAAGAAATAAAAAATTTCTACAACACTACTCGGCCTCTCTGCAAAACAAAGCCGCTCCCCTCATTTACCTCACCGCCCAAACCCTGCGTTCCCCACAATCAACAACACTCTCACTACTCGAGCCATGAATCCCAAATCTACGCCTGCAACTCCACACTCATCCCTTCCCTCACACGGCACTACGGCCTTCTCCATACCCAACGCTCCCTCCCCACTCCGCCTGCAAACATACACACCTTACCACACTCCATACAACCCGCCTTTTTAATTAAAAATGCACTCCTCACGGTATTAACTCATAACGCACTCCTCTACAGCGTTCAATACTTCCTATCTGCGCTTCTCCACTCAACATACATCCCCACCTGCCGCTCCTACCATCTACCCACCCCAACCCTACTCCACGGCTCCCCTTCTCTCCTCAGCCGTCCCTTATCCTCGCCCTATCCACTCCCTACACACTACTCGACCCCCTCACAACTACACTCCATCAATCTCTCTACAACATTCGTACTCTCTCTTTCCCATGGCCTTTCGGCCTCCCCTCCCTCTCCATTAGAATACGGCTTTTCATATTTGATAACCCCCCTCTCCATTACAATACGATCTCCCCATTATAACTAATCCCCATTTTAAATTCATTTTTTAAAATCCCCATTATCCCATCCCATTTATAATACTCTTCCCTTTTAATTTTAATATTCGACTCCTTTTTAAATTACTTTCCCCTTTTCCCTTTTAATTTTTTATTATTAAAAATTCCCTTTTTCCATATCTTATTAATCCTCTTTTTAATATTCCCTCCCCACCCCCATATAAATTTCCCTCTTCATTTTTTTAATTACCCCCATCCCTTTTAATTAATCCCATTCCCTTTTATTTTTAATTATTCTCATTTTTTAATTAATTAAAAAAAAAAAAACAGCAGAGAGAGAGGAAAGAGAGAAAATTTGAACAACAGAAATGAAGAGAAAATGACATGTGAAGCAAATGGAAAGATAGAAGAGAAAAGAGAAGTCTTGCATTTAATGATTTGTGGCATTGATTTGAAGGGTGTTTTTTTGAAGAATTTCACATTTGAAGACAAGTTTGCCATCATTGAAAATAGCTTGAAGAAGAAAAATTTCAGCTGCTTTATAGGCTTTTTGTACAAGTTGTTTTTGCTGCACATTCAAATATTTTGCAGAAATTTTGTATTGAACTCACATTGTGAGTGAATTTGCCTCTTCATTCATAGTTGGAATCAATGAATTTGAGTTTTTGGATTGTTGATTGCCCTCCATCATTTGAGGAGCACACTTTGTACTTTGAGAATTTCTTGAGTCAATTGTATTTCTTGTTGCATCACATTGTAACCGGGTGCATTTTCGGTTGTAGCCGACACCCTTTCATTTTTTGAGCCTAATTTGTTGAAAATGGCCAAAATCAATGAGGTATTAGTGTTTTTGAATAACCTCATTCATTCCAATGTTGATGACATGATAAAAATGAGCAAGGATGCTCTTTGTAACATTAAAAGTTGTTTGCTATATGCACATGAGAAGATTGAGTTTTTGCAGTTGGAATCTCAGCTTCAACAAGACGAACTTCAGCAAAAGAGTCACCATTCTGAACCTGTTTCTGTTCAGAAGATTGTAAAGGACTCTCATCAAAAGAAAGAAGATAAAGTTGCAGATGATTCACATTCAGTTCATTGTACTAGAGCAGATGTACATGCAGATGCAGCAGCTCAGCCTGCACTTCTCAAGCCCATCATCAAACCTTGGGAAGAGCTTGTCCACAACAAGCACAGAATTGGTCTTGGATATGACAAGGATGTGTCCTTTCATATTCCAGACTACACCAAGCCCATCATATTTCAGAGTGCCAGATTCTTGTATGACAGTTCACGTGACGCTGTTCCAGATCCTGCTCCACTTCCACAACAACAACAGATTGTAAAATGCCAACACTGTGATCGAGTTGGCCATATGAAAGATCACTGTTTTGATCTTCATCCATGCAAGCACTGTGGTCGGCACACCCATTCTTCAGATAGATGCTTCAGACACAAGCCTCCTACAAGAACAAAGATTCATCTTGGATGGATCGCTTCTTGGCAATGGGCATCAACAACCAAGAAGATGTTTACGACACATGTTAGAACTTGTTCACAGATATTGAGCAAACTTGCAGTTGAGTTTTCGCCATCATCTCACCTTGTCCCCCGACAGCGGGGAAAATGGTGGTCATGTACAATCTTCGATGACAGATCCAAGCGAGCTCCGAGCCACAATCTCTCATTCCATGTTCGAGTTGTACCTGCTAGCCTAAGCGAGCTCGAGCCACACCACACCCGATTCGCAGATGTAGCCAGAGATACGGATGTCCATGAGTATTGGTTCTTCCTGGTTGGTGGATAACCCAAACCATCATCTTTTTGGTTGGTGGATAACCTAAAACCATCCTTTTCGGTTGGTGGATAACCTAAAACCACTGGCTGGTCAGTGGATAACCTAAAACCATCATCTTTGGTTGGTGGAAAACCTAAAACCACCACAGGTAGTAGACCTCCCTTCTTTTAGGTTGAAGGTCTCCCTTTTTTATGAGGGACAATTCCTCTAGCAGAAGCTTTCAGCTTCTTGCTAGTTTTGGAAGAGTTCTGGGAACTGCAACAAGTATTGCGTTCCAGTGTCTGTGGTCATCCTAAAACCACCTCTTTTTTCCAACATTTCAAAGAGTTGATTCAGCCAAGTGCTGCCATGTATACTTTTCAGATTTGTATTACAACTCTTTTCTTGGACTCACACATACCCCTTCGGATTAAGGGGGGATGTTGGAACACCTAATCCTACATGGATAGGTGTGGAATATGAAAAGTCACAATGGATTCCAAGTGACCTTGTAATGCGAAACCAAGAGTCACACCATTGTACTATAAATGTACATCTTTGTATAATGGAAAATAAGAAAGCCGCACGCTTATCTTTCATTGTGTGTTTAGTCTCTTGTGTGTGTGCTCATCATCCTCATACACCATGTGTGTGCTTCAACATGGTGTTTTGAATAAATGTGAGCTTACAAAACTTCCTGGCCACTGATCTCTTCAATTTATGGCCTCTACCTCACTATTCTCGCACAACTCTTCCTTCCGCACACCATCCTACTCGCCACTTCATGGATCGCTCCTCACTCTATAGGTGCTTACATTTATACAAGAGATGAAGAACTACTCAAATTTTCTTGTATCACTTAAAAGATCGTTGGAATTCTCCAAAGTCCTTAAGTTAGACTCAATTCCCAAAATAACTGAAACTGACTCTTCACCTTCCTAAATTAATCAACTTCCCTCATGTTCTCTAGTGGTTAGAGAACATTTACAATTCCTCACTAATTTATTCAAAATACTAATAATTACTTGAGAATTTACAAATATGAGACCCCCCATGTCTACTTAGATACAAATTATTTTATTGTGCCTAATGCCCTTGCATCAGATTGCACCCAGGTTGCACATGTAGGTCTCTATAAGAAAATCAACAACTCCTCTCAAAATCCGCACAAATTTTAAAATGCCAAGTTTGACCTTGATTTTCATGCAACCGGAGGTGAAAATGGAAAATCTGGGAAAATGGGTTTTTTACCAATATAATGCATTATCTATAACTGAAACTGTTTCTCAATATTATCTTTGGTTCAAAGTTACACATGGGTCTTTAAGGTAGTTTCACAAAAAACCATTATTTTCCCAGAATTCTAGAATCTTGCAAAAGAGTCAAACAACCAACTTCTTACACGCTTTCCATGGAGATGGAATTGAATGAGAAAAATACAATAGATTTTTTTGTTGTTGAAAATATAATATATTAGGTTCCCTCCAATCCATTTTCCAAAATTCGTCATGGTTAGGAAGATATGCCAATATATTTGAGGCAAATTTTTTTAAAATATCCAATTTTCCATAATTAAGGAAAATTATTGATTCACCTTGTAAATCATATAAATGTCTTAGCCATGGCCTGTATAGTCATTTCTTAGAAAGATATGGAATTAGCAAAGGGTAGTAGTTGTATGTAATAGTTAACTACAACAATTGGAGCAACAATGATGATGTAGACGCCATTTATATTCTAAATGATTAATATATCATTTTGATTTGGTGTTAATATCTGTAAGTATATTGGTGTTTAATTTATGAATAACACTGAGTTAATATATCTTTCTATAGGAGTGAAAAGGTCCCACCACACGTGGAAACAAGTCTTGAAAACTAGTGTAGATCTTAGGACTACGTTTAATTAATTATTTAGCAGTTTTATTACTTAAAATTTTGAATTATTATTTATGTTTTGTACTTAAATTTGCACTCTATTTTATAAATCCGAGTTGCAAGGTAGATTTCATTTATCGATTGGTATATGTCAACATGTATTTTGTTAAGGAATGAGCTTTGGCATGCAAATTTTTGCCTCACACATTTACACCACACAGAAGCTTATGAAAGGCACTTTTAATTCAAAGAATTGTAAGGATTGATTATGATATTTTAAATCTTAAAAATGAATTGAATTTATAATTTGGATATTTTTGAATATGAAAGTTTCATATTTGTATAAACATGCTCATATACATTTAGTGTCACATTCCATTGATATAATATCCAATACAATGAGAAAATGATGAAATTATAACTACAAAACCATGCGTATTACTATGAATTTTCTGTGTTAAGTACCAAATTAGATTTAAGGTTCTTGCATTGAGTATAGTTGGTCTCATATTATGCATTTCATTTACAAATTTGAAGCTATTGTTTCCAACTTTTTTTTTGTGAGTGATGTCTTAAGTTTGAATTATATAGTCCAGATTTAAGGATAATCTAATTGATAGTTTAAGAACTATTCATAGCATATTCAATTCAATTCATCGCATGAGATTTATTTGAGTTATGGTTTGATCATTATTGGAATAGATCATGGGATATCTCTCTTTTATTTTATAGAATTCTCTCTAATATAAGAATTAATTGAAATTTACTTTTTTTTTTCAAGGTTTATAGATTTTAAGTTGTAAACTATATAGGATTAAGAGATAAGTTTCAATGCTTATTGATTTGTGTGATGTTGGGAATTAGATTAGTTGCAATTGAATTGTTTGGAACAAGAGTAGATAAGAGAATTATTTTTTTTGAGTTGTAGATTTCAATTCAAGTAATTTTTAAGTATTGAATCAGAATGCCTAAGTTATGATAAAGTATGTCTTAGGTTATGATATTTTAATTTTTGAGCGACTTGAATATTAGTTGATTGCTTACTTTAATATTTGAATTAGTGAGGTTATGATCTAAATAGAGTATGATTAAGGTTTGGATTTAGTTTGATAAGCCTATTTTATTCAGTTGTGATTATGTACTTAGATACTAATTTGATTTCTTACTCTATTTTAGGTTAGATGCTCCGATCTCGCGTTACCTATGCTTGTGCCTCTAAGTATTACTGCCCCAAACTGATAATTTAATGTTGGAATTATAACACATATAATTTCCCCAACATTTTTGGTGTCGTTGCGTGGGAGGTGCTAAAGGGATTAGAGGCTAGTTTCTTTCACAATTTTTTTTTGTGATCTTAGTTGCAAGAAAATAAAAGGGTGGAGAGTGTATGGTAAGATGTGAGTGAAGAGCCACGCGTCCACTATTGTGGGGTTGCTACAAATTTTGGTTGTATAAGTAAGAAATTTCGGTAAGTTTTACTGTAGTTAGTTTTAATTCATTTAGATTAAAATTTCAAGCCCTTTAAAGACAAAACATTTTTGGGGTGTTGTAAGAACCCCTAGGTACTAATTCATGTTGTGAGATAGGGATTATCAACCAGAATAGGAAATTCAAAAATGATTTAGAGCTTTAAGAATGACCCTCGAAGCACTTTCTTAAATCCTAGCAATAGTTGGGATATCTGTCTCTGAGGAAGACTTCATCCTGATCGCATTCAAGAAATTATCTATCTCTCCACAACCATAAAAGGATTTGGAAGTATCCCTTGAATCCTATTGCCTATCTACCAAGGAGATCGATGAATCATGTACCAAATTTGATGAGGAGCATCCTGGTGAACCCTAGATCGAGGAAATATCACCATGCCCAACAACAAGCCTTGTATGCATTCCAGAGACCAATTATCTAAGTTTTCTTGGCATGACCAAGGATGGATTTTAGAGTGGTTCAAATGAAGAAATGGGACAATACCTCCAGGATTATATCACATTTTTTGAAACTACCAATTTTTCATGCTCATGTACTTTCTAAAGTTTATATGTTAAATATGGGCATGAATATATCTTTGTACCTGATCCACACATGGATTCATTGGAAGTTATATTTCACTTGAAGGAGTATGTATTTTCTTCAGTATAGTAGGAAATTTAGTATTGTAATAAATAAATAAATGAGACTAGTAAAGAAAAAAATAAGTTCTTTTTGTGAAAACCAGCTTATATGGCAGAATTGGACAAGGACATTGATGGAAAACTAGGTTACTGGCAGGCAATGTTCCCAATAAATTTTGTAAATTTGTATGAGTTATTCAAACCATGTATCTTTCAAGTCATTATGTTTGTACTCAAGTTGGTTGATGTGATATTCCTTAAGGCTTACCTACCAACAAGCCTTGTCCCATCAACACATTATCGGGGTTCAAGGTTAGGGTTGGATAAGGTACCTAGGAGCCTACATGCCTTAATGGCAGGTATCCTTGTCATATACTAAGGAAATACATCAATGTTTCTTGGTGGATGAATTTTGCAGTCCATTCGACCTCGAAAAATCCATTCATGGCTAGTAGAATGTACCTAGTGCCTTGATTATCATTGACATCAAAGGTGGGATATATCGCATTGGTTAACAACATCCTCAATGTTCAGTAATCCAACGATTCTTTAATTTGTTCAACATCAACACCATTTACTCACATATGAAATATTTCATATGTGTGTGTAGCAGTTGAAGACTATATCGTTTTGAGGTATCAACACAGGTTTGTAGTAGTCCCAATTTTTGTATTAGAATTCCTCACCTTTCCTAAGTTGTTTTGGGACATACAACTCCTTAGGAATGGGGGATAAGGGGACCTTCAGTTCGTTCTTCAGCCATTCAATTCATGCTTCATCTCTCCATCCCATCCTTTAGCCTTCTTCAAAAGATCATATCAGCAGTCACATCATCTCCATTCAATTCATCATTCACTTCATCTTGCAGCACCGAGCACATCAACAATAAAGGTAAAAATTGTGGTAAATTAGGCTTATGAATCTCTAATTCATTAGAATTTTAAAGAAGCTTAATTATTCACCACTTTTCATTCCACGCATTTCATATTTCATAAACCATTATCCTTCTATTTCCTTCCATTCATTATGCATATACTTTGATTACAAGACCATTTTAAAAGCAAAAACCCTACCGTTCATTAATAAAATCAGTCTCTATAGTGTCTTCAGAAAGCGTTCTATTCACACGATGATGTAATTACTTCCATGAAATGATAAAGGAAACCACGTATAGATATTGGACTTACGATGATATAGTATGCAAGCACCCATTCACCATTTCCACCACCACCTCATTTCATCCATCATCTCTCCCTCATCTATTAATTTATTGTCCTCAATTTGTATTACTCAATAAATTAGTGTGAAATATTAAATGTGAAGAGTGCTACTCCATAAGAACCAGCACCTCCAAATATTCAAGCAATGTTGTCCCACAAGAACCAACATATACAGAACAATGTTAAGCATCTATCAATGAGAGAGATATTTGTTTGCATGAGTACATGAAAACCCTCAAGAATTGGGGGGATATTGGGCCTCAAATATGCCCAATTTTCCACTACATATTACCGCCATTCATAACATAAATTCTGAAACTTTTACACTCATTTCACACCAAAATTCCATCACTTGTCTCTAAATCACATTGTACACCTTGCGGTCGATTACCATTATTATTCTTAGATGTTATATGATTAGAGATGATTTAGTTATGATTTTCTAATGAAAATTTTTCTAAGCTCATTTTTCGCACAATTCCATTTCCGAAATTCTCTACCAGTTAATTAAACTAGTTGTTGCAAGTAGAGTACGAAAATATCCAATTTGGGCCTTCGACATATCGACATGCTTCTGGGGAAAACCGAGGGAAATTATTGTCAAAAATTGTGTTCTAATTCCTTCCCATGATTTTGACTGCACCTTGGTCACACATGTGGGTCTATAGAAGAAAATCAACAATTATGCTCAAAATTCACACAGTTTTCAAAACGCCAAGTTTGACATTGATTTTCATGCAACTAGAGGTGAAAATGGAAGATATGATAAAATGGGTTCTCACCAATATAACACAATATCTATAACCAAAACCATTTCTCAAGATTCGCTTTGGATCAAAGTTAAATGTGGGTCTTTAAGGTAGTTTCATAAAAAAACATTGTTTTTCTAGAATTTTAGAATCTTGCAAAAAGAGTCAAACAACCAACTTCAGTCACTCTTTACGAGGATAAAGAATTGAATGAGAAAAATCCAAGAGATTTTTTGTTTCAAATATAACAAGTTAGTTTGCCTCAAAACCATTTTCCAAAATTCGTCATAGTTAAGAAGATATGCCAATATATTTGAGGCTAATTTGTTAAAAATATGAAATTTTCCAGAATTAAGGAAAATGACTGATTCGTCGTGTAAATCATATAAATGGCTTAGACATGGCCTATATTTTTAGTTATTGTAATAAGAGGGAGTGATCATAGTGTATTTTCTTTATGTAATATGTAACTACAACAATAGGAGCAACAGTGATGATGTATACGACATTTATATTTTGAGCCATTAATACATCATTTTGATTTAGCATTTGTCTCTGTAAATATTATGGTGTTTTATTTTTGAATAAAATTGAGTTAATATAACTTTATCCAGTACTGGGAAGGGCCCACCAATCCTAGAAACAAGTCTTGAAAAATAGTGTAGATCTTAGGACTACGTTTGATTAATTATTTAGTATTTTAATTACTTAGATTTCTGAATTATTATTTATGTTTTGTACTTAAATTTGTGTTTTTTTTTTATAAATATTAATTACAAGGTATATTTAATTTCGTGATTGGTATAGATTAGCAGGGATTTCCTTAAGGAATTAACTTTGGCATGTCATTGTTGCCCTTATACAATTACATCACGCAGAAGCTTATGATAGACACTTTTAATTCAAATACACATAAGGATTGATTATGATATTTTAAATCTTAAAAATGAATTGAGTTTATACTTTGGTTATTTCCGAATCTAATCATGTCATATTTGTATAAACATGTTCAGATACATCTAGCTTCACACTGCATTGATTTCAGATTAAATACAATGAGAAAATGATGAAATTATAATTACAACACCGTGGACATTACTATGAATTTTCTGTGTTAAGTACAAAATCTGATTTATGGTTCTTGCATTGAGTATAGTTGGTGTGACATTATGCATTTAATTTAAAAATTTGAAAGTAGCATTTCCAGCTTTGTTTTGTGAGCGATGTCTTTAGTTTGAACTATATATTTCAGATTTAAGGATGAGATAATTGATAATTTAAGAACTATTTATACCATAGTCATTTCAATTCCTTGCATGAGATTTATTTGAGTTACGGTTTGATCATCATTGGAATAGATCATAGGATATGTTCCTTTTGTTTGATATAAGGCTCTCGAATAGAAGAATTAATTGAAGTTTCCTTTTGGTTTTCAAGCTTTGTAGAGTTGAAGGTGTAAAATAGATGGGATTTAGAGATAAGTCTCAATGCTTATTGATTTGTGTGATTCCGAGAATTAGATTAGTTGTGTTTGAATTTTTTTGAGCAAGAGTAAATAATAAAATTATTGGTTTTGAGTTGTAGAATTCAATTCAAGTTATTTTTAAGTATTGAATTAGAATGCCTAAGTTATGATAAAGTATGTCTTAGGTTATGATATTTTAATTTTTAAACGGCTTGAAGATTATTGTTTGTTTGCTTTACTATTTGAATTAGTTGGGTTATGATCTAAATAGAGTAGTGATTAGTATTTGGATTTATTTTGATAATCCTCTTTGCTTCAATTGTGATTTTGTACTTAGACAATAATTTTATTTCTTACTCTAATTTAGGTTAGATGCTCTGATCCTGCATTACCTCTGCTTGTACCTCTAAGTCTTATGAGCCCAGATTGATAATTTAACATTGGAAATATAAGTCAGATAATTTCCCCAACAGGTTATTTTGACTGTTCCTTGGCAGGTTAAATGTTGGGAACATGTGTTCACACATGTAGCGACTAACATCTTATTCTAGGGCTAAAACTTAAGGTTTCAGAGCCGGTTACAATAAATGTTTTCGGGTGGTCACATGCGACGTAGATAACAGTTGATGCTATAGTGGTATTATCCCGTCAGATATACAATGACAGTCTCATTTCCAGTGATCACATGCGCAGGTGCCAACATTTTTTTCCATGTTTAGCGGGTGGTTTCTACTAACCCAGCCACCATATAAAACAACTTTTAAAAATGGAACTCGGGTCAACCCATGTGGGTGTTGGGGTTCCAGTGTTTTGGCCAGATTGGCAAGACCAAAAGACTAGACAACATCAAACCACTTTCGGATCTTAGGATCTAGCCCTCCTAGATCCAGAGAGGGATCTCTCTATAAATACAAGAATGATATATATCTTTGAAGCTCAAAATGAGGTATTAGGATAGGAATGAAGCACAAGGGGTTTTTAAATTATTTGGTTGTTGGGTTGGAGATCATTAACTGAGAAGGCTATGGGAGAAAAGGAAAAAAGTAGCAGGATGTTTCGGCAAAAGAAAATAGGTCAAGAAAGTGCCAATCCATTGGGCTATGGAGTCATGAAAGGGTTTAATTTACACAATAGATGACCAAGGCTTTCCATAGGTGTTGGCAATATGATGCAATGTGTTGTCCTTGGTGGAAACCTACTTGATGAAGTTGGCCTTGATGGAAACCTACTTGATGAGTTGCCTATGATAAGCAACCTATGTGCTAAAGATGTAAGAATGATGTATCTACAGATCAGTTCAGATGTGACAGAGAAAACAATTCCAGTAAGTGCCAGAAAAATGATAAATATGATATGTCACAATGTATACGCTACTTTTGTGAAGGCAACCCGCGTATATACTCTAATTTTGTGAAGGGAACCCACGTATACATTCAAGGTTAGCATATACGCATTTTTTATGAGGCGAAGTTGCGTATACATGTGGATACGCATGCTCAAAGTCGTGTATGCCTTTTTCGCTATAAAAACTATGATACCTAGGGGCATTACCATGGTATTGGCCCATTGTATTGAGCGTTGGATTATCTATTTGATCCCGTCCAGGAATACCATCGGAAGTTGTGTGGTTTTGACTCATGGTATTTATAAAGGCTAAATCTATATAAGGAGAAGAAGATCATTGTGCAAGGGTGTTCATGAGTAAGGGTTGTTGATGAATAAATATCTCTAAGGATTATCTGCATGAATGAATTCTGTTCTTAATTGATAGATCTGAATCTTTGATGCAGCCATGGATCTGAGGATGGTTCAAGATCTCTAGATCTTATGATAATGATAAATCTCTAGGATGATCTGCAGTAGAAGAAATGGTGAATATCTGGTGCAAAGTCTGCTGAATATAATGAAGAAATGTGGGTAAGTTTATAGATCTGATCTGTTTTGTAAAGTTTTCCATTTAAAAATCTATATGCTAGTTGGTCTCTGCAAAAGCACGTGTATACGCGGTCTCTATTAATGAAAGGTGCGTATAGGGTTTTCTGAGGAATAAAATACACAGAAGTATACGCGGGTTGGTGTGCAGGAAAGCGCGTATGTACGCAGCTTTAGTAAAGGAAAGTAGCGTATGATATATGATTCAATAAATGTTCAGGGTTGAGTTTACATCTGCATATCTATTCTGAAGTCTGGGTTATCTCTGATATTCTGGTTACAGTGGTCTCACTGTTCTGTTTGAAGTATTGGGCAAAGTATGTTTTTTGATAAGTGAAGGGTTGTGTTGAAGCTGTTTGATCCAGTATGAAAATTGATGAAATGTGGTCTGCAGTGGATCTAAGGGTTGAAGCCTTCAGTATGAAAGTAGAAGCTTCCTGCTAGTAGAGGCTGGTGCTAATATCAGGGGGTAGTAGCTCCCTTCCAGGAGAGGCTGGTAAAGGAGAGCAGGGGTTGTAGCACCCTTCCAGGAGAGGCTGGTAAACGAGAGAAGGTTGTAGCCTTCTGCAGGTGGGTGCCTGCGTGCTGGTATGAGTCTGCGCCAGTACATGGTTGTAAGATGTTTTATTTATAATAAATATTGAACACTGAGATGACGGAAACGATGGTTTTCTCGCGACTTGGGTTTCTACCTTAAATCCTAGTGTTCATGTGCATTGCTTATGTGTGATGGGTTACTATGTTTTTATTGCACATGCTTACTGATTAACATCTGATGACTAAATGATGCAATGTTTTAATAATCAAATACATAATAAGAGCTCTGAGCATACGCGAGTTTCCTTAAGGATATCCACGTATATACGCTAGTTTTGTTCTGTAAAGTAGCGTATGGGTTTTGAGAAAAGAAAAGTAGAAAGTTTATCAGTTAGCTCTAAATACTGATTCACCCCCCTCCCCTCTCAGTATTTTTCCCAACAATTGGTATTGGAGAAGGTCCTTTTGAAAAAGCTTAGCCACTAGAAGGAAGATCAAGGAAGATGAGCAATCAAGATGGAACAACATCTATTAAGCCTCCGCTCTTTAATGGAAGCAATTTAATCTTCTGGAAAATACGGATGAGATCCTATGTTTAGTCTATGGGAGCATATGTATGGGCCATTGTTGAACGAGGATATCAATATCCAGCTGTTTTACCAGCAGATCCAACTGAAAAGAAGAATTATGAAACAAATGCTAAGGTAGTCAATGCTCTAACAAGAAGTCTAAATGAATCATAATTTGTCAATTATGCACGAACACAACAAGGAGATATAGACAAAATCTCATCAAGTTATGAAGGTGAGTGCGTGTAAAGCAAAACTCAAACCTCTAATTAATAAGAAAATCTAAAGATGCATAGTGGAGATGAGAAGACAGCGCTTTTTACGTCTTGATGATGTTGTAAATCATATGAAAAATCTGGGAGAAACAATAACCGAAACTACTTTGGTTGAGAAAATTTTAAGATCGCTAACGGCAAAATTTGAGTCAAAAGTCTCTGCTCTTGAAGAAAAACATGATCTTCAAATTTTACTATGGTGCAACTTCATGGCATACTGACTGCATATGAAATGAGAAGAGGAGGACCATCCGAAGTCAAAGAAGTTGTTTTTAGAGCTTCTACAAAAGGGAAAGAAGTACAAGAAGCAGAAGGATCAGGATATATTTCGGAAGAAGATGAGGCAAATTTTGTAAAGAAAATTCAACTTGGTACAGGACGGTTCAGAGGTAAGCTTCCTTTCAAATGTTTTGAGTGTGGAAGAGTTGGTCATTGTGCTGCTAAATGTCCTCAAAAGGAAAAACCTGCAAAAGGGAAGGAAGTAGCAAGAAGGAATAAGAATCAGATTAACACTAGAAAAAGTTACTATACTCATGAAGACAGTGATGGGTTATCTGATAGTGAGGAAGAATGTGAACACGATATTAGACTTCTCATGGAATTTGAATCTAGAGAAGAAAATGATACTTTTGTGGATGCTCTAGAGGACAATGATTTTCTTGAAGAGAACAACCAACTCAAAAGACGCTTAGAAGAATATAAAATTCTCTTAGAAGAAAGAAAAATAATCATCGAGACTCTGGAAAAGCAGGTTGAAGAAGCAAAGAATTAACACAATGAGAAATTAGAATGTGAAGTGGTAAGTGTAAGAAAAGAATTTGAGAAAGTAAAGACTCTTAATTTTAGATTTGCTAAAGGATATGAAACCTTAGATGAGATTATCAAGGTTCAACGTTCTCCTCTTATAAAGATAGGTCTTGGATACACTGGAGAGTTCTCTCAAGCTTCAGCACCAAATTATCTAAAAGCAGCTACAACTGGTTTACAAAATTCTGCCACTCAGCCAGGGAATAAAGAATCATTACAGGTGAAGCATGATCATCTCAATTCAAAGAACACCAACAGGAATATCTTTCAAAGAAACAACAATCAACAGGTAAATTCAACTAGAAGATTTCATAATCGCATAAATTCCTTCTTCAATGGACAATGTTTCTCATGTCACAATTTTGGTCATAAAGTTGTTCAATGTGTTGCTTATAAAACCATCATTACTAGAGAAGCAAGAAAGGAAAGGATTGATATTGAAACAAAGAAGAACACTTATAACAAATTTTCTCCTCTTCTAAATGAAGTTGAATGTGCTTATTGCAATAACTTTGGCCATGAAGAATCTGAATGCAGGAGCAAAATTCAGCCAAAAGAGCATTTTCCTTCAAGCTCCAAAGTATGGAAAAAGAAGGAATTGCAGGTTGAAAATTGTGGCATAGCGTTATTTACAGAAAGTGAAGAAAATCAATGGTACATTGATAGCAGATGCTCAAGACACATGACAGGTGACAAAAACAAACTTCTTACATATAATGCTCTAGAAAAGGAAAATAAGGTTACATTTGGAAATGATACTCCTATGGTAATTAAGGGAAAAGGGTCTGTGTTTCTAAAAGAAAAGGTGAAAGCTAATGATGTCATGTATGTGGATGGATTAAGGCATAACCTGTTAAGTGTAAGTCAAATGTGTGATTGAGGAACTGAAGTTGTCTTTAGTTCAAAAGAATGTGTGGCACGTGATCTTGATACAGGTAAAACAATTATAAAAGGAAAAGGAACTCTAGGCAACTTGTATTTATTGAAGAACTGGAAAGAAAAATGTTACTTGAGAAAATATTCAGAAAACTCGGCTATGGCATAGAAGGTTGGAGCATCTCGAGCTCTCGCATCAACAAATCAAGCGTACTTAAAGCTATCCGTGATCTTCCCAATATTACTCCACCCGAAAATATCATATGCAAATCTTTCCAATTTGGTAAGCAAATCGCAGTACAGCTTAATGCCATGGAAGGATCATCAAGTAAGCCTCTTGAACTCATTCATACCGACATATGTGGACCTATGAGGAAAAAGTCACCACGTGCTGAAGAATACTATATCTTGTTCATTGATGATTTCTCTAGAATGTGTTGGATTGGGCTTCTTAAACACAAAGATGAAGCATTTGAGAAATTTCAGATCTTCAAAGCACTAGTTGAGAATGAATTAGATCTAAAATCAAGTGTCTCAGATCTGATCGAGGAGGAGAATATACATTAGATGAATTCCTTGAATTTTGTGAACAACATGGCATAAAAAGACAGTTTTTCATAGTCATGCTTCCTACAAAATGTTAGAGTGCAAAGAGGAATGGTATAGCTACTACCAACAAATGGCTAGAGCTATGCTTGATGATTCCGGAACACCTGACACATTTTGGGGAGAAGCGGCACATACAACAGTAAACATTCTCAACAAAGCACATGTTCGTGTAAATAGTGATAAAACTCCATATGAACTCCTGCATAAAACTCACAGACTACAAGCACTTTAGAGTTTTTGGAAGAAGATGTTTTATCAAAAATAATGATGAAAAACTTGGCAAGTTTGAATCCAAAGAAGATGAAGGAATACTTCTTGGCTACTCCTCTAGGAGTACAGCATATAAATGTTACAATAAAATACTTCAGAAGATTCTTGAATGTATTGATGTTGTTATTGATGAGTCTCCTGTAGCCCCAAAAGAAGAAAATAAAACAACAAATGAAGACGATGGTGACATATGTCCTCCTACATCAAATAGCAATGATATAGACAGTGAACCCAATGAAGAACCTGAAGATGATTTATCTAAAAAAGCTCCATCCAGATATGTTCAAAAGAATCATCCAGAATCTCAAATTTTGGGAGATAAAGGATCAGGTGTACAAACAAGAAGGACTCTTGTGGGATCTTCTAGCTATCTGGAATTTCTATCCTCTATTGAACCACACAATGTCAATCAAGCTAGCAAAGATGAATGTTGGATTCAAGCCATGAATGAAGAGCTTGATCAAATTGAAAAGAATCACACTTGGGAATTAGTACCAAGACCTCATGACAAAAATGTCATTGGAACTAAATGGATATTCAAAAACAAGTTAAATGAGAATGGGGAGGTTATAATAAATAAAGCTAGACTTGTCTGCAAGGGGTATGCTCAACAAGAAGGTATAGACTTTGAAGAAACTTTTTCTCCTGTAGCTATACTTGAAGCCATAAGAATGTTTCTTGCTTTTTCAAGCTTCCAACAAATCAAAGTTTATCAAATGGATGTTAAATCTGCTTTTCTCAATGGTGATCTAGAAGAAGAAGTTTATATAGAACAACCCGAAGGATTCATTTTGGGAAATGATGAAAAACTTGTTTGTAGACTTAAAAAGGCTCTATATGGTCTCAAACAAGCTCCAAGGGCATGGTACTATCGTCTTGACAAATATCTTCATCAACAAGGATTTTCAAAAGGGTCTGCTGATAGCAACTTATACACAAAAACTAAAAATGATAAACTATTGATTGTGGTTGTATATGTTGATGATATCATTTTTGGAAGTAATGAAGAATCTATGAGTCAGAAATTTGCTTCTGTCATGCAGCAAGAATTTGAAATGTCTTTACTTGGGGAACTAACATTCTTTCTTGGCTTGCAAGTGCATCAAACTACAGATGGTATATTCTTATCACAAGAAAAATACCTTAAGAAAATTATGAAGAAGTATGGCATGGAAGAGTGCAAACCTGTAAGTACACCAATGATAACCGGATGTAATCTCAGTTCTCATGATGATTCTCCCACGGTGAATCAACCAGAATACAGATCTATGATAGGAATTCTACTTTATCTCACTGGGACTAGACCGGACATTATGCATGCAGTTGGGATTGTTGGACGATTCCAAGCTAATCCAAAAGAGTCTCACCTTCAGGCTGTCAAAAGAATATTCAAATATCTACAAGGAACTCAATACTTTGGACTATGGTATCCAAGGAATGCTGATCTTACTCTTCATGCTTACACTGATGCAGATTGGGCTGGAAATGTTGATGATCGGAAAAGCACTAGTGGTGGTGCATTCTATATGGGGCCCCGGTTAGTATCCTGGTTCAGCAAGAAGCAAAACTCTATTGCCTTATCTACAGCAGAAGCAGAATATGTGGTTGCCGCATCATGTTGCACTCAAATTCTTTGGATGATGAAAACCTTACAAGACTTTCAAATCAAATGTTCACCTCCTATCTCCATTATGTGTGATAATACAAGTGCCATCAGTATCTCAAAGAATCCTGTTATGCATTCCAAGACCAAGCACATTCCCATCAAGTATCACTTCTTACGTGAACAAGTGCTTTAACAAAAGGTGAAGTTGGAGTATGTTCCCTCCAAAGAACAAGTTGGTGATATATTTACCAAACCTCTGCCTAGGGAAGCGTTCGAATATCTCAGACAGAAGCTGGGAGTATTTTCTGCCATGCAGAAGATCAGATCTGCTTAAATGGAGAAGATTAAATTGGATACACGGATTTCATGAAAGACAGTTGTGTATATACGCGAGTTTATACAGATAAAACCGCGTATGGGTGGTTGCTGACAGATTTTCTCTGGGTCAGCATTCTTCAGTACAGCTATGGTGCTGTTGGGTATCTCTGGTGATGTTTCAACTCTTATATTTCTCTTTCATTCTCTGATATTGGGTGAATATGCCTTGATGATTTGCTGTTGAAAGTGTTCAGGATGCACAAGCTAAGGGGGAGCATTGGTCATGTGGAAAGGATGCATTGTTGGCATTATGATGGTTCTGAAATATGATCTCTCTCTTGAGGTATTTTTGGTATTTGTAACAAAAGGTCATATTTGTAATGTGATGAAAAGGTCATGTTGAGACCTATGATGTAAAATTGTAATATTCAATCATGTAAGGACTTGGTCAAATTTGTAAACCCACTTGGTAGGGTAGTTGAGTCAAAATATGTAAACCCACTTGATTGGGTACCCGAGTCACATATGTAAATCCACTTGGTTGGATCATTGATGTAAGTATGAGTCCTTGGTGATAGGAAAGGTCATAGAGTCATGTAATTCATTGAAAAATATGTTTGAAGATTCAACATGAACTCAAGGGTTGCATGGTAGCTTCAATGCACATCAGATCTACAGAGCTCTTCTTTCTACATGAGAATAAAAACCTTGTTTTGGTTTTGATCCGTCCTTTGCCCTTGATGTCAAAGGGGGAGAGTATCATGGTGTTTATGGTGTTTGAATAGGGGGAGAGTATCATGGTGGTTGCATAATGGTTATATTCAATGTATCTATCTGTTGTGGTGATCAAACACCATCATGGTTGCCATCAAGTCCAAAGGGGGAGATTGTTGGCAATATGATGCAATGTGTTGTCCTTGATGGAAACCTACTTGATGAAGTTGGCCTTGATGGAAACCTACTTGATGAGTCGCCTATGATAAGCAACCTATGTGCTAAATATGTAAGAATGATGTATCTACAGATCAGTTCAGATGTGACAGAGAAAACATTTCCAGTAAGTGCCAGAAAAATGATAAATATAATATGTCACAATGTATACGCTACTTTTGTGAAGGCAACCCGCGTATATACTCTAATTTTGTGAAGGGAACCAGTGTATACATTCAGGGTTATCATATACGCAGTTTGTATGAGGCGAAGTTGCGTATACATGCGGATACGCACGCTCAAAGTCGTGTATGCCTTTTGTGCTCTAAAAACTATGATACCTAGGGGCATTACCATGATATTGGTCCACTGTATTGAGCGCTGGATTATCTATTTGATCTCGTCCAGGAATACCATCAGAAGTTGTGTGGTTTTGACTCATGGTATTGATAAAGGCTAAATCTATATAAGGAGAAGAAGATCATTGTGCAAGGGTGTGCATGAGTAAGGGTTGTTGATGAATAAATATCTCTAAGGATCATCTGCATGAATGGACTCTGTTCTTAATTGATAGATCTGAATCTTTGATTCACCCATGGATCTGAGGATGGTTCAAGATCTCTAGATCTTATGATGATGATAAATCTCTAGGATGATCTGCAGCAGAAGAAATGGTGAAGATCTGGTGCAAAGTCTGCTGAAGATAATGAAGAAATCTGGGTAAGTTTATAGATCTGATCTATTTTGTAAAGTTTTCCATTTACAGATCTATACGCTAGTTGGTCTCTACAAAATCGCGTGTATACGCGGTCTCTATTAATGAAAAGCACGTATAGGGTTTTCTGAAGAATAAAATACACAGAAGTATACGCGGGTTGGTGTGCAGGAAAGCGTGTATGTACGCGGGTTAAGTAAAGAAAAGTAGCGTATGATATTTGATTCAATGAATGTTCAGGGTTGAGTTTACATCTGCATATATATTCTGAAATCTGGGTTATCTCTGATATTCTGGTTATAGTGGTCTCACTGTTCTATTTGAAGTATTGGGAAAAGTATGTTTGTTGATAAGTGAAGGGTTGTGAAAATTGATGAATGTGGTCTGCAGTGGATCTGAGGGTTGAAGCCTTCAGTATGAAAGTAGAAGCTTTCTGCTAGTAGAGGCTGGTGCTAATGTCAGGGGGTATTAGCTCCCTTCCAGGAGAGGTTGGTAAATGAGAGCAGGAGGTTGTAGCTCCCTTCCAGGAGAGGCTGGTAAATGAGAGAAGGTTGTAGCCTTCTCCAGGTGGGTGCCTGCATGCTGGTATGAATCTGTGCCAGTACATTGTTGTAAGATGTTTTCTTTATAATAAATATTGAATACTGTGACGACGACAGCGGTGGTTTTCTCCTGACTTGGGTTTCCACCTTAAATCCTGGTGTTCATGTGTGTTGCTTATGTGTGATGGTTTATTCTATTTTTACTGCACATGCTTACTACTTAACATCTGATGAATAAATGATGCAATGATTTAAGAATCAAATACATAATAAGAGCTCTGAGCATACGCGAGTTTCCTTAAGGATATCCGCGTATATACACTAGTTTTGTTCTGTAAAGTAGCGTATGGGTTTTGAGAAAAGAAAAGTAAAACATTTATTAGTTAGCTCTAAATACTGATTCAACCCCCCCTCTCAGTATTTTTCCCAACAATTGGAATCAAAGCAGGTCCTTCTGAAAAATCTTTGCCGCTAGAAGGAAGATCAAGCAGGATGAGAAATCAAGATGGAACAACATCTATCTAGCCTCCGCTCTTTAATGGAAGAAATTTAATATTTTGGAAAATAAGGATGTGATCCTATCTTCAGTCTATGGGAGCAGATGTATGGGCCATTTTTGAACAAGGATATCAATATCCAGCTGTTGTACCAACAGATCCAACTGAAAAGAAGAATTATGAAACAAATGCAAAGGCAGTCAATGCTCTAATGGGAAGTATAACTGAATCAAAATTTGTCAAATTTATGTAGCTGAATACAGCAAAGGAGATATGGGACAAAATCATTCTAATTTATGAAGGTGATGCAAAGGTAAAAAGTGCAAAACTTCAAACTCTCAGAATTGAATATGAAAATTTAAAGATGCATAGTGATGAGAATATTTCCAGTTTCTTTTTACGCCTTGATGATGTTGTAAATCATATGAGATATCTGGGAGAAACAATAAACGAATCTACTTTGGTTGAGAAAATTTTAAGATCGCTAACGGCAAAATTTGAGTCAAAAGTTTCTGCTCTTGAAAAAAAACAGGATCTTCAAAATCTTACTGTGGTGCAACTTCATGGCATACTAACTGCATATGAAATGAGAAGAGGAGGACCATCTGAAGTCAAAGAGGCTATCTTCAGAGCTTCTAGAAAAGGGAAAGAAGTACAAGAAGCAGAAGGATTAGGATATATCTCAGAAGAATATGAGGTAAATTTTGTAAAGAAACTCCAACTTGGCACAGGACGGTTGAGAGGTAAGCTTCCTTCCAAATTTTTTGAGTGTGGAAGAGTTGGTCATTATGCTGCTAAGTGTCCTCATAAATAAACACCTGCAAAAGGGAAGGAAGTAGCAAGAAGGAATAAGAATCGGTTTAACACTAGAAAAAGTTACTATACTCATGAAGACAGTGATGGGTTATCTGATAGTGAGGAAGAATGTGAACACGATCTTAGACTTCTCATGGCATTTGAATCTAGAGAAGAAAAGCATATTTTTTATGAATGCTCTAAAGGACAATGATTTTCTTGAAGAAAAAAATCAACACAAAATACGCTTAGAAGAAATTAAAATACTCTTAGATGAAAGGAAAATAACCATAGAAACTCTGGAAAAGCAGTTTGAAGAAGCGAAGAAACACAATGAGAAATTAGAATGTGAAGTGGTAAGTCTAAGAAAAGAATTTGAGAAAGTAAAGACTCTGAATCTTAGATTTGCTAAAGGATCTGAAACCCTAGATGAGATTATCAAGGTACAACGTTCTCCTCTTATAAAGACAGGTCTTGGATATACCAGAGAATCTTCTCAGGCTTCAGCACCAAATTATCTAAAAGCAGCTACAGCTGGTTTACAACATTTTGCCACTCAGCAAGGGAATAAAGAATCATTACAGGTAAAGCATGATCATCTCAATTCAAAGAACACCAATAGGAATATCTTTCAAAGAAACAACAATCAACAGGTAAATTCAAGTAGAAGATTTCATGATCGCAGAAATTTCTTCTTCAATGGACAATGTTTCTCATGTCACAATTTTGGTCATAAAGTTGTTCAATGTGTTTCATATAAAACCATCATGACAAGAGAAGCAAGAAAGAAAAGGATTGATATTGAAACAAAGAAGAATACCTATAACAACTTTTCTCCTCTTCTAAATGAAGTTGAATGTGCTTATTGCAATAACTTTGGCCATGAAGAATCTGAATGCAGGAGCAAAGTTCAGCCAAAAGAGATTGTTCCTTCAAGCTCCAAAGTATGGAAAAAGAAGGAATTGTAGGTTGAAAATTGTGGCATAGCTTTATTTGCAGAAGGTGAAGAAAATCAATGGTACATTGATAGTGGATGCTCAAGACACATGACATGTGACAAAAAAAAACTTCTTACATATAATGCTCTAGAAAAGGAAAAGAAGGTTACATTTGGAAATGATACTCCTGCTGTAATTAAGGGAAAAGGGTCTGTGTTTCTAAAAGAAAAGGTGAAAGCTAATGATGTCATGTATGTGGATGGATTAAGGCATAACCTGTTAAGTGTAAGTCAAATGTGTGATCAAGGAACTGAAGTTGTCTTTAGTTCAAAAGAATGTGTGGTACGTGATCTTGATACATGTAAAACAATTATAAAAGGAAACAGAACTCCAAGCAACCTGTATGTATTGAAGAACTGCAAAGAAAAATGTTACTTGAGTAAATCTTTAGAAAACTGGCTATGGCATAGAAGGTTGGGGCATATGAGCTTCTCTCAAATAAAAAAATCAAGCAGACTTAAAGCTGTTCGTGATCTTCCCAATATTACTCTACCTGAAAGTATCATATGCAAATCTTGCCAATTCGGTAAGCAAACCAGAGTGCAATTTAATTCCAAGGAAGGATCATCAAGTAAGCCTCTTGAACTCATTCATACTGACATATGTGGACCTGTGAAGAAAAAGTCACCACGTGGTGAACAATACTATATCTTATTTATTGATGATTTCTCTAAAATGTGTTGGATTGGGTTGATTAAACACAAAGATGAAGCATTTGAGAAATTTGAGATCTTCAAAGCACTGGTTGAAAATGAATTAGATCTAAAAATCAAGTGTCTTAGATCTGATCGAGGAGGAGAATATACATCAGATGAATTCCTTGAATTTTGTGAACAACATGGCATAAAAAGACAGTTTTCTGTAGCTGGCACTCCACAACAAAATGGCGTAGAAGAAAGAATGAATAGAACAGTTCAACAAATGGCTAGAGCTATGCTTGATGATTCCGGAACACCTGACACATTTTGGGGAGAAGCAACACATACAGCAGTAAATATTCTTAACAAGGCACATGTTTGTGTAAATAGTGATAAAACTCCATATGAACTATGGTATGGTAATCCTCCCACTGTGAAGCATTTTAGAGTTTTTGGAAGCAAATGCTTTATCAAAAATAATGATGAAAAACTTGGCAAGTTTGAACCCAGAGCAGATGAAGGAATACTTCTTTGTTACTCCTCTAGGAGTAGAGCATATAAATGTTACAATAAAAGACTTCGGAAGATTGTTGAATGTATTGATGTTGTTATTGATGAGTCTCCTGCAGCCCCAAAAGAATAAAAACAAACAACAAATGAAGACGATGATGACATATGTCCTCCTACATCAAATAGCAATGATATAGACAGTGAACCCAATGAAGAACCTGAAGATGAGTTATCTGAAAAAGCTCCATCCAGATATGTTCAAAAGAATCATCAAAAATCTCAAATTTTGGGAGATAAGGGATCAGGTGTACAAACAAGAAGGACTCTTGTGGGATCTTCTAGCTATCTGGCATTTCTATCCACTATTGAACCACACAATGTCAATCAAGCTAGAAAAGATGAATGTTGGATTCAAGCCATGAATGAAGAGCTTGATCAAATTGAAAAGAATCACACTTGGGAATTAGTACCAAGACCTCATGACAAAAATGTCATTGGAACTAAATGGATATTCAAAAACAATTTAAATGAGAATTGGGAGGTTATAAGAAGTAAAGCTAGACTTTTTTGCAAGGGGTATGCTCAACAAGAAGGTATAGACTTTGAAGAAACTTTTGCTCCTGTAGCTAGACTTGAAGCCATAAGAATGTTTCTTGCTTTTTCAAGCTTCCAACAAATCAAAGTTTATCAAATGGATGTTAAATTTGCGTTTCTCAATGGTGATCTAGAAGAAGAAGTTTATATAGAACAACCAGAAGGATTCATTTTGGGAAATGATGAAAAACTTGTTTGCAGACTTGAAAAGGCTCTATATGGTCTCAAAAAAGCTCCAAGGGCATGGTATTATCGTCTTGACAAATATCTTCATCAACAAGGATTTTCAAAGGGGTCTGCTAATAGCAATTTATACACAAAAAATGAAAATGATAAACTATTGATTGTGGTTGTATAAGTGCTGATGATATCATTTTTGAAGCAATGAAGAATCTATGATCAGAATTTGCTTCGCTATGCGCAAGAATTTGAAATGTCTTTACTTGGGGAACTAACATTCTTCTTGGCTTGCAAGTGCATCAAACTACGATTGCATATTCTTATCACAAGAAAAATAATTTTGCTAAATTCTCGAAGAAGTATGGCAGGCATGCAAGAGTGCAAACTCGTAAGTACACCAATGATAACCGGACAGGATCTCAGCTTCTCATGATGATTCTCCCACGTGAATCAACCAATACGTATCTATGATAGAATTCTACTTTATCTCACCGGGACTAGACTAGACATTATGCATGCGCTGGGATTGTTGACGATTCTGGTTAATCCAAAAGAGTCTCACCTTCAGCTCGTCAAAAGAATATTCAAATATGTACAAGGAACTCAAGACTTTGACTATGGTATCCATAGAATGTTGATCTTACTCTCATGCTTACACCGATGCATTGGGCCGGGAAATGTTCATGATTTCAAGCACTAGTGGTGGTGCATTCTATATGGGGCCCTACCAGAAAAAAGCAAAACTCTATTGCCTTATCTAATACAGGCGGCATGTGGCCGCCGCATCATGTTGCACTCAACTTCTTTTGGATGATGAAACCTTACAAGACTAATGTTCACCTCTATCTCCATTATGTGTGATAATACAAGTGCCATCGCATCTCAAAGAATCTTGTTATGCATTCCAAGACCAAGCACATTCCCATCAAGTATCACTTCTTACGTGAACAAGTGCTTGAACAAAAGGTGAAGTTGAGCATGTTCCCTCCAAAGAACAAGTTGCCGATATATTTACCAAACCTCCTCGCCTGTGGAAGGTTTCAAATATCTCAGGAGAAGCCGGGAGTAGTTTCTACCATGCAATTTAAGATCAAATATGCTTAAATGCATAATATTGTAATCAATACGTGGATTTCATGAAAGACAAGCCGCGTATATACGCGAGTTTATATAGATAAAACCGCGTATGGGTGGTTGTCACAATTTTTCTAGGTCAAGATTATTCAACACAAACTTGTAGGCCAAGTGGTATCTCCGTGATGTTTCACTTTCTTATATTGCTTTCATTCTCTGATATTGTGAATATTCGATGATTTGCCGTTGAAAGTGTTCGTGATGCACAAGCTAAGGGGGAGCATTGGTCATGTGGAAAGGATGCATTGTTGGCATTATGATGGTTCTCGAAATATGATCTCTTTGAGGTATTTTTTGGTATTTGTAACAAAATAGTCATATTTGTAATGTGATGAAAAGGTTATGTTGAGACCTATGATGTAAAATTGTAATATTCAATCATATAAGGACTCGTAGGGTAGTTGATTCAAAATATGTAAACCCACTTGGTTGGGTACCCGAGTCACATATGCAAATCCACTTGGTTGGATAATTGATGTAAGTATGAGTCATTGGTGATAGGAAAGGTCATGAGTCATGTAATTCATTGAAAAATATGTTCAAGATTCAACATGAACTCGGGGAGCATGGTAGCTCGGGGCACATCGATCTGGCCGCAGCTCTTCTTTCACATGAGAAGAAAAAAACCTTGTTTTGGTTTTGATCCGTCCTTTGCTCCTGATGTCAAAGGGGAGAGTATCATGGTGTTTATTGTGTTTGAATAGGTGGAGAATATCATGGTGGTTGCATAATGGTTATATTCAATGTATCTATCTCATAGTAGTATTCTCAAACACCATCATGGTTGCCATCAAGTCCAAAGGGGGATTGTTGGCAATATGATGCAATGTGTTGTCCTTGATGGAAACCTACTTGATGGAGTTGGCCTTGATGGAAACTCTACTTGATGAGTTGCCTATGATAAGCAACCTATGTGCCAAAGATGTAAGAATGATGTATCTGGCTGCATCAGCTTCGCATGTGACAGAGAAAAATTCCCGCAAGTGCGTAAAAATGATAAATATAATATGTCACAATGTATACGCTACCAGGAAGGCAACCCGCGTATATACTCTACTTTTGTGAAGGGAACCGTGTATACATTCAGGGTTAGCATATACACGCTTTTATGAGGCGAAGCTTCGCGTATACACGGATACGCATGCTCAAAGTCGCGTATGCCTTTGCGCTCAAAAACCATGATACCTAGGGGCATTACCATGGTATTGGCCCACCGTATTGACCACTGGATTATCTATTTGATCCCGTCCAGGAATACCATCGGAAGTTGTGTGGTTTTGACTCATGGTATTGATAAAGGCTAAATCTATATAAGGAGAAGAAGATCATTGTGCAAGGGTGTGCATATAAGGGTTGTTGATGGATAAATATCTCTAAGGATTATCTGCATGAATGAACTTCCGTTCCTAACTGATAGATCCGAATATTTGATGCACCCATGGATTCGAGGATGGTTCAAGATCTCTAAATCTTATGATGATGATAAATCTATACAGGATGATCCGTGCTGGTAAGAAATGGTGAAGATCCGGCACAAAGTCCGCTCGAAGATAATGAAGAAATCTACGTAAGTTTATAGATCTAATCTCGTTTTGTAAAAAGTTTTCCATTTTACGTATCTATACACTAGTTGGTCTCTCGCAAAAGCGCGTGTATACGTGGTCTCTATTAGTGAAAGGCGTATAGGTTTTTCAAGAATAAAATAATACGTAAGTATACGTGGGTTGGTGCGTATGCGCGTATGTACGCGGGGTTTCGGTGAATAAAAGTCGCGTATGATATTTGATTCAATAATGTTCGTGGTTGAGTTTTACATCTTCATATCTATTCTCAAGTTTGAGCTATCTCTGATATTCGGTTACAATGGTCTCACCGTTCGTTTGAAGTATTGGGCAAAGTATGTTTGTTGATAAGTGAAGGGTTGTGAAAATTGATGAAATGTGGTTTGCAAAGTGGATCTTAGGTTGAAGCATTCAAGATGTGAAAAGTAGAAGCGCGTAGAGGCTGTGCTAATATTAGGGTAGTAGCTCCTCTAGGGAGAGTCTCAAACAGAGTAGGGTTGTAGTTTCCCTTCCAGAGAGGTCGCTAAACGAGAGAAGGCTAGAAGCACCGGCAGTGGGTGCCCCGTGCCGGTATGAGCACCGCGCGCACATGGTTGTAAGATGTTTTACGATAATAAATATTGAAGACTCGACGACGGAAGCGATGGTTTTCTCCCGACTTGGGTTTCCACCTTAAATCCCGTGTGTTCATGTGTGTTGCTTATGTGTGATGGTTTATTCTCGTTTTTACTACACATGCTTATTGTTTACATGATGAATAAATGATGCAATGATTTAAGAATCAAATACATAATAAGAGCTATGAGCATACGAGAGTTTCCTTAAGGATATCCGTATATACGCTAGTTTTGTTCTCGTAAAGTAGCGTATGGTTTTGAGAAAAAGTAAAGAAAAAAATTTATTAGTTATCTCTAACATTGATTCACCCCCCCCCCCCCCCCCCTCTCGCATTTTTCCCAACAATTGGAATCAAAGCAAAACCTTTCCGAAAAAGCTTAGCCGCTAGAAGGAAGATCACAGATGAGCAATCAATATGGAACAACATCTATCAAGCCTCCGCTCTTTAATGGAAGCAATTTAATTCCTTCGGGAAAATAAGGTTGAGATCCTATCTCGCCCATGGGAGCGCATGTATGGGCCATTGTTGAACGCGGATATCAATATCCAGTCAAGCAGTACCGTATCCAACCGAAAAGAAGAATTATGAAACAAATGCAAAGGAAGTCAATGCTCTAATGAGAAGTCTAACTAAACGAATTTGTCAAATTTATGCAAACAATACGCAAAGGAGATATGGGACAAAATAATTCTAAGTTATGAAGGTGATGCAAAGGTAAAAGTGGAAAACTTCAAACTCTCGAATTGAATATGAAAATTTAAAGATGCATAGTGATGAGAATATTGCCGCTTTTTACGTCTGATGATGTTGTAAATCGTATGAGAAATATGGGAGAAACAATAACCAAATCTACTTTGGTTGAGAAAATTTTAAGATCGCTAATGGAAAAATTTGAGTCAAAAGTTTCTCGCTCTGAAGAAAAACAGATCTTCAAAATCTTACCGTGGTGCAACTTCATGGAATACTAACCGCATATGAAATGAGAAGAGGAGGACCATCCGAAGTCAAAGAGGTTGTCTTCGTAGCTTCTACAAAAAGGGAAAGAAGTACAAGAAGCAGAAGGATCGTGATATATCTCGAAGAAGATGAGGTAAATTTTGTAAAGAAACTCCAACTTGGCACAAGACAGTCGAGGTAAGCTTCCTTTCAAATGTTTTGAGTGTGAAGATTGGGTCATTATGTCGCTAAGTGTCCTCATAAAGAAACACCGCAAAGGGAATGAAGTAGCAAGAAGGAATAAGAACGGCTTAACACTAGAAAAAGTTACTATACTCATGAAGACAAATCCTGATGGGTTATCCGGGATAGTGAGGAAGAATGTGAACAAGATCTTAGACTTCTCATGGAATTTGAATCTAAGAGAAGAAAAGGATACTTTTGTGGATGCTCTAGAGGAAAATGATTTTCTTGAAGAAAACAATCAACTCAAAATACGTTGAGAAGAAATTAAAATACTCTTAGAAGAAAGGAAAATAATCATAGAAACTCTAGAAAAGGTTTGAAGAAGCGAAGAAACACAATGACAAATTAGAATGTGAAGTGGTAAGTCTAAGAAAAGAATTTGAGAAAGTAAAGACTCGAATCTTAGATTTTCTAAAGGATCTAAAACAAGAGATGAGATTATCAAGGTACAACGTTCTCCTCTTATAATGATAGGTCTTGGATATACCTAGAGAATCTTTCTGTGCTTCAACACCAACTTATCTAAAAGGTGCTGCCACTGGTTTACAACATTCGCCACTTAGCAAGGGAATAAAGAATCATTACGTGTAAAGCATGATCATCTCAATTCAAAGAACACCAACAGGAATGTCTTTCAAAGAAACAACAATCAACGGGTAAATTCAAGTATAAGATTTCATGATCGCAGAAATTTCTTGTTCAATGGACAATGTTTCTCGTGTCACAATTCTCGGTCATAAAGTCAGTTTCACGTGTTGCATATAAAACCATCATGACTAGAGAAGCAAGAAAGAAAAGGATTGATATTGAAACAAAGAAGAATACCTATAACATCTTTTCTCCTCTTCTAAATGAATTTGAATGTGCTTATTGCAATAACTTGGCCATGAAGAATCTCGAATGGCAGGAGCAAATTTCAGCCAAAAGAGCATGTTCCTTCAAGCTCCAAAGTATGGAAAAAGAAGGAATCGTTGTGTTGAAAATTGTGGCATAGCGTTATTTTACAGAAGAAATCATCGGTACATTGATAGCGGATGCTCAAGACACATGACAGTGACAAAACAACTTTACATATAATGCTCTAGAAAAGGAAAAGAAGGTTACATTTGGAAATGATACTTCCGCGGTAATTAAGGAAAAGGGCTTGTGTTTCTAAAAGAAAAGGTGAAAGCTAATGATGTCATGTATGTGGATGGATTAAGTCATAACTGTTAAGTGTAAGTCAAATGTGTGATCATGAACCGAAGTTGTCTTTAGTTCAAAAAAATGTGTGGTACGTGATCTTGATACATGTAAAACAATTATAAAAAAAAAAAAAAAAAAAAAAAAAAAAAGAACTCAAGCAACTCCGTATGTATTGAAGAACTCGCAAAGAACAATTTTACTTGAGCAAATCTTTCGAAAACTAGCTATGGCATAGAAGGTCAGTATCCGAGCTTCTCTCGCATCAACAACCGCGTACTTAAAGCTATCCGTGATCTTCCCAATATTACTCCACCCGAAAATGTCATATGCAAATCTTTCCAATTTGGTAAGAAACCGAGTACAATTTAATGCCATGGAAGGATCATCAAGTAAGCCTCTTTAACTTATTCATACCGACTTATAGGACTCGTGAGAAAAATTCACCACGTGGTGAACAATGCTATATCTTATTTATTGATGATTTCTCTAGAATGTGTTGGATTAAATGCTAAACACAAAGACAGAAGCATTTGAGAAATTTCGACCTTCAAAGCACTAGTTGAAAATGAATTAGATCTCAAAATCAAGTGTCTTAGATCTCATCTAGAGGAGGAGAATATACATCAAATGAATTCCTTTGAATTTTGTAAACAACATGGCATAAAAAGACAATTTTCCGTCCTTGCGCTTGATGTCAAAGGGGGAGAGTATCATGGTGTTGATGGTGTTGGAATAGGGGGAGAATATCATGGTGGTTGCATAATTGCTATATTCAATGGTATCTATCTCTGTTGTGGTGATCAAACACCATCATGGTTGCCATCAAGTCCAAAGGGGAGATTGTTGGCAATATGATGTAATGTGTTGTCCTTGATGGCAACCTACTTGATGAAGTTGGCCTTGATGGAAACCTACTTGATGAGTTTCCTATGATAAGCAACCTATGTGCTAAAGATGTAAGAATGATGTATCTACAGATCGCCCGTATGTGACAGAGAAAACAATTCCAAGAAGTGCCGAAAAATGATAAATATAATATGTCACAATTTATACGTCACTTTGTGAAGGCAACCCACGTATATACTCTACTTTTGTGAAGGGAAATCACAGACATTCGTGGTTAGAATATACACCTTTTTTATGAGGCTGTTGCGTATACACACGGATACGCACGCTCAAAGTCGCGTATGCCTTTGCGCTCTAAAACTATTATACCTAGGGGGATTACCATGGTATTGGCCCAATTGTAGAGCTGAGCGCTGGATTATCTATTTGATCTCGTCCGTGAATACCATCTTAAGTTGTGTGGTTTTGACTCATGGTATTGATAAAGGCTAAATCTATATAAGGAGAAGAAGATCATCGTGCAATGGTGTGCATGAGTAAGGGTTGTTGATTAATAAATATCTCTAAGGATTATCTGCATGAATGAACTCGGTTTCCTTATTTGATAGATCTCGAATTTTGATGCACCCATAGATCTGAGGATGGTTCAAGATATTTAGATCTTATGATGATGATAAATCTATGTGATGATCTCAGCTGTTAAGAAATTGTGAAGATCTCGTGCAAAGTCCGTCAAGATAATGAAGTTGTAACTGCAAGTTTATAGATCTAATCGTTTTGTAAAGTTTTCCATTTATAGATCTATACGCTAATTGGTCTTTGCAAAAGCACATGTATACACGGTCTCTATTAATGAAAGGCGCGTATAGTGGTTTTCTCTCAAGAATAAAATACATAGAAGTGGATACGCGGTTGGTGTGCGTGTGTGCGCGTATGTACATGGCTTCAAAGGAAGAAAAGAGCGTATGATAATTGATTCAATGAATGTTCATGGCTGATTTTAATATCCAGATATCTACCTCCCGAAGTTTGGGTTATCTTTGCTATTCGGTTACAGCATTCCTCATCGTTCGTTTAGAAGTATTGGGCAAACTATGTTTACTGATAAGTGAAGGGCTAGAAATTGATGAAATGTGGTCTCGGGAGGATCCGAGGGTTGAAGCCTTCAATATGAAAGTAGAAGCTTTCTTCCAAAGAGAGGTTGGTGCTAATATCGGGGGGGGTAGTAGTTCTCCTCTGTGAGAGGTCGGTAAACGAGAGCAGTGGGTTGGAGCTCTCCAGAGAGGCCGGTAAATGAGAGAAGGTCGTAGCCTTCGGGCAGTGGGTTCCCGTTGATGGTATGAGTCTATGATAGTACATGGCTGTAAGATGCTTCTTTATAATAACATGAAGACTCAGACGATGTACGTGGTTTTCTCCCACTTGGGTTTCCACCTTAAATCCTCATGTTCATGTGTGTTGCTTATGCATGGGTTTATTCGTTTTTACCGCACATGCTTGTCGCTTAACATCCGATGAATAAATGATGCAATGATTTAAGAATAAAATACATAATAAGAGCCTGAAAGTACAATGGGAGTTTCCCCGTGATACGTCCGCGTATATACGCTAGTTTTGTTCTGTAAAGCAGTGATGGTTTTGAGAAAAGAAAAGTGTACTTATTAGTTAGCTCTAAATACTCCATCTACGCCCCCCCACCCCCCCCCCCCCCGCATTTTTCCCAACAATAGGGAAAGTCATCTATACTAAAGGATATTTTAGATGTATGGTGGAATAGAAACATTAAGGAGTGAAGTAAAAGAAAGAAAGAAGCCTAAGTGCAGCCTGGAGATTAGGTAAGGAATTTTAACCTATCCCGGTTTGAGAGCATCAAAGGAAACTCTCAATGAAAACAAAGGGCAGCTAAGACAGTCGAGGTCATTTAACTCCATACTCGCTTTTAGCATACTCTAAAGGGAAAAAAGTTAAGATTTAATACGTAGCAAGGCCTAAGATCGAGAAGACTTTAACCTTCAATGTTTTCACACTAGCTCAAAGGGATCTTAGAAAGGCCAATCTCATGGAAGGACCCGAGTGGACAAGGGTTACCCTAAATCCCCAAAAGATATCACCTTATTCCAGCTTAAACCCCACAAGAACATCTAAGAAACAAACTCCAAATTCCAACATCGTTAGCATGTGGGATAGACCAACATCTCCGATCGGTTAAATTGCATGAGTTTGTTCTCGATAAACAATAAGAAGAAAACATCAGAGATAAAGAGCAGAAAGCATTAGGGTACCATGCAAAAGGGTTAATCCTAAGCTCATCAGATTCTTATCAGAGAATAGCGGATAGTATGATTAAACATGAAATAAGTAAGGAAAACAACACCGTATTATAGACCAAAAAGATCCCGTGAAATTTTCTTGTTCAATTGATGTGCAAACCGCTCACATATTTCCGAGCTCAATGGTCATAAGCATCCCAAACTTCTCCTCCCAAATAATGAAATTACAAAATACTAATCTACTTCCCCAAATAATAGATCTAACAGGAATGAAATCCCAAAAGAATAATAATAACTTTACAATATGTTATTTATGAAGTTCTTTATAGGAGAACGAACTGTGGTGGTAGTAGATGTACATTTAATTGATTCACAATACGAGTGGGAGGCGCAGTGCCCATTCCGCTTAATGGCTCTACATTGACACCTTTAGGCTCTTCCAAGTCCTTTGTTAGTTGGAAAGTAACCTCAAAGATGTTCTTTACTTTCCGTCGTTTGGTACTCGTGCTGCCTTCGAAATAAGTAACATGGATGGAAAGTCCGTTGTGCCCCATACTTCCATAATCGTCATTCCGACAGCGCCTTTAGAAGCTTCTATTAGTGTACTAACTTTTGAGGGCTTGAGGAGGCATGGAGAATGTCAGATAAGTGTCCTTCGAGAAATTACATTATGTTGATGTCAAACACCGATATTGACTTATTAGTGTACTAGTCTTCAAAATCATATCTTTATCCTTTGAAACACAGGATTAAAGTAAATATTAAATTAGGGGCCATTGAATCCCTTAATTCCACTTATGATACTATTTTCCACCGTGATGATCTCTCCCACCCCTCAAATATAGTGGTTGTGACTATGGAGACAGAATGCATTTCACCATCTTTATACCCCGCACAATTCAATAAACTTGTTACAAAATCCAGGAGTGGTGAAAGATTTTTGTGGAGGCTGCGGGAATGTGGTGGAAATGGTAGACGCGGTGAAAAATGAAAAAAAGCATCGAATGGTGAAGAAATAGGGCCGATGAAAGTTTGGTGCGAGGAGGACTTTGGGACGTCATATTATATTGGCTGGGGCTTATCAACTGGCCAAGATCCTCGTGGGAAAACCTTTTAGAAGGTTAAACTGCAGAAACAAGGTTTAATGTTAAAACCCAAAGTTTAACGCTGGGTGAATTACAAAGAAAAACAATGAAAATGAATGAAAGTCTAGCACCCATGGCGTGGGACCGCGCGAGGGCGATTAAATCGGTACTTACTGGATCTCGTGAGGAGATCAATGGTGGGGATCTCCCCGATCAAATCATTGAGAGCTCGGTGAACACAATATGAGTGAGAAGCAATGGAATGTCACACATTTGACTGGGATCACCGCCGAGATTGAATGGAAGCGCTTTTCAGAGGAAGAGGAGGGGAAGTGTTTTAGTGGGAAAATGAATCAAGTTGCCACGTTTGGGAGCTATGAAAATATCCCAAAAACGGATTTATGTCGCTTTTATGACGTGTGGCACTAAAACTACCATATCATGCAATTCCAAAATTTTAAAAGCTCGAACGCTCTTAAAACGCTGAGAGGCCCCCGACCGTTGGATGTGGAACGATGAGATTTGACGGTGGGAGATGGAGCGCGATATGGTAAAGTGCACGATTGATTTGCTGTGGGGAAGGTAAGAGAGGATTAGATCCTACCCGTAAGATATATGGTATGGATTACCAAGATTGAAAGAGGGAGCGGGAAGGCGAAGGGGCATGAATGGGCGGAACAAATGAGGGTCATCGTATCAAAGGGAAAGAATGGCGGAGATCTAATCGCACCTGTGAGGATGGCAAGGGTCGAAACTCGAGATTTTGATGTTGCGATTACAATTGTGGCCATCAGATTAGAATGGAATATCGATGGTCCATGTTGATCGGAGGTATAAGGAGAGGAAGGGATGAAGGCACTGGCTTGCGCCTGTACTGCTATAATCGTTCGCATCAACCGTCATCATTATGCCAGAGGTCCACCTAGAAAGCAAAACCCCGTCACATCGGAAAATTTCACTTAACAAAGAAAAAGGGACACCTGCAGCTTTCGATTGTGTATTAGTCCCCGGGGCTTTAGCGCCCGGGTCTTGGGCGGGGGTCATATGTGGGGAGGTGGTTAGGCTTAATGAAAGGGGCTTAAGCCCGTAATGAAAAATAAGTGTTTTTCTAAAGGGAAAAGAGGATTTTTAAGGCTTTGAAAGGGGTTTTGGTAGGTGAAGGAGGTTATTAAAGACCAAATAAAGGGTATTATGAGGTTTTAAAAAGGTTATAGATGAAATGAAGGGCTAATGAAGGGATTTTTAGAGGAACTTGGCAAGGGGAATAGGGATGAAAAATGAGGTTTTTGAGGATGACAGAGAGTAGATGGAGGCCTTCTAAGCATTCTTCTCAAACAGTTGAGGTTTTTTGGTGGAAAACAAGAAGATTGTTAAAAGGGAAAAGACACATGGAGGCTTCAAGAATGATATGTTTTCAGAGGAAATGTATTTCTTGAAGGCTCAAAAACATTTTAGCCACCGTTTTCTTGTCAAAAAAATTCATAGGTACACAAGGGTTCCACATGGGATGGAATCTTCTTGAAGGTGTCAAGAATTTAGAAAATACCTTTGGGTGGTGAAGCTGTATGCCTAGTGCTTTGGCACATCCTTTTTCTTTTCTTGATCAACTACTCACAAACCATGCAGATATCATATCAGCAAGAATATTCTCCCCAAACAACTTCGCTACCTACCCATACTATTGTCCTAACATTTCTTCTTCCGGGTGCATTTGATCTCTGCAAACCCTTTACATCAACAATTTTTCACAAACAGAAAAATAAACCTATTCTATTTCTACCCTTTTCCATGAGACTGCATTAGACAGCTTGGTCTCATAGCTTCTCTACCTAAACTACTATCCGCTAGGATTAAACTGCCTAGCAGATTTCTTCTCTACATTCTAAAACAAAAATTGAAATACAAGCCAAGACAAATGATTGGGGACTCCTCTCGGCTTGGCCGTGGGTCCATGGCATAAAGACAAAGTCGTCATGAACCGAAACTTGCGTAAATTAAAAATAGCTAACTAAATGCTCACAGACCGAGCTTTATTGAGTTTTTCCTACCTAATTCTACTCTAACTTGACATATTTACAAGTCTAGTCAGATAAACCTTCTTTCCACATCCAATTCATCAAAATCCCATGGCCGGCCCGTTATTTTCATCTCTTGAGCATGCCGGATAGGCAGGCTACTCCTATTCTCTTTGCTTCTTAGAAGCAACTTTTAAAATGTTATTTGTTGTTTGCAACAAGCTTCTTATGATGACCTTTGATCCTTCTTCAAATTTTGCAGGAAATGAGCATAAGGATCTAGAAATGATACTCCGTTGTGAGTGTTAGGAAAGTGGTTTTTAACCAGGATTGCTTCCTCTTCCACTAGATCAAGAAAAAGACTCTTTTTAGAAAGAATATCTTCCTCATCTTCCTAATTTTTCGAACTAGAGGACTCATCATATATTGTAGGATCGTCCTTTTGTAGCGTCTCGAGATCTTCTCGATTTGGTGGGTCGAGCTTTGTGAGAAGATCTAGGCATTTTTGAGTGGGTTTGTTCCATTGCTTTCTCTTTTTTGAGAGAAGGCCTTTGTTTTCAATCTCGCTCAAATATTTCTTCCTTATTTCTTCTTCATCCTCTCGAAATGAAAAGGTTGCCGACTACCAATCACATGGAAACGACACGTCGATTTGAGATAAAGCAGAGAAGATTCCAAGAATATTCATCTCTGCTACTGGGATTCTTTATAACTTTCTTCATCAATATCGTAAATAACACTCGCGCATTACTTTCTTGAAGTTGTCAAACTATCGTTCCCACAAATCTACTAATGATGGCCTTGCAAGATCATCTTCATTTGGATAACATCATCATCGTGATAGATCAAAACTAGGAAAATCATTGAAGCAAGTAATGTCACCAATCAAACACAATGGATTATCGAAAATATTTTCATTCTGACACAAGAGGCGATTTCTATATCCGTACAACGTTTCCGCAGATGAATGGGAACGAGTATCTTTCTCGTAAAAAGACTTCGTGTACGGGCTATCTATTGATGATCCGATCTATTTATTCTTCTCTATCAAAGGGGAAGATTTTCTTGTGTTCTTTGAACAGAGTGCAACAAAATTTCCTTTTCGTGAAGACCGAATTTGAGTCGGATGTCATCTTCGTCTCGGCCATAAGGGATGATGAACCAATACTTGAGCTTGCAAGTATATCTTGAGGAGTGTCCTTTATTTCTTCGACTAATTTCTCCCCAACTCGATTCATCTAGGTTCTTGTGACAACCTAGGATGAAATTATTGAATGGTCAGAAACGTATCTTTAGGATGCATATTAACCAAATCCCTCATCAATATCTAACAGTATCAGAGGATATTCCGAGATTGATCACAACAATCCCATGATAAGGATGGAGATTTTCCTTATAATTCTTGTAAAATACTTGCATGTCTTTTAAAAGAAACAAACTTTGGGTTCTAACCATTCATACCAATTCCTAGCTTTCCTCTAATGTTTCAATGAACATTTTCATAATACAAAATATTCATTACATTAAACTTTAAACGTCCACACATGTATATGAAACCTAATGAGATGTAACATGGGGTCATCAACCTTTTCACCTTGAAAGGTAGACAAGTTTTTCAACCGCTTACTTCAGAATTTTGTGTGGAAACTGTGGATATGATCTCGTGCTCATCGTAGGCATATCTTCGTTGTATATGTGGAAGCATGTTTGTAAATCGAAAAAGAGGTCACCGAATCTTCTCAAACTCGCCTTAGGGTCTTCTACTAGTGAAGTCATTTGGTCTATTAGGAGTTGTGGAGTGTGGAGTCTCCGTGTGGATGAATTTGAATGTTTGAAGCAGATGTTGTCCACCATCGCATTAAAATACCAATCGAACTAGAGATTTTGGGTCCTATGAGTGCCTAAGGGTGCTCAATATGAAATGCATTCAAGTCCCTTACGTAGTCTCCATTATGTTGGGGTTCCAAGAGCTGCTGCATTGGCAAGACCAAAAGACTAGACAAAGATCAAACCACTTTGGGATCCTAGGATCTAGGCCTCATGGATCCAGAGATGGATTCTATAAATACAAGAATGATATATATCTTTGAAGCTCAAAAAATGAGTTATTAGGCTAGGTATGAAGAACAAGGGGTTTTTAAATGATTTTTTTTTTGGGTTGAGATCATTAACCGAGAAGGCTATGGGAGAAAAGGAACAAGAAAGGTGGATGTTTTGGAAAAGCGTATAGGTCAAGAAAGCTACCACATTAGGCTATGGAGTCATGAAAGGGTTTAATTTACACACCACCACTGATGATTTCCATAGGCAAGTCATATATACTAAAGGATCTCTTATTAGATGGTAGAATGGAACATTAAGGGAGGAAGTAAAAGAAAGAAAGAAAGAAGCCCAAGTGCAAATACTGAGATCGTAAGGACTTTAACCTAACATGCTTTGACATACTCAAAATGAAACTCTCAATGAAAACATGAAGGCAACTAAGATCAAAGTCGAGGTCATTTAACTCTAGGCCCGCTTTCAACATGTTCTCTAAAGGGAAAAAATAGTTAAAATTTAACACAGAAAGCAAGGCCTAAGATTAGAGAAGGACTTTTAACCTTCAATTCTTTTGACACTAGCTCAAACGGATCTTAGAAAGGCTAATCTATTGGAAAAGTTGACCCTGGATCTGGCTAACTAATCCCTGTATCCCAATTCTCTTCCAAAACTTAAACCCCACAAGAACATCTAAGAAACACACTCCAAATTAAACATCGCAAGATGGGCTAGACCAACATCTTTGACCGGTTAAATTACATGAATTTGTTCTCGATAAACAAAAAGTAGAAAACATCGTAGGTAAGAAGATCTAGAAAGAATTAGGGTACCTTAAGGGCAGGGGTAAATCCTAAGCTCATTAATTTCATTCTTATAAGAGAATAGTGGATATTATGATTAAACATGAAATAAGTAAGGAAAACATCACCCATAATATAGACCAGGATCCCGTGAAAATTTCTCTGCTCGATTGATGTGAAAACCGCCACATACTCCGAGCTCAATGGCCGTTACATTCCAAACTTCTCCTCCCCTAACCTACTAAATTACAAACTACTAAGCTACTTCCGCCAATAATAGTTCTAATCAGGGGAATGAAATCCCCGTAAAACAATGTAAAACCTTTGCTAATATGTTCTTCTAGAGTTCTTATAGGAGAATGAGTAACTATGGTAGTAGATGTGTATTTAATTGATTCATTAAGACAAGAGAGTGGAGGAAGTGTTCTGCTAATTCTCGTTTAATGGCTCCGCGTCGACACTTTTAGGTTATTCAAAGTCCTTTGTCAAAGTTGAAAGTAACTCCTCGTGTATGTTCTTTGGTGCCCTTTCTCGGTCGTTTGGTACCGTTTGTTGCCTTCGAAATAAGCAACACATGGAAACGAAACCCATACTTCCATAACTAATGTCCCGATAGCTCTTTAGAAGCTTCGTCAAGGTATTAACTTTTCGAGGGCTAGAGGAGTATGGAGAATGTTGTAGGAAGGTGTCCTTTCTAATAAACACGTTCTTCTAATGCTGAAACACCGATATTGACTTATTAGTGCTTAGTCTTCAAATTGCGCCTTTATCCTTTGAAACACGGGATTAAAGCGTTAAATCTTCAATTAGGGGCCATCGAATCCCTTAATTCCACTTCCGATACTTTTGCGTTACCGTGATGACGATTTGTGCCCCCGCCGCGTGGTTGTGACTATGGATACAGCAGTGTTTCACCATCTTTATACCCCCCCCGCACAATATAATAAACTTATTACAAAATCAGGAGTGGTGAAAGATTGCTATGGAGGCCTATGGAATGGTAATAAAATGGTAGACACAAGTGGAAAATGGGAAAAAAGCATCGAATGGTGAAGAAATAGGGTCGATGAAAGTTTGTGCGAGGGAGGGCTCGGGTCATCGGATTAGATTAGCCAAGGTGATCAACTAGTCGAGATCCTTAGGGGAAATATTTTTAGAAGGTTAAACGGAAGAAATAAGGTTTAATGTTAAAACCCAAAGTTTAATGTTTGGGTTAATTACAAATAAGAACAATGAAAATGAATGAAATTCGGTGGCCTATGGGATACTGACCAAATAGGTGTGGAGGGTGATTTCAACTTGGATCGTTGATTTCAGGAGGAGATCAACTGGGAGCTCCGATCAAATCATCGAGGCTCCGGTGAACACAATATGAATGAGAATGATGGAATGTGGGGCTATCGATCCGGATTCAGATCAATGGTCAAGATCGACGGAAATTCTTTCGCAGGCAGAGGAGGGGAAGTGGTTTAGCAGCTTTGAAAATATCCTGAAAAAAACGCGATATATGTCAGCAGTATGATGCGTGCACTTCAAAACTTCCCCATATCGTGCGATTTCAAAATTTTAAATCTTGGACGCTAGAAAACGTGATATGCCTCTCGAACGTTGGATGTGAACGACAGATTTGACAAGAGGGGAGATGGAGCGCGATATGGGAAAGTGCACGGTTGGTTAGGCGAGGGGAAGGTCGAGAGGATTAGATCCCAACCGTCGCATCTATGGTATGGATGGTCAATATCGGAAGAGGGAGTGGGAAGGCGAAGGGGTATGTGAATGGGTGGAATGAATGAGGGCCGTCTGGATCAAAGGGAAAAGAACGGCAAGAGATCTAATTACACCGTGAGGATGGCAAGGCCAAAATCCTAAGATTTTGACGTTGCGATTACACCAGGGCCGTCAGATTAGAATAGAATATTGACGGTCCACACTTGACCAAAGAGGGTATAAGGGAGAGTGGTGATGGGCACGATGTGATTTGCGCCGGCTCTAGTCAGACTGCTCAAATCAATGGTCAATATTGTACGTAGGTCCACTAAGTGAAAACCCAATCGCACGAAAATTTCACTTAACAAAGAAAAAGGACACCAAAGCTTCGATTGTGATTAGCACTCCGGGATTTAGCGCTCTCGGGTTCGGGGCGTGGGTCATATGTGTGGGGAAGTGGTTAGGGTTTAACCGAAAGGGGTTTAAGCTTGTAATGAAAAATAAGTGTTTTTCGTTGAAAAGAGGATTTTTAAGGCTTTGAAAGGCTTCGGTAGGCATAAAAGGAGGTTATTAAAGACCAACAAATGGTATTATGAGGTTTTAAAAAGGTTTAGGATGAAATGGAGGTATAATGAAGGATTTTATAGGAAATTTTCAAGAGGAATGTGATGAAAACGAGGTTTTGTGAGGATGACAGAGAGCAGATGAGGCTCTTTTAAGCATTCTTCTTCTCAAAAATGCTGAGGCTTTTTGGTGGAAATAGCAAGAAGATTTTTCAAAGGGAAAAGACACATGAGGCTTCAAGAATGATATATTGTGAGGAAATTTATTTCTCAAGGCCCGAAAAATTTTAGCCACTTGTTTGGTCACAAAATTCATAGGTGGCTAATAGTGGGAAGTTGTTCAATGAACCAAGATCAACAACGTGTATGAAAAACACTTGCACCATTTTTAGTCGTATAATGGGAGAACCAACGTAATAAAGAGGCGAAAATTTTCACCTTGTACGATAGAAATTCTTCGTGTGCAAATTTTTCGCCCCATGTAGTCGAAAATTCATAATTTGTAGAACTCAGGCATCGAAAGTGCGAATTGTGGGACAATTTAAAGATAAAATTATTTGGAGCATAACTCATTGAGTTTTTGACCTTTATTTGGAGCAAGTAAAGAGCCCAACTAGTGGTTTTTTTACTCTTTTCCTAGAGCCATTGGAGACATTGTTTTAGAATTTTGAGCACAAGAATTGATAAAAAATATATTTTTATAGCATAATGCAATAGGGCCAACCATTGAAGTTGGACGAGGAAGGGTGCACTCCTTCATCATTTTTTTTAATTTTATAATTTTATGGTATCATTGTCTTCTTTTATTTTTATGAAAAAAAAACTTAGTTTTAAAGCATGTTTATGTATTAATGAATTTCAAATAAGACATTAAAAACCCTAATATTTTCACTTGTAAAATTTTGAAGTAAATCCTTAACTGCCTATATATAACATCATTTGGTATCAAAGCTTTGGTTCTTTGTTGCTTTGAGGGTTTAATTTATTTGGTAAGTGTTTATGATTCTTACAATATTGAAGCACAAGAGAGGGTAAGGAAATCTTGTGGTTGCAAATGCTCAAGTTAGGTCAAGGACAAGGAGAGCACAAGCGTAATCTCCACCACAAATTTCACCTGCTTCACCTAAAACTTCAATAGTCATGACACTCAAAGGAGAGCATGAAAATATGTTAGAGGATGAAAAGGATCTCGAAAAACATTATTTGATATGACACAAATGGTTAAAGTTATAATATGAATACATAAACACAATATTTTTAAGGTGAGAGCTCCAATCTTCCAAAGGGATATAAGTCTTCAAAATGAGATGGAGGAGATGTGGACAAGACTCAAAAGATAATGGATGCAATGGTGACAAACCACCTCTCGACACCAACATTATCTTCATCTCCATCCTCACCACCATTCCTCTACTCATCATCATCTTCCACAACAACCCTTCACACTCACCTCCACATTTCCAAAGTTACATGGTAAAACCTTACTTTTAAAACTTGACATAATTCTTGATTTTACTATGTATGATGGAGAGGAAATGTTGGGAGATTAGATAATTAGGTTCGCCAAATTCCTCGAAGTGTGTTGTATGATATAAAGGGTCAAGGATGATGACACCAAGGTATTTATTCATTAAGGTTGGAAAGTGCAACAATTATTTGGTGGGAAGACAAAAATGAAGAGGATATGAAGATACATGGTAAGCAGTATTAACCTATTCGAATGATTTTGTTTCCACATTTGGAGGAGAAAATTTTATCCATTATCATACGTGCAAAAATATATCATGGATTGGAAAACGTTAGGCAAGGAACAAACAAAGTGTGCAAATCTATCCTCAAGCGTTTAGAAGAAGATACATTATATTGGGTGTATATTTTTCATCTCATGATACTTTGGTGAAATACTCCTTGGATTTTTTAATGCTTATCTAAGACATACCATTCTTATGTTTAACCCTACAACTTTAGATGAATTTTATTTATAGACCAATACATCTAGATGCAAGAGGGTAACATGTTTCAAATGAAACAAGTTATAGAATCTTTTTGATTCTGTAGAAAAAATGGAAAGGGTAAGTTCAAGGGAAAAGGAAAGAAGAGTGCTTCCATCAAGATGGAGAAATACAAACTCACATGCAAACATTTTTTCAAAGATGGACATGATGAATATCATTGCTAGAAACTTCATCTAGAGATGAGACTTGAGAATTTTAAACAAGGATAAGGAAAATACAACCAACTATACAACATGATTTAGGTTCTCATTTCAGATGAAACAAAGATCAAAATGATGGGTTTGAAAGGTAAGGACATTTCAATTACTATTTCTTCAAGTTCTCTCAATAATAATAAAGATGAAAAAAAAAAAAGAATTGAGCTCTTATATATTAGAGTTATTTCAAAGCATATCAAATAGATACATTGTTTGATAGTGGTTCACAAGAAAATATTATCTTTGAAGACATTGTCAAGAAGTTAAATTTATGTAATTCATTCCACATCCTAGACCATATCTTTTAAAGTTGGCTATGTGAGAATGCAAAATTTCAGGTTACAAGCAGGAGGTACATCCTTACTTTAATCATTGCAAATCCTCTTTGATGAAGAAATTGATGTAATTTCATTCGATATATGTGGTATAGTTTTGGGAAGCCTATTCCTTATCATAGGACATCAATATTTCATCGCCATAAGAAATAAGTATCACTTGTTCAAGAATGGGATTGAGTACCTTGTTAGATTGCATATTAATAATATAAGGTTTGCATCTTATGAATGTTGGACAAATGAAAAGAATTGTTAATGCTAGTCAAAATTTTGCATTGTTAATGTTCAAGCATAAAGATGTTACAAATGAGGTCTTTAAATGAGTTGAATCAAATGTAAAATATGATTTCATTTATGTTTATAATGAATTTGATGAGCTGTTTCAGGAGTCTAACATGATGCCTCATAAATAGGTAAACAATATGAAGTAAATTTCCACCAGCATGCATCATTGTTGAATAATGGTGTGAACAAGATTCGAGTGTTAAAGAGTGTAGAGGTCAAAGAGGAAATGCAAAAGAAATTTTACAAAGAGGGAATTGGTTGCCAAATTTATTCTTGTGTGTTTCAGAATTTTGGGGCTTTGAAAAGGGATGGTGCATGGTGATGATGATCACATTTGGTCAATTAAATAGAGCCAAGCACAAGGATAAACATGTTAGGCATCATCACGTTGACAATGTTCAAGGCGTGAAGAATTTGAGATTGTTCAAGTTTCCTTCGATTGACGAATGAGGAGCAAATGTGTTTATTCCTTAAAGGGAAGTTTGTTGATTTTCAAATTCTCCAAAATTGAAGTAAGATGTTATCTATGACAACAAGACAAAGACTCCAAAATAAGGGAAAATGATGTATTTTCACGAAAATATCAAAGTGTTGAATTCAATAAAAGTTTAATGGATTGAGACTAGAAGGGTGAGGGAGTTGCCTCATTTGTTTGTTGATTGATCAAGATATTTTGGAGGTTAAAAAGCTTCTAGTGGGGAGGAATGATTTTGTGGATCAATTTAATGATCTACATTCAAATTTATCATAATTTCTCAAAGACAACGCCAAAGCATAATTATTTTCATCCTGAATTCAGTGCAACTCGTTTCACTCAAATATGACATCGGATGCTCGCAATATCTCGTTATGTCCATTTTGGGAAACAGAAAAATGGGTTTGGGATGTAGGGTTGCAAAATCAGTAGTCCATTCTATTGACTAGACCATGACATGGCAGGGTTACTTTTCCTTTATCAACTAATGGTTGTTTAACACTTGGAAGATTCTTATTGGCTCGAATTTGATTGAATTGTTTTGGTTTACAAAGTTGTTGAGGTGGTCTCATGAAAAAGTTCCATGTGGGACAACCACTGCTTCCATGTGGCCTCCGTGCAAGATCTCCAACCAACCAACAAGACCTTCGACGAAATATACACTGTTTCTTAACATGTGTGGGCTCAAAGGCATTTTTAAAAATTTATGTCATGAGAATTTGTGGGGGGAGGGTAATCGGGTTAACCCCCGACCTCTAGACCACTAACTAGGGCCAAGTGCTAACTCAACGAATACCTTACAATAAAATCATATTCCAAATATATTGTAATACATATTGCCGGTTGAAACCATACCATATCATACAAGCACCGAAACCATGCTTTATAGCCATATTCCATAGTATGGAGCAAAGGTTTATTTGACATATTTGTATACAAACATTGGGAAAAAGTGTTCACATGCACGGTAACATGTTATGCCAATTCTAAACCTTACTTGTTCAGAGCCGACCACCATAACCATTTCTAGGTGATCACATGCAAATGTAGATAACATTTGATGCCATGTGGTGTTAACCCGATGGATATACATCGACCTGCCTCTTTCTCCGTTGATCAAATGTGGAGGTGGCCCAACAATTGTTGCGATGGCTGGTCGTTCATTTCCACTAACCCAACCACCATATAAAATTGCGTTAAACTCGGAACCTAGGTCAACCTCAGCGGGAAATTTGTACAACGAATCGATATCAATGATGCATATGCAAACACTGAACCATTTTATCCTGGACAATGGGAAAACTGTACTTCTAAAGAGGGAAAATTTTCACCTAGTGCGGCGTAATCTCGTTGGTGTGGGGAAAATTTGGCTACCCCACGTGGTTGAAAAAGCTCTGAATTTGTAGAGCAATTTGCGAGAAAGTGTGAATTGTAGGACAATTAGAAAAAATCTGACTAGAGCATAACTCATTGGCGTTTTTTGCATATTTTTGGGAGTATAAAGAGCCCAAGTAGGGCTTTTTATCGTTTCCTCGGAGCCATTGGAGACATTGTTTTAGCATTATAAGAATTTTAACTTGATGTAAACATAGTTTTTTTTAAGATAATGAAAGAGACCTAACCATTGGAAGCTAGACTAGGAGATGTAGCCTGTGAGGGGTGAACTCCTTCATCATTTGTTTTTTTGAGTATACTATTATGGTATTCTTGTCTTCTTATTTTCTACAAAATCTAGGTTTTAAAGCATGTTTATGTATTAATGAATTTGTATAAGAGGGTTAAAAATCCTAATCTTTTCACTTGTAAAATTTGACATAAATCGTCAAGCTTATATACAGATCAACTATTTATTAATTATGTTCCAAAATCTTACTTGAAAATGTTCACTTCCCCCAAAGATCTGCTCTAGTGACATCCTTCTTCCTTTTTCTTGGTTTCTTTAGTTATTCACTAACTTTCCTTTTCATTTCTAATTGTTTCACATTAGAGGAAATTCCTACTAAAAGTTCTGTATGAAAATTTCATAATTTTCATAACATTATATATAAACCATTCAAAATCCTTTTAATTTAAAAAAAGAGGTACAGATATTGGGAGGAAAATAAGAAAACGTACATTTTTAATTGCATTTTTGACTTATCTCCTTCTCGTTTGCATTTCAATAAGTGTAGGCACTTCGCCGGTGCGGAATTTAACTTCGCATCCAATGGAGTCCCTACACTTGAAATTTCAGTAAACCTAAGGAGATAAGCCAAAAATACATTTTAAAAAAAGCGCTTTTTATTTTCCCTCCAAAACTCATAACTCTTATTTTATTATTTTAGCTATTATTTATTATTTTTCCCTCAAGAGGCCACTTTTAGGCTGAAATTTCCTCTAATGTATTTTTTTCTAAACTAATTTATGTTTTATATATGTTATATTTTTAAAATTTCATCGAGTAAAATTTTTCTTTTTTATGTTTCATTTATTTTTTTATTAAATTGAGATTTAAATGCTTACATATGGAAAATAAATATGGAATTGATGTGTTGCATTAATGTGAACATAATTATATGAGGGGTTACCTTTGGAATTCATCTTCCAAGGTCGCACCTATTTTAACCGTATATTTTCCTTTATTTACAAATATATAATTTATTCACCCAATCCTAAGGATTAGGTGTCTAACATTCTCCTTAATGCAAGGGTGTTTTTGAGTTTAATAATAATTATAAATCTTTAAAACCTTTATCTTCCAAGTCCTTTCCATGAATATATTTGTACTTTTCATTTTTGGAACAATATTGTAGATAGATCTTTTGTCTCTACAAGATATTGAATAAAAACAATTTTTGTGATGATATGTTTGGCTTGATATTGAATTTGATTCTTGGCCAACTTAATTGCAAAAGTATTTTCAATTAAAGGATTATATTTCACTTGTTTCCTTTACAAGGATTCAATATTTTTTATGAGCCATATAATATCCTTTGTTTCTTGGTGTACAATTACCACATATTCTTCCTGTTTATAGAATCTATTGTCCAACTACCAGGTGGACCTCCAAGATATATCTGTATTTACTAGACTCATAACATAGCCTAAAATAGAAACTTCAATTTCATTATCTCCATAATGATGCACCATTGAACAAATTATTCAGCCTAAGACAGTTATTGTAGAGTGGTCCATTTGATATCTTCAAAGTGCTTGTTTTATACATTCCCATACATCATCATTCTCCTTTTCCATGACCAGTCTCAAAGAAATTTCAACAATGTTTAATGCAAGTTTTCATATGAAGACGACAAAATAAAAATAATGATCGTGAATATTTGGATTGACTACACATACATCCGACCATATCCAATGTTCATTGAATTTATTCCATGAACTTTTAATGAGTCATAAATATTATGAAAATTTTTTTGTACAAAATGTGTATCATGTGTATGATCATCGTTGATATAAAAGTGATATCCTTTTAATAACATGTCGATTTTCTCAGAATAACTCTACTTATCGTATTTTTTTTTTTTTCTATTTATACCTTTTATGTGACTTTGCTATTGATTGAATATATTAAATTTTGATGCATTATCATCTCTTACAACATTTCCACTTTCTTTATCATTACCTTTATAGTGACATAATTGTTTTCAGAATTATATTTACAATGAGATGCTCATACTACCACATCATGTTCTATATTTCCTACTTTAAAATGTATTGTCCTTTTGGTTTGATCTTTAGTCTATCCTTACATTTATTCAATGTATGTCAATTCATTTATAATAGTTTTTTTTAATTTCTATTATTTTATCCATTTTCCAATATACATCTGACATAATTTTCATTAACCTTTATAAATTTAATAATAACCATTAAATTTATCTATATGTATACCCATTATCCTACTTCATACCTATTACACTACCAACTCTTAATCTAAATTATATTAAATAGCATTCCTCATATACTATGCTTATAAGAGCTATGTTAAAAGTCTTAACTAATATTCACATATTGTTATAATGATATTTCGATATCCATATATGGACTATACCATGTTAGGGTTTCGTTTCTAATACGTAGCCAACCTAATTAATGATTAACCATAATACCATAATGATTTAAGCATGTCATTGCTGGCTTCATAGCCAACACATTAACACTTTACTCCCCCATGACATTATCATTGGAATGATATTCGAATTGAATACATAACATGTTACATTTAATTTTGGCCATGTCTAATTATTGTCTATAAATCCTTTTACAACACGATAGATGTATGTTTAGTTAAATTACCCTATGATTTAATGTCAAAATCTTATATATTCGATCCTGATATATTGATTTTGTCATATCAATTCCATTAAATTTGTGACAACCGTCCCATAACGTTTCCGTTCAAGGCTATTAGTGTTTAATGGCTTGGTTTATCCACATTAACTTAAGTCACATCACCATTTTGTTTTTTATGCTCCACTGTAATTTAGATTCATAAGTTAATGCTGACTATGGATATGAGATCATACTTCTCCTCCATCCCCTCCTCATTTAGGCTTCTATGGAAATTTCTTTTCTCATCTTTTCATTTTCATTTGTTCATGTTCGTATGAGGGTTTCGGCTCTTAGTTCCCTACAACATCTATTATGGATTTCGTGGGTTATTTTTACCCTTAAGACATAATATACAGTCTCAAGGTAACTAATATCCTCTCGTTTAATTTTTCACCGTACTTGATATAGTTCGTTTTCCTTCAATAATTTCTCGAATTTCTTGTTTTTTCTTCATCAAATTAATCGTGTCTTATTTATGTTGTTGCAAAGCAAGAGAGTGGTCTTTCGTTCTTCCCTCTCAACTCATGGTAACCCCCGAGGTAAATCCTTTTATGATTACGCATGTAAGTTAAATATATTCTCGCTAGGTTTACGTTTCCTTATTTCTCATACTTTCCCTTACAATTTCGATTTCCTCTCGTTATGGAAGTATCAAACATTTTTAGTTACATTAAGTGAGTTTTGTCTCTTAGACAATTTATGATGTTTATGGGCCATTTAATTAATGTTTTTCATATCCCTTTGTCTTCTGTAATGGAATTGCCTCAGAAGAAATGTTGGGTTATACAAGTTTCGTAAATTCATCCTCATGAATTTACAATGAATTGACCGTGTAGTTTATGATAATGGTTTTCCCAAATTTTATTTCTCAGTATAAAGATACATTTTGTTTTTGTTTTCCATAGAATGGTTTTTGATTTATACGTCTCTATCTATATTATAATTTCAATGTTTCGCCTGATTCCCCATCGACTCATAATAGTTCACTCGCCTTCGTTTATGGTTTCGAGACTGGCATGTTTACATTAATCAACTTGTTTACTCCTCTCTCTCTCTCTCTCTCTCGCTCTCTCTCTCTCTCTATATATATATATATATATATATATTTTACCTTATTATCGTATTTGATCTCATGTAGATTTCAAATCAAACAGTTACTTATTTGTTTGTACTCCATTTTCTTGGATATGCCATGAAAATTTATCTTATTTTATCCGAAATCCCGGAATGGTTCACCATTTTTCATTTCCTTCGAAACTTCACTATGATTACATAGTTACAATTTTAAATTATGTTTGGTAATATTAATGCTTTAGTCCATAGTTGTTTACCCTCAATGACTCTAATAAATAATTTTTCATATTTCTTCCATCCAACATCGTTTATCCTCAATGATTTGGATTCCGTTAATTTTCATTGTTCCCTAAACCCACATGGTATGGAAAATGAATTCTAATTACTTGTATAATTAATTGGTTCTCTCATTCATTAATGCTTGTACAATCTCTCATATCACAAAGTTGGATTTCAATGTCTCCGTCTTCCGTTATAGGGGCTTGCTTATTTATATAATTATCTTCCTAACATATATATATATATATATATATATATATATATATATATATATATAGATATATATATATCCTTTATTATATTTATAATTATTAAAAAGAATAACTAATAATTTGCAAAATATATTTGAGTTATTCTATTAGAAATTATTCATCATTTTATTAGTTTCCCTCAACTAATAAAATGTCTTGTTGTACAAAGAACCCTTCTTCCTCATTTGGTACCATTCATAGTTTTTATTAGTTACCTATTATGCCAAAATTGTGTAGTTTATTTTGATATTTTCAATAATGCTACTATTTTACAATATCTTTCTCTATACTTTCTACCATCATAATTAATTAATTTTTCTTCGTTTGTGAACATAAAGGATTTCATTTATTCCAATTGACTAATATGGTAATTTTCTCGTTGTAACTAAAATTGTTAATTTCTCGCATTCTATGTAATTAATTTAATTATCATATTAACTAAAATTATAACCCTTATATATATATAGATAATTTGTACATGTATTGCACCTCTTGCAATTTACCACTCAAAGAATCCTGTGAATTATTTCTCACAAGTTTTCGTTTTCATTTAATTTTATTCATTCTATTTGACAGTTGGTCAATATCATGAACAAAATTCAATCCACCGAATTCAATGATATTTATTCGTGTATAATTTATGTAATTAATATCTAAGACATTTCGATTCTGAGTCAATGTAATCATACCGTTGTATGATGACATGTTAGGTCCGTACATTGCTAGTGTAGTACCTTTATTGTTATAGCCCTTATTGTTATTTTTGTACCCCCGTAACCCCCAATATTGTTATTATTGTGCCCTTACATTATTATCAAGTAGGGTCGGCTAGGATTATATTGTGACCCCATGGACTCCTATATGTAGAAGGAGGTTTTTTCATTTGTATCGTCCAAGAAATTTTCATTCATGTAATGTAAAGGAGGTTTGCCCCTCGAATTGGCTTTTTCTAAGGCATTGATCTCTCTTCTCTCTATTTTTTGGAGTTGGTTTCATAAAATTTGGAATTAGAGCTTTGGATTCTAGGGTTTCACTCTCCAAACAAGTCATAGTGGAATTTCCCCTATAATTTTTTTTCTAAAAAGGTTCATAAGCCGAAATTTTTATAGCGTGAAGCTGAAATCCTAAGGAACGTAGTGTAAAAATTTCAGAGCTTGGTTCAGAATATTGCTCGAGATATGATCTATAGAAGTGAGGGTTTTTCTCCAGTTCCCGAATTTCATCTAAAACATGTCATCCTGGATTTTCCTTATAACTATCTTTCTACTAAGGTTGGAAAAGCTAAAATTTTACAGAGCGAAGCCGAAATCTTGAGGAATCGGTTATACAAATTTTAGATCCCGGGTTCACAACAATTTCAGATATATGATCTCGTGGTGCTGGATTTTTTCTGTGCTCCCGGACTTCATCTCAAAGAGGTACCATGGGAAAATCATCATAAATCTCTCTCTCGAGCGTCGATTGTAATTCTATAAAAATGTGTCGCAAGTACGGCACGAAAGGTAGCTTTGTATAAATTTCAGAGCTGAAGGAGGAAATTATGACACATGGTACATCGTACAAGTTCGCTCTATCAACCAGTCCATAATTAGATCATTGTGGGATATTGTGCATAGCTTTGCCTTGAGGAATCCAACCAGTGTCAGTATGTGGCATTCAAAAAAAAATCTCGTAGGGCTACTACAGAGAGGGTTCTTAGATATTGAAGATTTAAATCATAGAGATAATTCAGCTTCACATCGATCTCCTCAAAATCAAGAAAGAGGTGTGCATTTTTTTTCTTCGAATTACATAAGTCTTGTGTGAAAAATTGGTTTGAATTGATTCCAAAGGCATATTGAAGCATAGATATCAATATTGGGTTCTAAAATTCCACCTAAAAAGAATTCAACACTCATTAAGCCTTTAGAAGTCTCTACTATGGCTCATGAAGAGGAAGAAGCGCAACATGACATATCAATGTTACAAGAGAAAGTGCACCAAATTTTTACCAGAAAAGAGGAACAAAAAATGAAATTGAATTTTTGAAGAAAGGTGTGGAAGCTAAGATGGATGGTTTGAAGAAATACGTGGAATCTAAGTATCAATGGTTTGAAAAAAAAATTCATGGATGGCATGGAAGCTAATATGGATGACATGGAAGAAAAAATGGAAAACATGAAGAATGATCTAAAAGAAGACATGGACGGCTTGACAAAGTTGATACAAGAAATGTTTCCTAATGGAGAAAAATATAGTAGAGGAAACTCATGATGAGAAAAATAAATGTTAATCATGATTTCATAAACTCTATCATTGGAGGAAAAACTCCACCATGTTCCAAAGATCGATATTAGGAAGTTTGATGGCAAGGATCCCGTAACATGGATACTACAGATGGAGCAATGTTTAGATCTCAACAATGTGCAAACACACAAGGTTTGCATTGAAAATTTGTATTTAGAACAAAATACATTTGTATGGTATCGATGGAATTTCTCCCATACAAAAATTGTCACTTTGTAATATCCCGCTTCCGTTTTATTAGACAATAATTGAACAAGCCCCGAAGGGTTAAGCGGACCCAAATAAAACATTTATTGTGATTAATTTTATTATTTTAATTTAATAAAATGAAAATGGAATTAATGGTGAAAATTACTTCAGAGTATAATTAAAGATCAGGAATCTAATTCCATGAGGATGGATAAGGTTCCCAAGGTTTTCCCAATTCTCCAAAAAATACTTGGAGAAAATAGCTTAAATATTCAAAATTAGATTGAGATAAAAATCTAAAAGGATACCCCAATAAAGAGGTTACCGGAAAGAAGTGGAATAAACCGGAAAGAGGAAAAGAATAGCTTTAAAGTACTTTTGTGAAAATAAAAGGGAAAGCCTAGGAAAAGGGAAAACAACATCCCTATTAACTGACGTTGGGGCTATGGAAACAAGCCTTCGATGGGAAAGTTGCAGCTTAAATAAGAAAATTTCCGGGTAGAAAAGAGGTTGTCTACTAATGGAAGGTTTGATCTCTACTCTGGGGATATGTGGAGAAAGAGCTCGCGGTTGGGTGGAAAAATAGTCTACAAGAAATCAATATGAAAAATTTAATTCATTTGTCTTGTATTTGTGTTGATATAATAAAGTTAATTAGTGGTGAAGAAATTAGCTAGATTTGTTCAGGATTATATTCGTGTATGAAAATAATGTGAAAAATTCTAAGTTCTTGTAAAGTATTAGATTTATGCATTTAACATAATCATCTATAATAAATATAGCACGTATATGTAGTGTTTCACGAATAATTATTCAAGAGTACCAACTTCGAATGTGTAAACCCGGAAGTAGGTTTAAATTCGAGGTTAGGTGAACTATCAGATTAGTTATGCAACATATAATTATAGAAATAATTATTTTACTAACCATAAAATTGTGTTAAATAGACTAGTACATAATGAAAACAAGTATGTATGATAGTTAACAGGAATTTAGAACATTCAAGGAAAATCTTCTTCTACTATGGTAGAAATTTAAGATCTCGGATACTATAACTACATAGTAAAATTTGTCGAATTACCATGAGGAATTAGAAAAGTATTAACGTAATTCGGGAAATACGTATCCCAAAGAATATATCACATATGAATGAAAACATAACTTCAATATTTGAAGTTAGAGTGTATTAAATTATACCGAGTTATATTAATTCAAAGGATTTATAATTACATACATATATATCAGTCTAATGAGCAACTATGTCGAAATGATTATACAAAATTGGGGAACTCTCGTCCCATAAATTACAAGTATATAATCTCTTTCGATATTATGCATAGGTATAATAACAAAAATACCCAAGTGGGTTAATGACCAACTCCGAAAAAGGGAAATCCAAAAGTTACTATTGACATATAAATTGCTAGTAGAAGTGGTCAAGTTAAATATGTTATTAGAGGGTACTCGTACATACTGCAAATCAAGAAATTAATACTAGAGCATATATTTCAAACTATAATAAAAATGGAAGTATATATAACTACAGAAAGGGTAAGGGATAATTACCTTACTAATAGTCATGAGTAACTAAAGTTTCCATTTAAAAAAGAGAAAAGTAACAAGAATGGAAGCATACACAATCAATAATCAACAAGAATTTAATGAAATCTAATACTTACCTTAGACCCTCAATGGTCCAATGAGTTAAAATGGAGATATGTGGAATTGTAGAATTCTAGAGAAGTTAAGGGAACCAAATTATTACCCCCCGTATGTACAAATAATTGAAAGTCAACGAAGAGAAATCCTTATAGATGAGAAAATATAAACGAGTAGAATCATTGTACAAAAAAATCCTATTTATAAATTCCTAAGAGTACTAAATAAAATGAAATAGTAGAAATTTGTGAAATTTCCGTGTTGGAAATCAAGAATTCTTAACTTTTAATAAGTTAAAAATTTTATTTATTAGATTTAAATTCGTTTCAAAAGAATACTCTAAAACATTGAACCAAAATTATTGAAGGCCAATTAATTATTTCATAACACCGAAGGTGTTGACAAAATGCATGAAGTTTCTCGGAGTTAGCCTGGTAATTTAACTAAAATTGAAATGCATGAAGAACTAGCATGGTAATGAGGAAGATAAATAACGCTAGAGAGCTATGACGTTACCTATAAGGTATTGAAATTGCCACTAGAGGAAAACCATGAGAAACTCCGTGGGTGGGAGAGAGATAATTCTATGCAAATTTCTTCACCTACAGCACAAAAATGCATTATAAAGTCATGATTGCTAAGAAAAATTTGAGTTACCATGAAAACAACAAAAATCAAAACCGAAGTTGTTTTTCAAAATAGAAATGGAATTTCACAAACCACATTGGTAGTCAATGCATAATCCTATTTGGGGAAATACATAGATAGAGAAAGCCTTTGGATTTGCATTTTAAGAGATTTTAACAAAGGGAGCATTTAGCCTCGACCGAAGAAATTGACCTTAATCGCTCGGTAAAGAACATACTGACAGGGAGTGAACCCATCATCGCTAACCTAGAAAAAAATCGAATAAGTTTTAGGAATAAAGGGTGAAAACTAATCATCTAAGACCTACCAAAACAAAAGAAAAAAATGATGAAGCGAGACCTAGAAGTTTAAGTTGACATCATATAAATTAAAAACCATATGGTGAATTTTTGCTACTCGCATAAGCAGATGAGAGTTACGAGCTTAACCTTGGCGTGATAAACTTTGTTTTTCGTCTCACGATGAAACAAAATAATTTGTTGAGCCGAGAAACAATTGCGTAATAGAGAAAAGTGGTTGGAAAGAGAGACACTAAAAATGAAATGTAATCCTTGAAACCCTAACCTCAAACATGATGAGATCTCTATTGTCCACGTAGAGTAGATCCCACAATGGAGAATTTCACACATAGTCGTAGGGTTAAATCAATAATGAAAGATCCATGTGACTATTGTAATAACGAAGACTGTGAATTAAATGACACAAGATTCTCGAGACAAGCATATGAATTAGATCTTGGTGTAAATCCATACCTGAAGCCAGAGTCTCATTAAAATCCATCATAAATAACAAATCATTTTAAATCTATCGAGAGGTCCATACCCAATGATGTGGTGAACTCATAAGAAAACAATTAACGTTATGACCAGACATATGATATTTGGGTATTATCTCCATAATACCATAATGATAGTGTGGAAAGCCAATTTCAAAGCATACGCAAATGTATGAGACAACTAAACGTAAGTTCAATTATAAGGATTTATAGCGATATTTCAAAGTGAGTAAGTGTAGTCTACAGAAAGCTAACGTAGAGCCTTCATAAAGGTAAGAGTTAGCTATTAAATGAAAATAGTGTTGCATTAGTAATTATATGGTTGGGGATAGATTTAGGAATGAGTAAAATGGGAAATTAATTAAATAGTAAGAGTTAAGGGCCGACCTTAACTATTAAATTACCATTATCCATTGGAATATAATTGGTTAATTACTTGACATGGAACCCGTTGAAATATATATTGGGACTATAGTCCTAAAAGAATAGATTTCAATGGTAATAAAAAATCCCGATAGTAGTGTTATGATAGAGATTGCACAAATCCCCCAAAGCATGGTCAAATGCTACAAGGAGTAAGAAATGTCAATGATTGGTAATAGGAATAAACAATAAGCAACAATAATTATTGAACGAAAATTACAAGTAATTAGATTAAATTATAGTATCCGGTATCAACTGACAGATAGTGTTCGTCAAAGTGTGACGAATCGCATTAAAGTTTTTTGTATGTGAATGGTATTAATACCATAAATAGAAAACAAATTGTGGGAAGTGCGTATTTGTTAGACACTTGGTCAATTTTTACGGAGGAAATGATAGCACATTATCAAGATACAAAGAACAACACCTTTTTTAGCCAATTGATAAATCTCAAACAAAAGGTTTCAAATGGTGGAGCATATTAAGGACATTCAAATTGGAATATAAGGGTAATCGATATCCCATAGCAACACAAGATTTATGTCTTCACAGGACTTTAAAGGATAACATCCAACATGACGTTCGTGTTTGAGAACCTCGATTCATTGGAGAAGGAATTTGTGTTGGCAAGAAACATTGGATGTAAAATTATGGAAACAAGGAAGCCTACCTCTCACATCTATAAATATGGAAGTGTTGCTACTCCTAGACTTCCACAACCTACAAGGTTGACACCACAACAATTGGAAGAAAAAAGAGCAAAAAGGGTTGTGCTACAAACTTGTGACGTAAATACACTAAAGGTCATAAGTTTGTCGAGAGGAAATTATTTTACATATATTGTGAAGAGGAGGAATAAAATGAAAAGAAAACTTCAAAAGAAGAAGATATACACGAGGAACCAACCCTAGAAGAAGAAGAAATGAGTCGGACCATACCATGTAATGCATTGGCAGGAATTACGACTCCTCAAACTCCCAATATAGAAGGACATATCAAGAAGCAAAGGTAATAGTGTTGATTGATTTGGGTAGTACCCATAATTTTATTCATTGTAAGGTAGCCAAGGAATCGAATTGTTTCCTATAATTTAGCCCCTGCACGTCGGGTGATGGTTGAAAATGGAGGAACTATAAATTGCTTCCGGAAAATTCCATAATATCAAGCTAACCATGGGGGAATATGTATTGAATAGTAAAATTCTTTCCATTCCAATGGAAGTTGTTGATGTTGTACTAGGAGTACAATGGTTACAATATTTTGGGACAATAGATTTTAATTTTCAAGATATTTTCTTGAAATGTTTTCTAAGGAAAGGAAGTCGCCTGCACTGGGAAAGATGATAAGCTCTAATGTCATGACAAAGCTTCTACGTAAAGAACACCCAGGTGTAATTGCACAATAATTTCACCTAGAAGTTCCAACATCAAAGTCATCTATTTCTCCAGATCTCCAAAAAGTATTGGACAATCATTCCAAGGTGTTTGAAACTCCCAAAGGACTCCCAACTATTCGTGATCATGATCATGCTATTCATTTGATTCCAAAGAATTGTTCCTCCAAACATAAGGCCCACAGATATCCTTATGTCCAAAATAGGAATTTGAATGTATGATTGTAGAAATTTTAGAGGTTGGTATAATTCAACCTAGTCAGAGTTCTTTCTCTTCTTGAATAGCATTGGTGCATAAGAAGGATGGATCATGGTGCATGTTTCTCGGATTATAGGGAGCTCAATACGCTCACCATTAAAGATAAATTTCATTCCCCGTGATTGATGAATTCATCGGATGAATTAAATGGATCAATTTATTTTACCAAGTTGATCTTCATTTAGGATATCATCAAATTAGGATGAAGATGAAGATATTTCGAAAATAGCATTTCGAACTCATGAGGGTCATTATGAATTTTTGGTCATGTGTTTTGGCCTTACCAATGCACCTCTTACATTTCAAGGGTTGATGAATTCCATTTTCAAACCCCCCAGAAAATTTGTGCGGGTATATTTTGATAATCTACATCAAGTCTTGGAAGGATCATGTTAAACATGTTGAGAAGGCACTAAACTATTGGAGGAGAAACGCTTATATTCAAAAACATCCAAATGATTCTGGAGTACAAGAGGTGGAATATATGGGTGCTATTGTATCTCATGAGGGTGTTAGCATAGACCCTAACAAAATTAAATCCATTAAGGAATGGAAAGTCCCCACAACCATAAAGACTTTGCGAGGATTTCTGCCAACAAGGCATTATCGCAAGTTTGTTAAGAATTATGGGAGAATAAAGACTCTAACAACTTTATGGAATAAATATGAATTTTCATGGACTCCTCGCAAAGGAATTCAAGGCCTTTGAACATCTTAAAGAGGCACAAACTTAGTACCTACTTTAGTTACAATTCGTACTACAAAAACATTTATCAAGGAATGTGATGCCTGTATGAAATGGAATTGGTGTTGTTTTAATGCAAGAAGAAGACCCATTTATTTTGAAATTTGTCCAATCAAAGGAAAGTATTTACGTAAATATATTTATGAGAAGGAAATGTTAGCAATACTACATGCACTAAAGAAATGGCGAACTTACCTAATGGGAAGACACTATAAGGTAAAAATTGATCATGATGTCTTAAACAAATTTTGGAACAAAGATTATCCTCAAAAGAGCAGCAAAAATGGGTCACAAAGATGTTGGATTATGACTTTGAAGTCATCCGCAAAAAAGGAAGCTAAATGTTGCGTATGCACTCAAGAAATAATGAAGAGGTGGAAGCATTGCTTTGTGCCATTTCTATTATCCAAACAAACATTGGATAACCGAAGCAAGGGATGAATGGGAAGAAGGATGTGAAGAAGTGTGGACACTCATTCAAAGTTGGAAACACGATCCTAGTACACCCGATACATTTAATTGGAAAAATGATTCCCTATAAGACAAAGATTACATTACATATTTCTAAGAATTCTAACTAAAATAAAAGATTCTTTTGGAATTTCACACTTCTCCTTTAGGAGGACACTGTGATTTTTAAAAACTTACTAGAAGGTCAAGAAAGAATTTGTTGGGATGGCCTTACGTATGATATTCAAAATGTTTTGGCGAAATTTTTGGTTTTCCAACAAAATAAAGTCATACAATTAAGACCCTAGGTCTTCTAAGCATATTTTATCCATTCCAACAACGTTGGGAGGATATTTCAATGGATTTTATCACAAATTTGGCCTTAAATTCTCAAGGAAAGAGTGTCATTATGGTGCTAGTTGATAGATTCTACTAAGTATGCACACTTTTGAGCATTATCTCATCTATTTAAAGAAATTAAAATTGATACCACATTTATGGAAACAATTCAAAGCTACATGGAAACCCAAATATTATTTTAAGTGATAGATATTCCATTTTTACTAGAAAATTTTGACATAATTATTTTCTTGTTTGGGTACTCAACTAGCTCTCATAGCTCATCATATTATCCTCAATATGATGGTCAAACTCGAGATAGTGAATAAATGTTTGTAAGGATATCTTCGTTGTTTTGTATGTCACAAACAAACACAATGGGTCAAAACAATGTTACCGATGAAATACGTAACCGCAATGTTACTCATACTTTTTTGGTAGCATAAAAAGCACCCGATTTTGAAAAGTGGTGATGCAGAATCACCCATTTTTTTTTGGTGCACATTTTTGACACCTCTTAAATTTTTTATTTATGAAGTATGAATATTTGTTTTAAAATGTTATTGATTTTCATGCTAATTTTTTGAAATGTGATTGATAAAAGATCAACTTTTTTTTTTTAGAGCAAGGATTTTCATGCTAATTTTGAAACGATTGATGTCGCATCAACCTTTTTTTTTAGAGCAAAGGATTTTCATACTAATTTTGGAAACGTATTGATGTCGCATCACTTTTTTTTTTAGAGCGTTGATTTTCATGCTAATTTTGAAACGAATTGATGCTGGATCAACCTTTTTTTTTAGAGTGGTGATTTTCATGTTGGTAATAAAACACAAAACTTAGATAAAAAAAAATATATAAAAACAATTAAAAAAGCAATAAAAATGTAAAACAAAAAAACAAAAATAGCTTGTAAAAATAAAAAATTTAAACAAAAATAAATAAATAAAAACTAAAATATTCGAAAATTATATCAAAGGAAATGACAAAATTTGAAGAAAAAAAACACATAATTTAAAGAAAAAAAACAAAATAAAATAAAAAACATTTTTTTCTAACTTATTAAAAAAAAAATATATATATATATATATATATTTAAAAAAAAAATTAAAATAATTAAAATTACAAAAAAAAAATTTAGAAAAAAAAAAAAACACACACACACACACACACAAGGAAAAAATACAAATTTTAAAATTTACAAAAAAAACAAATTAAAAAAAAAAAAAAAAATGAAAAAGAAAAAGAAAAAGAAAAAGAAAAAAAACCTATCATTAAAAAACAAAAAAAATGAAAAAAACCACGTGCAAATAATTAAAAAACAAATATACATAAATTTAGTGCTTTTTTTTTTTTTTTAATCAAACCATTTATAGATTTTAAAAATGAAAAACTAAATAAACGAAAAAAATTAAGAAAAACAATTAAATTAAATTAAAATTTAAAAAATTTAATAAATAAATTTTAAATTTTAAATTTAAAAAAATAATTATTCTATAATATTAAATAAAAAAATTAAACAAATTGAATTTAAAATAAAAAAATTGAATTAAAAAAATAATTTTAAATTTTTTGAAATTCAAAATTAAAAAAAAAATCAAATAAAAATAAAAATATTAAAAATTAAAAAAAAAAAAAAAAAGATGTATATATACATATATATATTAAAAAAAAAAAAAGAATTTTATTTTAAATAAAAATATTAAATTAAAAAAAAATTAATTTTTTGAAAAAAAATAAATTATTTTTTGAAAAAAAAAAAAAAAAAAAAAAAATCAATTAAAAAACAAATGTGGTGGTGCTCGGGGCGTGGCCCGGCTGCTGGACGACGCCACGGGCGGCCCGCCGGCTCTCCGCCCCGAACGGTGGGAGGGCCACCTCGGACCGGCCCTCCGCCTTCCGTCGAACGGAGGCCGCCGGGCCGCCCCGCTGGCGCCGCCCGGCCGGGCGCGCCGCCCGGGGCCGGCGGGTCGTCCGCGTGCAGCTCGCCCGCTGGGCGCGCTCACGCCCGCCCGCTCGGCGGCGGGCCGGCCGGGCGCGCCACGGGGCGGGGGCCCGCCGCCCCGCCCCCGACGGGCGGAGGGCCGATTCCGAGAATCGGCCCCTGACGGGCGGAGGGCCGGGAGGCCGGCTGGGCCGCCCTCGTGGCGCCGCCCGACCGGCCACCGTCGCCCAGCGGGCGGGCCGCGCCCCCACCACCACCACATTTTTTTTTTTAATTGATTTTTTTTAAATTTTTTTTTTTTAATTGATTTTTTTTTTTAATTTTTTTTTTTTAAATTTTTTTTTTTTAAATTTTAAATTTCAAAATATTAATTTTTTTTTTTTAATTATTTAAAATAAATTTCGTTTTGTTTTAATTTTTTTTAATTTTATTATTTTTTTGTTTTAAATCTATTATTATTATTTTTTTGTTAATAATTTTTATTAAATTTTGCCCATTTTTTTTATTTAATTGATTTTTTATTTTATTTTAAATTTCATAATTTTTCTTTGTTATTAACTTTTACGTTTAGTTTTTTAATATAATTTTATAAAATTCAATAAATTTTATATATATATTTTTAATTTATTTGGATTTAATATTTTTTTTAAATGTTTTACTTTTTTATTATTTATTTTTTGTTAATTACATAAAATTTTTATATTTTTATATTTCAATTAAAATTGTGTATTTAAAATTAGATTTTTTTTTAATGAAACTTAAATTTTTTAAATTATTATTTTTTTTTAATTTTTTTTTATTTAATATTTTTTTTTTTTTCAATTTTCCATTTTTAATTGATTTTTAAAGTTTTTAAAGTTTTTCGTTTAACAATATTTTTTTTTTCTTTTATATTTAAAATTTATTTTTTCTTTCAAAATTTATTTGTTTATTCATTTATTTATTAAAATTTAATATTTTTGTTTTTAAATTTATTTTTTTATTTTAATACTAACATTTTTTTTTTAATTTAATAAAATTTGATGTATATACCTATTTTAATTTAAGTTCATATATATATTTTATTTTTTATAATTTAAATTTAATTTATTTTTTTATAGTTTATTTGTTTTTTTAATATATATTGTTTTAAATTTAATATTTTCATTGTATTTTATTTTTATTTTTTATTTTTAATTAATTTTTCTTTTTTTTCCCTTTTAATTTGAATAGTGTTTTTTTTTTTAAATTTTGAATTTTTAAATTTATTAAAATTTAATATATTTCCTTAAATTTAATTATTTCTTTTAATTTTTTTTTTTTTTTTTAAATTTAGTAAGCATTTTCTTTTTCTTTTTTAAATTTAATTTCTATATTTTATTTTTTATATTTTCCTTCTTTTTTTTTTTTTTTTTTTTTTTTTTTTTTAAATTTAATATTTTTATTTTGTTTTTATTTTTATTTTTTAATTTCTATATTTTTTTAAATTTTAATCTTAATTTTTTTTTTATTTTTTTTTTTATTTTTTTATTTCCTTAAATTTTAGGTTTTTTTTAATTTTTGAATTAAAATTTTTATTTTTTTTTTTTTTCATATATTTTTTAAATTTTAAATTTTTTAATGTTTTTATTTTTTTAATGTATTTTTTCTAAATTTTTAGAATTTTTTTATTGTTCAATTAAAATTGTAATGTTACTTCTATTAAAAATGCAAAGTAGTGACATATTTTTTTTTGTTATTTTTTCAAGACAACTGGTTTTGTTTCGAGGGTGTTTTTTCAATCCTTTTTTCAAGAAACAATTTTGTTTTTACCATAATTTTAGAAAATGTTGAAATTTGACCTAAATAAACGGCGTGCATTCTCGAAGACACACTTTTTTTTTTGGGGTGTTTTTTCAATCCTTTTTTTCAACAAACAATTTTGTTTTTAGCATAATTTTAGAAAATGTTGAAATTTGATCTAAAAAAAAAACAAGTGCGTTTCCACACTTTTTTTTTGGGGGTGTTTTTTCATGTTTTTTGAGAGTTTTTGGGCTAGAGTTCCGTTTTGAGGCCGTGGTTACCTATTTCATCTAATGCTGTTTCAAGTGGTTACATTCGCTAAATGGTGGCATAATACTTCCTTCCATACCGCAACAAAAATTACCCCATTTATGGAAATTTATGGATATCATCCACCATCCATCACATCATCTTTAAGAGAAAATTCTAATGTTCAAGCAAGAACATCACATCGAGCATGAACAAGAAGTTTCCAACTCTTAAAGGATAACCTAAATTTGGCACAAAATCGAATGAAATAACAGTATATCAACATCACAACAAGAGAGGTTTTGATGTAGGAGATCGGGTATTTTTTGAAGAAATAAAACCATACAAACAAGTGTCCTCAAGCAAACTAAGAAGGATAATAAATAATCACCAAATACTATGGTCCTTACAAGGTGTTGCAAAATATTGGTACTATGGCATACAAATTGAGCTTCGTTTAGTCGAGAGTGCATCTAGTTTTCCATGTTTGCGTTTAAAGAGGATTATTTATGAAAAAAAAATTACCAATCAATATTTCCGTAACTTGATCGAGAAGGAAAAATCATATTGGAACCTCGAAGCAACCATAGGAACAAGAAACTCAACAACTACAAAATCGATCAATTTCAAGAGATCTTATTAAGTGGAAGAACTTACCCACCGAAGATTCTTCATGGGAGGATGATAATTTTATACGTATGTCCGTAGCTACTCAAGAATTTAGGACAACATTTTTTTGAAGGAGATGTGCATTTTACGTCCCTATATTACTAGTGTAGTCCCTTATTGTTGTTAGTATAGCCCCCTTTATTGTTATTATCGTGCCTCTTACATTATTATTGCTAGGTCGGCTAGGATTATATTGTGACGCCATGGAATCCTATATATAGAAGGAGGTTTTTTCATTTGTATCATCAAAGAATTATTCATTCATGTAATGTAAAGGAGGTTCCCCCTCGAAGTGGCTCATTTCTAAGGCGTTGATCTCTCTTCTCTTATATTTTTGAGCTAGTTTCATAACATGACATGTTCTATAATGTTTAATATATATTTATGTTCTTATTAAGATGATATGAGTTCATCCTTATAAGGTGTTTATACATGTTTTACCAATTCTTTTGTATTATTTGAAATACATACTTATTTTAAGCATAATTCCTAATTAATGCTACATGTACAATTGTAATATCATCTAGTACTTCAATATATAACTAATATTTGATTTTATTTGAGCATACAAGAATAATTAGATATATTTAATTTTGTATTGTATATACAATAGAGGTTTGTATATTTAATTTCTACAATCATGTTTTCTTCTAGATTGACAAATATATCTCATTGTATCTATCTGCTTAATTATTGTTTACAAAATAATTATGCTAAATCTTTCTATTAACTCCTTCCTTTCCACTTCTAATGATGTATTTTCGAATTTAATATATAAATTCTTACGACCTAACAACATTTTAACCCTCCTAATTGGGTTTAGACATTTTGTTTGTTTGTTAACTAAATTAATTAGTTCATGGACTATAAAGAGCTAAACTATAACTCAAGTATATTTATGTTCTATTAAATACATCGAGACTTCCATGTAGCTAAAAATAAATACAATTTACGGTATAATTAATAAATTAGAAGAAATAATTTTCCACTTATCTTTCTACCTGAAACACACAAGTACTCTTATACTATAATCCTCATTATAACATCAGAATCATAAGATATAATTTAAATAATCGTGCACACCAATTTTGTTAAAGACTATTTTCCACTCCAACCTTGAGCTTTCCTCCACAAACCTCCCTTTGAGAAAAGGCTAATTCCTCCAAAGTGTAGAAAACCTCTCGTTCGCCCCGGAATGGCTTATTTAATAATTATTTCCCTTTAGCATGTTTCCATAATTGCATCTAGTTAAATCATGATGTTGTTTTCCTTTAGCTCAGGATTTACTTTTTCTTTTTCCACAAAAGCTCTTTAAAACTAGCCATTTCCTCTTTTTAGTTTTATTTCACCTCCTCTCGCAACTTTTTACTTTACCGAGGTATATTTTAGAATTTTATCTCCAATATAATATTTTTAATTTATTTTAATTTCTCCAAGGATTTTTGGAGAATTTGGGAAAGTCTTTGGATATAATTCCATCCTCATGGAATTGAAATCGTATCCAATATACTCTAGTCATTGCACAATAATTAAAATTTCACATTTATTAATTTAAAAAAATATAATATGTCCACACATATAGTTTCCTTTAGGCAAACTTAACCTTTACGATTCTCAACTATCTAATAAAAGAAGTAAAATAGGGATATTACATAATCCCCCTCTAAAACAAAACACCGTCCTCTTGTTGCAAAAATATATGTCTACTCTTCAAATAGTGATGGATATTTCTCTTCATTTCTTCTCACTCCCAAGTAGCCTCTTCAGTGTAAAGTGCTCCATTGCATTTTCTCCCTAGCTACTTCGTCCTATTCTAGCTTGATTTCTTTCCCATTCCACTATACAAAGGGGTTTTTAGAAGAAATTCCCTTCTCGTTTCCAATTGCACCAAAGTCTAATCAATTACAGAGTAGGATCATGTACATACTTTTTCAATAAGGAAACATGATAAACATTTTGAACCTTAATCCGACTAGGTAGAGCTAACGATAAGCTACCGGCACCACTCTTTCTAGAACTTCAAATGACCCAGCGCATCATGGTGTAAATTAACACAACTACCAAGATTCAAGGTACTCTTTTAGGCTTAATCCTCATAAACGTGATCTCCCAATTTGAATTCCCCTCTAATTCTCTTTTTGTATGCATATCTCTTTTGTCAATGTTGAGCTATTTTAATATTTTGTTGAATTTTATTCACAATTCTTTCCATATCCTACAATGCATCATGTCCAAGAACAAATTCATCCTCCGGTTGGCTCCAACTAAGTGGTGTGTAATCTTCACTCATACAATGCTTCAAAAGGACTCATCTTAATTGAAGCTTGATAACTATTATTGTATGAAAATTCCGCTAAATCCAAAATCTTCCCATCTTGTGGGCCTATCCATAACATACACACGTAGCATGTATTTTAAAATCAGTTATTCTTTCGCTTTTCCCATATGTTTGAGGATGGTATCTGGTACTAAAGTTCAATTTAATTATTTATCCAAACAACAGTTTTCAAAAGGATGAAGTAAATTTTTCATCTCTCGTCGATATAATCATTTTTGGAATGCCATGCAATTTCACAATTTCTTTCATAAATACTTTAGCTACTTGAGTTGTGCCAAAAGTAGATTAAAATAGGTAAATAGTGTGCTACTTTAGTCAATGTGTCTACAACCACCATTATAGAGTCATCATGATACTTATTTCTAGGCAATCCAAGCAATGAAATCTATGGAAACCACTTCCCACTTCCATTCTCGGGATAGGTAAAGGGTTCAACAATCCCGCGAGATGCCGATGTTCCATTTTTACTAGTCGACATTCTAAACACCTAGTTAGATAATCACATCATTTTTTGTAATTGGCCAAAAATGTTCTTCCTCAATGTCGAAATCAATGTTTGATAACCAAGATGTCCTACATAAGGTATTTTACGATACTCACCTAAAATTTCTATTTGCATCGATGTTAGATTTGGAATATACAATATTTGGTTGTAATAAATCAAATTTTCGGATTTTTAGAATATCCCACTATTTCGCTTTCTACAATTTCCCTCAAGAATTTCACATAGTTTTGATCTTGCATAACCACTTCCTCGTATCGGCTTCTTCTATTTCAAATCCTCTACCCTACTTCCAACATGGGTCAAAATTTGATGATAATTCCTACTCAAAGCATCAAAAATCTTATTTTCTTTTCCTATAATGTCTTTGATTTGGCATCGAACTCACTAATGAAAGATAGCCGTCTAGCTTGTATAGCATTTAAATCGTGTTGAGTAAAGAAATATTTCGTACTTATGTGATCTATCATTAACATGCACTTATTTCCCAACAAACATAATGTCTCCACGTCTTCAATGCATGTATAACAACATCCAATTCTTTGTCATATACAATATAATTGTGTTATGTTTCTTCAATTTTCTTGACGCATATGCTATGACCGAATATTCCACCAACACTCCTCCTAACCCTTCTACACATACATCCGTACATACTATAAATTATTGGATGATACAATTAAGTATGGGGCATTTGTTAGTTTATGTTTTAATTGTTCAAAACTATTTTGACATTTTGTTGTCCATTCAAACTTTACTCCCTTCTTTGTAAAGAAGTAATAGGATAGGCTAAGGTTCAAAATCCTTCCTCAAAATCATGTGAGTATCGAGAAATACCCATAAAGGATCGTATCGTCGGGATGATCACTGTGTACAAGACAATCCATTATCGTTGTATTTTCTTTGGGTCTACTCAAACCATCCTTTGAAATCACATGACCCAAATACTGAATTTTGTCCTCGTAAAATTCACACTTGCTCAGCTCTTTTGCATATAACTTAGTTATGTTCTCCAAGTATTTGTAGGACAATTTTGATATTTTCTCCGTGCTATTTTTTATTGAGACACCAAAATGTGATCGACGAACATAAATACAAACTGAAATGAGATATCGTATGCAATACACTATTCATTAAACACATGAATGTAGGTGCATTAGTAAGTCCTGAAAGGGTAGACCACAAATTCATAGTGTCGATATCTAGCTGTGAATGTTGTTTTATTAATGTCCTCATCCATAATTATGAGTTTATGATATCATATTCTTAAATCATTCTTTGAGAAGACAGACTCTCTCACTTGATCGACAAGTCATTTATCCTCGGTAGAGATATCTATTCTTTTTATAGTCATTTTATTCAAGCTAGAAAACATATTCATGTGTACATTCTAAATGTGCCATCCTTTTCTTAAAAACAATATCGGTGCTCCCAAAGGGTACACACTTGATCTCATGTATCCTCTGCCTAATAACTCTTGCAATTAAAGTTTCGGCTCTCTAACAATTCGTATAATTTCATTATGTAGGGTGCCATAGAGATAGGTGCATTCTCGGTACTAATTCAATTTAGAAATCAATTTCTCTTTTAGGGGTATATGGGGGATTTTCCGAAAAATAAAAATTTGAACTCTCCGATTACCGGGTAAATTTTCTGGCTGTACCTTTTTTCAATTCTCCTCCCATCTCCATTCCTCCACTGAGACAACAAACACTCGACAACCTCTTTCGCCGTCCCTTTTAGCCGTAGTCTAGAGATTTGTCTGAATGATATGGGTCTTGGTTTTCCTTTCACTATCACGCTCTTTCCCCACCATATATACAATGAATGTATTATCTAAGCAATTAACTATTTCTTCCAAATTTTCTTAACAAGTCCACCCTACTAAAAATTCATATGATCCTAAAGAGGGAAAATGTTCGCATTAATTTTAGTTTCATACCCATTTAAATTAAAAAAATATTTTTTGGAAGTTTATGGGTTACCTTTTTTTCGTGTCGCTAAATCGCACTAACCATGCTTCCCGAAATTTTTCCCCGATTTTAACTTTCACTTTTCCACCATTTCGTGGACTCGCATACCTTTAAATTTGATCTCTGATTCATCAAAAATGTAAACAAAGTTGTTCAACAATCATACCGATTTCTATCATGGTTGATTGGTGTTCATCATGGCGATCTTCAAGTGCAATAGTGATCCTATCATCGTTTCTAGCAATGTCATTCACAATAGTTTCCTCTCAATTTACTTGAATGTTCTCGAATTGCTTCGTGAGGATAGACACGCAATGCATGAGGTTCTACATCCCCAACACTTTAGTGGTTCTTTTATTTTTTAAAAAAAATTCCTTTTTCCCCGTTTGCAACCATACTTAGACCCAATTTGTGATTGTGTTTGTTGGTTTTCTCCAATTTTATTAAATTTCTTCCTTTGAGGGTTTTTCCCAAAATTTTCAAGTTGGCCGGTTTTAATTTTTTTTTTACATTAGAGTCACTCTTCCCCTTCTCTTTTTTTGCCAAATTTTCATCTAATCATTTCTACTCTTGAACTGCCGATAAGAAAATCTTACTTTGTGAACAATTTCATCCATTAGCTTTGGATTGTCAAATTATATTCTCTCTTTATATATGGTAGGTAGCCAACCTAAAAATCGTTGTACTTTAGCCTTTTCCTCTATAATATAAGGCACATAACGAAGCAAGTTAGTGAAATTCGTAATAAACTCATCAATTTTGAGTTTTCCCAATATTAGCACAGCATGTAATTCTTTGGATTTATCATCATAATATCTCTCATTCAGATATGTAGACATAAATTTGGTTAGAAATTCTTCCCAAGTAATGGTTTTTTCATCCAGCACTTGTACCATTTTGGTTTCTTCCCACCAAAGGGTAGCTTTACTCATCGTTGGTAAATGGCCAATCTGGCTTTCAAAGTTACGTCCATATTTATAAACTTGGAAGTATTTAACCATGTTAAGAAGCCAAGGTTTTGCATCCCTCCTCTTTTCACCATCAAAAGTGGAAACAGATTTTCCCAACTATCCTTCCAATTCCTTTTTCTTCGGGAATGTTGTCCGCATGCTTCACCACCCTCAAATATTTCGAGTTGGTTTCAACTTATTTCCTATTTTTCCATGGTCTTCACTTTCATGACTAGACCTTGAGGTTAATTCTTTGATCAACCTTTCTTGCTCTTCGTTGGTTTACAAAAATCGTCAATTGCTTGTTCTCAATCAACCATTTCTTGTTGCATATCTCTAAACATATCCAACAATTGAGAATTTTGATCCGTGGATTTCGTCACTCCCCCAAATCCACGTACAACCCTTCTCCGTCACTCATAATAGCAAACTTGTACTTTTCTCGCACTTAATCACTCTATGCAACAATAAATTAGTGGATCATATTCTCAAATTTTAAATAAATTACAACAACATAATTTTGGGTTTTTATTTCGTGTGAGGACACATAGGCCTAGTGTTTTCAACATGGCTCGATACCATTTGTAAAAAATCTACTTACCCAATTTTTTTTCTATTTATACCTTTAATGCTACTTTGGTAGTGATTTACTTCATTAAAATTTTGACGCATTATCATATCTTAAATCATCTCTTACCTTTCCTATTTCACTTTTATAATGACATCATTGTTTTCGGAATTAGATTTATAATGATGTGCTCATACCACAACATCATGTTATATATTTCCTACTTTAAAATATATTTTCCTTTTGGTTTGATCTTTAGGCTATTCTTACATTTCGTTAATGTATGTGAATTCATTTACAAGAGCTTTTAATTTCTATTATTTTATCCCTTTTCTATACTATACGTTTGATAGCATTTTTCTTAACCTTTATAACTTTAATAATAATCATTAAAGATATCTATATGTATATCCACATCCTACATCATACCTATTACACCAAGTCTCAATTCGAATTATATTAAATACCACTCCTCATATACTATGCTTATAAGAGCTATCTTAAAAGTATTAACTAATATTCAATAATGTTATAATGAGATTTCGATATCCATATATGGACTAGACTTTTAGGGTTTCGTTGTTAATACTCTGAAGCCAACGAATTAATCATTAACCATATCATTATAATGATTTAAGCGTTTCGTTTTTATTTCATAGCCAACACATTAAAACTTCGATCCCATGACATTATCATTGTAATGATATTTGAATTGAATACATAACATGCTACATTTAATTTTGCATATAAATGAATATTGATCTATAAATCCTTTTACAAATTGGGATTTATGATGCATGGTTTCATTGAACTACCCTATGCTTTCAATGTCCAAAATATTTTATGATATTCGATCCTACGCATTTTATTTTTGTCATATCAATTCCATTAAATTTGTAGACAAAATTTCTCCACATTGTTTCTTTGTTAGAGGCGACAGTGTTTAATGGCTTGTCCTTTGCATTAACTTAATACATGGCCATTTTTATTTTTATGCTCCATTAGAATTCAGATTCATGCCACATCGACAAGGAGATGAGATCGTACTTCACCCTCGCATCTTCCTCGCTTAGGCTTCTATGGCAATTCCTTTTTCATCTTTTCATTTTCATTTGTTCATGTTCATATGAGGGTTTTGGCTTTGTTTCCCTACATAAGATATTATGGCCTTCTCGCGACCATTTTTCTCTTTACGACATAATATACATTCTCTAGGTAACTAACATCCTCTATTTAATTTTTCACTACACTTGATATAGTTCGTTTCCTTCAATAGCACTTTCGCAGTGATTGCTTTATTCCCCCCCCCCCCCCCCCCCAAACTCACTTCGGGCGGACCCCCCGAGGTAACTCCTTTTATGATTACGTTTGTAAGTTAAATATATTCCCTAGGTTATGTTTTATTTCACATACTTTCTCTTACAATTTCAATTTCCTTTGTTATGGAAGGATAAAAAAATTTCAAGCATTTTTAAGGGGAGTTTTGTCTCGAGATAGTTTATGATGGTTGTGTGCCATTTAATTAACATTTTTCATATCCCTTTTTCTCGTAATGGACTCCATTCCTCGTGAAAGAAATGTTGGGTTTGTTTCCGTAAATTCATTCTCATGAATTTACAACGAATTGATCGTGTAGTTTATGATAACATTTTTCCCCAATTTTTATTTCTCCTCACGTAGATACATTTTTTTTTCCACAAATTTAATGCATTTGGTCTATACATCTCTTTCTCGTAATATAATTTCAATGTTGCAATTCGATTCCCCATCGAATTCGTAATAGCTCCCTCTGGGCTTCATTTTTATGGTTTCGAGATTGTATATGTTTACATTAATCAACTTTACTTCTCGTTATATATATTTTTTTACCTTATTATCATATTTGATCTCTTGTAGATTTTGAATTAGATTTACTTATTTAGTTTGTACTCCATTATCTTTGATCTTCCATGGCAATTTATATCTTACTTTATCCGAAATTCTAGAATGGTTCAAGGTTTTACATTTCATTCCGTACTCTACTATGATTACATAGTTACACTTTTTAAAAGAAGTTTATAATATTAATGCTTTATTCCATAGTCATTTACCCTCACCGACTCTAATAAATAAATTTTCATATTTCTTCCATCCAACATAGTTTATCCTCAATGATTCGCATTCGTTAATTTTCATTGTTCTTGCAAACCCACATGGTATGGAAAATGAATTTTAATTACTTGTATAATTAATTGCCCTCATTCATTAACATCGTTTGTAATAATCTCCTCGATACCACGAGTTGGATTTCAATGTCTCGGTTTTCCGTTACAGAATTTGTTTATTTATATAATTATCTTCCCGACATATATCTCTTGAAATCCTTTATTATATTTATAATTATTGAAAAGAAAACTAATAATTTGAAAAATATATTTGAGTTCTTCTCGTTAGAGTGCTTGTCATTTTATTAATTTATCTTATCTAATAAAATGTTTTGTTTTACATGAACTCTTCTTCCTAATTCGACATACCATTCATGGTTTTCATTAATTACATATTGGTGCCGTAATACGTAATTTATTTTGATATTTTCAATACCTGCTACTATTTTGATGTAAAGATCTTCCTCTGTATTTTCTACCATCATAATTAATTAATTTTCCTTACTTATGAATAGAAAGGATTTAATTGCTTCCAATTGACTCATAAGGTAATATTTTGTTGTAACTACAATTTTCAATTTTCGCATTATATGTAACTAATTTAATTATCATATTAATTAAAATTATAACCCTTCTATATATGGATACCTTGTACATGTATTGCAAACAGCCTTCACAATTTACCACTCATCAACTTATGCATTCTTTTCTCACAATCCTTGACAATTACTTTTGTTCTTCTATTTATAGGTTTGTCATGTCATGAACATAATTCAATCCACCGAATTCAAGGATATTTATTCATGTATAATTTATGTGTAATTAATAGGCGTAACATTTGTCTCTGGGCCAATGTAATCATAATAAAGGTATGATGCCATGTTTTATAATGTTTAATACATATTTATGTTCTTATTATGATGATGTGAGTTCATCCTTATAAGGATTTTATACAGTTTTTACCATCTATATGTATTTCAAATACATACTAATTTGGGATAATTTCTATTTAATGCTATGTGTAACCGTAATACCCTCTAGTACTTCAATATGTAACTAATATTTTATTTCTTATTTGAGAATAAGAATAATTAGATATATGCCGACTTTGTATTCTATGTACAATAGAGGTTTTTATATTTAATTTTCACAATGATGTTTTCTAGATTGACAAATATATCTCACTATATCTATATATGTTTCATTATTGTTTACAAAATAATTATGTTAAGTATTTCTATTAACATCCTTTCCACTTCTTAATGATGTATTTTCTGAATTTACTGATGACAATTTTACGACGACAACATATTTAAACCCTCCTAATTAAGTTTAGACATTTTGTTTGTTGGTTAACTAAGTTAATTAGTCTATGTAACTCTATATAGAGATAAATCAGACTCGCTATAGTTATGTTTTGTTAAATACATCGACACTTTACAATTAAAAAATAATAGAATTTATAATATAATTAATAAATCAAGAGATAATTTTCCACTTATCTTTCTACTCCTAAAACACAAGTAATATTATACTATAATCCTCATCATAACATAAGAATCCCTCATAGTATATAATTTAAATAACTATGCATACCAATGCTAGTAAATACTATTTTGCCACCCAACCTTGGCTTTTCTCCATAGCTCCCCCAGCAAGTAGACTACCTTTCCAAAGTGTAGACAACTCTTGTCTACATCAGAATATGGATTATTTAAGCCTACTTTACCTTCAGCATGTTTCCATAATCATACCCAATTAAATCAGATGTCGTTTTCCTTTAGCCTAGGCTTTACTTTTATTTTTTTCTAGAAAAGTCATTAAAAAAAGCCTCCAATTTTTCCTCTTTCTATTTTTATTTCACCTCTTCAGTAACTTTCCACTTTACCGAGGTATATTTTAGATTTTTATCTCCAATCTAATATTTTAAATTTATTTTATTTTCTCCAAGGAGTTGGAGAATTTGGGAAAGTCTTTGGATTTAATTCCATCCCCATGGACTTGAAATCCTAGTCTCCAATATACTCTAGTCTTTTCACAATAATTAAAATTCCACATTTATTAATTTAAAAAATATAATATGTCCACACATATATTTGACTTCTAGGTCCACTTAACCTTAGGATTTTCAACTATTTAATAAAAGCAAAGAAATAGGATATGACATTTTCATTGGTGCTTTCTATATCATCAACATTTTGTTCAACGTGTCTATATAGAATATGGACAAGCATAGACTTGGTAAGAATGATCTTATTCACTCGTATTTTATTTTGTGCAACAAATGTGTAATTCTTTGCAAAATAAACTATTGACAAATTGGTCCTCGATGGAAAAGTTTAACGAGATTTTTTTTCATTGCAAGTCCCGCCATCGAGCTCTATGAGAATTCTTGGTGTATTTATAAATTTCTGCCTCAAACTTCTTGAAAAACTCTATCACAAAAAATTCTTCTTCTGTAACCAATCCTTTTAGTACTTGTATTACTACTTGAACCAATCGATGTATGAATATATTCATATCTTCCATTTCACTTTTATGTTGGATAGTTATCAGATCATTTATATCAATAGGATATTTGTTGTGAAATAAAGTCAATTTCCACAATGATCACATTTTTTACCACCAACACATTTGTTTTGGTAAAATAATTCATGAATTTCACTTGCACATAGAATTTGGGATATGAAACCATGGATAGTGCGAGGAGGTGAATTTTTCCAAAATGTTTTACCAAAATTAAGGAATGGTATTACAATATAATTAAAATTCCATATGATAATGACAAAACAAGTGTCACATACAATGATAGGCTTAACATATCATGGTTTTTGTTGCACAAAAGTACTAATTGAGAAATTAATTCCACAATTCTCTTCTATGAAATTATTGAAAAAGTCTATCCGGGAAAGTGGTGTCCAAGATATGTTTTGAATGTTCTTCTGATTGATTTCATGTTATTCTTCGCTACATCACATGCCTTGCTTTTTGGTGAAACATTTTAATTTTTCATCAAATATTCATATATTGTTTTTTTAACATCTTCTCCAAATATATCTTTGTATGGTTGCCTAACAACAATCGTCCATCAAGCGAGCTCATCATTTACATCTATTTTGCAATTGAAATTTTTGATGTTTGTGCAATATTTTACGTGAGTCCCTAATGCTTTTGCCATAGATTTTACCAAACGATTTTCTTTAGTACTTGATGAAACTAATGACATTTCTATTTCTCTATGTGCATCTAAATCAATTTTCTAGAGACTTTCCGATTGATTTTAGAGCGCTATTTATATTTTGTATCACATTTTTTTTTTTTTTAATTTTTTTTTTTTTTTATATCTTTTCGTCAATTTTTTTAACACCCAATAGAGTCATATCTTCTTTTAATTTCTTTGATGTTAAGAGTATTTTCAAAATTTTCGCTTGAGCTTCCATGTTTTCATCTTTAAGAACATATCACTAATGAGCTTAACATGATATCGTATAACATATCCATGTATTTTTTATCTCCATACGGCATGTCATCGTCAACATTTTCTAACATCTCATCATCGATATTGATTTCATTTGTACATATGAAAATTCAATGTAAGAAATGGGTATGAATATTCAATAAATAATTAAATTAAAAAATAGAGTTTCATTGAAATTGAAATTAATAAATATGTATAATTTCTATAATACACATTATCTATATATATATGTGTGTGTGTGTGTGTGTGTGTATGTATTACCTAAAGATTCAATTTCTTTCACTTGAATTTATTTCAACATCTTCAACAACATCACCAATAATTCATTCATTATCTTGTTGACTTTGTCTTCAACATTTTCAATCTCATCATCAATGTTATGAGGAATACCTCACTTTTTACATCGAAAAATATATTTCAAATTAGTTCATCAAATAAAAATTATTTTTCACAATACACTAGTCAATTTTAAATATCATTTATAATATTTACATTTACATACCCGCATCAACTCCTTGTTGAAGTTGATTTTCGCTTTCAATATTTGAGCTTTTCATCTCTACTTCTTTTGTAATATTCTTTCCGTATTCTTTTACGATTCTCGAGCCTTCTGGTTTCGATCATATTTTCTCTTGAAATTTCTTTGATTTCATGATAATTTACTATGAAACTCAAAAGATTTCCTCAAAATCCTACAAAAAAGCCCTCACTATCAAAATTGAGACAAAAACTCACTTCAAAAAAATTCACAACAAAAGACTTAATTTAAAAAAAAAAAAACTTTTAAAAAAATTCATTACAAAAGACTTACTTCACCCCAAAATAGTTACTAAAAAAAAAATAGTCACTTTTTAAACAATTTGCTAAAAAAAATGTCTTTAAAAATGAAGATACAAAATTTTCTTCAAAATCTCGCAAAATAAACTCACTTTAAAAATTAATTTAAAAAACAAAACTCACTTTCAAGATTATGCACAAAATTCTTACTTCAAATTCAAAACATTCGCTTCAAAAAAAAGTCATTTTAAAAATTCTCGCCAAAAACGTATTTAAAAAATGAAGCTCAAAGCATTTCCTTCAAAATCCCGCAAAAATTTAGACAAAAAAGCACTTTCAAAATTTATTACAAAATATTTACTTCAACCCAAAACACTTACTTTAAAAAACAAGTCACTTTAAAAGTATGCCAAAAATGTCTTTAAAAATTCAAATTTCTTAAAAGATTTAGTTTGTAAATTCAATCCCGAATAAGAAATTGTGCGAAAAAATAATGTTTCAGCTTTTCTTATTTAGAAGGTTTGGAGAAATTTGTTTTTGGGAGGGGCCTCATCATTTTTTTTCATACGAAAGAATTAGGCAAACTGCCAAAATTTCAGCCGAACTTTTTTGTCGTTAATATTGATGGAACACGACACCGAAATTTTTTTGGTCGAATTACTTAAAATGTTTTTCCTAATTAAAACTTCTACAACTGCATTGTAGCTCGATATTATCACATTTCTTCAACTTTGAATGCTTAAATCCATCAAATTTGATGAATTAACTTTCGTAAGCAAGATTAACATTTGCACTGAATCTTCTTTCAACGGATATAAATTTTATGGAATTTCATAGATATTTACTACTTTTATTTAATTTTATAATAAAATGGGTGAAAAATTTCTAAAGTTCTTTATGATTCGTTGAAATAAAAATTATGTATCTTCCAAAATACATCGGGAAAAAATTTTGAAAAATTTATGGTGTATTACATTGGTCCATCGCCTATAATGGTTAGTTTTTTATATTTTTAGTTTATAACTAATATGTTGAGAAATGTGATGCTAAACTAAACATATTCAAAAACTCGCAGTTTTTTCATATTATTATGTTCAAAATCTAATAACATGATATGCACCATTTGGTTTCATAGATATAACAATTCAAGTAGTGTCTATCTAGATTGTTGCAACACATTTGTTTTCTCAAAAACAATTAAGTTAAAAAAGAATACACTATTGCTATAACATGAATTTCTATGAATCCATTGATTTTTAAAGAACACATACTCAAATAATTTTTGAGTTGACATAGAAAACGTGAATAAAACAATTCCAAAAAATAAGTAATGGAAAGCTAATAAAATTTTGACAAAAGTTTTCTTTTTATTGTAAAATTAAATTCTAAACAATTTTTTTGTCTTGTAGAAAGTTAAAGAACTCCCTAAAAATGATATTTTTCAAAAAGGGAAAAAAGTGTAACCCAACTTCACATTTTCATCATCCAAGACCCTACATTGATGATAGTTTTTGGGAAAGAAAACAACTCATTTTTCATACGTAGTGGATTGTCACTACTATTTCATAATGAATTTGCATAAGCGAATAAGGTGTTTCTTTTCTACTTCATAACCCATTGATAGTATGGTCTTGGCTCACAAAACAAGTAAGCATGCCTTCAATTGTGGAAGGCATTGTATGCACATGATGTAAAAACAAAAATATCTCGAGAAATTTGGAGATTACATTTGGAAAAGGTATAACATCAACAACATCACATTTAAAAATGTATTCTTCCATTATTATGTTACATACAAAAAGTATCTATTCTCGACCTTTCACTTGGTTTTTTATTTATCTATCATATCCTATGATAGTTATTGGAATGGCCTTGACTCAATAACTTATTAACATTGTAAGGATTGGTTCCTAAAACTAAAATTAGTATGAATTGAATGCCCATTAAGTTTAGATAATAAAGTACAATTCAACCTTACCCATCAATGGAATATATAAAATAATGTTTTTTCATGTTTGGAAAAGTTAAAATAATGTGTTCTAACTATGGCCAAGAATATTTTCTCACTCAGATCTAAGAATAAAAATTACTTCTTCAAGCATTAAGGTATTCTTTTATCAATGTCTATTTCTTGGCATATAAATATCCCCCGCCTTCCTACATAAAAGAACTATTGGAAGACCTAATAATACCTTAAATTTTGTAAAATCACCAAGGTCTAATATTACATGTTCCTCCTTTGCCAAGGTTTATCAGAATTTTTAGATGTATCGGAATTAATGTTGTTGCTTTGGGGTTTTATTTTTGTCATTTCTGAGGTATACAAACAATAAAATTTGATTATAACTATTATGTCCGACTTAAAATTGTTTTTTAAGAGTTGTGCATTGCATGAAACAATATGGTAAATTTCGTATTGAAGCCTTATATTTCATATGTGCTTCATAAGGTCTAACATGGACTCCAAGACCAAAATAGATGTGTATTGATCAAGCACCATTTTGGAGAATTTTTGATCTTTATAAAATTTTAAAGTTGGGGATATGCAAAAGGATGTTGGCTATGAAAGCCCAATGGAGGCCCCAAATCCTAGTGGATACAACATTATGAACACTTTCATGTAAAACTATGTGCAAGTCTCATTCCAAGATCCATGTTGATCGCCACTAAAGTAGTATTGGTTTTAAGGATAAAGAAATAAAGAGATTGGTTTATATTAAGAGTGTGGCATGTATAAATTTAAAAATCTAGATTTTGACTCAGAGACACAAGGAAACCATGGGTTGGTTCATGATAATTTTTTTTGCTATAAGAAATTTAATGTTTATTGTACTTTCTTTGTGGGAAATTTTTGGAGATAATGGTCGAGATGAAATGGAGACACAAGGTTCAACGAAATAATACTTTTGGCTCAACACGTGTTGATGTGTATCAAAATATAGCTTTAGGTGAGGTTATAATATTAAATATCTACAATTTTTTTACATGCTTTACATTTATTTTATTAATTTCATGAATTGTGGGTCTATTCTTAATTTGTTAGAGCATATCAATCATGATAATTTAGATTAGGTTTGAAACATATTATTGATTCCAAAAAATATATAACTTGTTTTTTTAACTATCAGGAAGCTAAGAATGGAAAACAATCTTTTATCTAAAAGTTTGCGGTGTTAAGAAAATGAGCACATAGCCACCGTAACCCTCTTCTAGTCATGATTTTAATAAAGGTAGTGCCTTAAAATTTCACCTTCTCTAATTTAATTTCTTTCATTCTTGCTTATAGGGATTTAATGCATTCATTGATTGTGAAGTTTGGAGTTTAATGATTTTTTTCTTTGTTGTATAAATATTTTATCATATACTTTATTTTATTCAGTGTTCATATTCTTTCATGTCTTACACTTTGCATTTTTCTTTTTGTTTTCACGAAAAGGAACTTAGTATTGATGGTAAGAAACATGAATTGAAGAAAGAAGAGAACAATAACACCGGAGCGACAAATGCAAAGAGAGAGAGAGAGAGAGAGAGAGAGAGAGAGAGAGAGAAGAGAACATGTCTAGTGATACCTTATAATATATCGTATGAGACACACACATAGAGATTGATGGTCAAGCCCTTGAAGTTGGTGAATTCACCCGCAATGCCTTGGCAAGACAATGATAATGTTTTGAAATGATGAAACAATATTTCATGTTTAAATTGTAGTCCAAACAATATTAATTTGGAAACTTGTATTGTAATACTTGACATTCCATATAATATAATTTATGTGGTTGAAATTATTTATAGTTTCACTTTATATTTTTTATCATTGTAATTAACAAATGTAAATTTTCTTTTTCATATTAGATGAACATGTTGTATGGATTTTTTAATTTAGCCAAAAAATTATACTAATTAATTTATGTTGATTAATAATGTACACATAAAATCAATCTAAAACTGCTAAATTAGTATTTTATATTGATTAATGATAAACCCAAATAAAATGATTATACAATTAAATTAATCATTTATAATTATTATTAATGAAAGTAGTTAAAATGAATATAAACTACTAAATTAGTCGTTTATATAATCAATATGAAATTACAAAAAATGAATACAACAAATGATAAATTTGTGATTGCAAATGACGACCAAATTTTGCATAAATACAACTATTAGTAGCTAATTTACAATATACTTTATAAGAAGACCAAAATTAAGTTATATTTCTTTGGTCATTAATTGGTTTCAACAATGACTAAAATTTGTATATATGTGACTATTAGTAGCTAATTTACAAATATCTTATAACACGACCAACATTTTTAATTACATTTTTTTATTCGTTAATTGATTTCTGTGATCATTGTAATATATTTTGTTGTATATTTGGTCATTAATTGTGAAAATTAATGACTAAATTAATAAATCCAAATTAAATGCCTAAATATAATACTAGACGATAAAATTGGAGAAAACTAATTAACGACTAAGCTAAAAACGAAGTCAGTCGCATTATAAGATACCGTAAATTAGCTACTACTAGTCACCGACTCCGAAAAATAGTTACTATATGAAAATTTTATTCATTTTTTTTAGTAACTAGTTATTCTATTTTACTAGTAGCTAAGAACGAAGGCATAGTAGGTGGAATCAAAGATCCTATGATGCCTTCTTAAAGGAATGTATCCATACCAAATTTCACGAGGAGTCTTATTTAAGAGAATGAGATGGACACTTTTTTTAATATATTGGACAGAATTGCATCAACCCAAAAAATAGCTTTACATTTTTTTAAGAATCATTCATCAAACAATATTTAATATATTCATGCATATTCTTTCAAGTACACCATCTTGTAGAGGATTATAAGGAGCATTATTTTGATGTTGAATCCCATGTTGGTGAAGATAGATTTCAAATTTATTAGAACTATGTCTTTTTCCATTATCGCATGAAGGGAGAAAGCATGTGATTTTGCATAATTTTCTTAATCCACAGCAGAAATTTCTAAAAAAATTAAAGCTTCTAACGATATTATTAATAGTTATACCCAACACATCATCGTGTAATAATAAATAAAATTCATCATCATCATCATCATCATTATATATATATATATATATATATATATATATTTATTTATTTTTTTCTCTGCAGGGAACATGAATAGGCCACAAAAATCAAAATGAATCAATGTAAGCTTTTGTGCTCTAGAAGCATAATCATGAAATTGTTGTTTGTTATGTTTTTCAAGGGTACAAGAATAAAAGTGCTTCAATTTCCTTCGAATATTTGAAAAACCAAAAACACTCGTTCCTTTTCAACAAACAAAGAAGTATCATAAGTAAGATTTCCAAATATTGCATGCCATAGAAGACTAGATGGAAAACGTACCTTCATTGGACCAAGAAAGACATGTATTTTGTGTGCACAAGAAGATACCGCATTCAACTTTAGTAGTAGTCTTTCCTCCTATTCCAAATATGAAAAATGTGTTACCTTATGTTTTTCTTATATTTGTCTTACCATCAAACATATCAATGGAGATTATTTGCCGGAAAATGTAAGCAAGGGACTTACCTCAGAAGCGTTGAGCGTAAATACTTGGCTCGTTTTTATTTGAAAGATTAAAGAAGATGATAGGAGTTAGTGAACGACGTATAAGGTAATGTATGTAACTTTCTCGCTTAAACTATGGATACAAAGAGGGACTTAATAGAATGTTGTGTTGCAATATTATTTTTATTTGTAGCAATTATAATCCTCGCCGATGTTATGCAACATATGGAAGTCCGGGAAGCATAAAACACCAAGATGAACATTGATGGGAGTGGTAAAAAATCCTTCATGAAGTATTTACATAGGAGTTGAATGTACACAATTTTCTCCATTTTTCTGAATCCAGCTCTTTCTCAGATGTAGGCTCCAAAACTATTAAAAAATTCTTGAAGAAAAGTCAAAGGTGTTGAGATTGCAACAAGATGATGAGCTTAGGAAAGGGAGTCGCTCACTAAGTGGGCCCGCGGGCTATTTTTGGCGTGTGATTACATTTTTAGACATATGGATCATGTTCTATGAGTTGCAGGATGCTATTTGTGGATGGTTGGTCATTTCAGAAAAATAGATATGTAGAATATTAGCTCTTAATAATATTTGGACTCTAAACATTATCTTATCCCTTGGAGCACTTCGCCTGATTGCAATGGGTATGGGCACATGCAAATTAATAAGGAATTATGCTATTCCTAGGGTTTATAGTGGAGCTATTGCATGTTGAATTGTGCTTAGAACTCATGTGAGCGTAGTTTGGTGGAGTTGATCGAGAAGTTAGTGGAGTTGGTATCTTACGAACCGAGTTAAACATAGTTGAGTTAGTTGGTATCTAGTCTAACTGATTGATACACTAGTGAGATAGTGTGAATTAATTATTAATTAATTCACTAATTATAAACTCATTAATCAACTAAATAATACATCAGTTAACTTCGATATGCGGGATGTCAAAGGGAGACCAAAGGAAGAGGCAGGTGAAAGAGCAAAGGTGAATATCAGCTTGTGACCATACCGGTGCATGAGTTTGCACCACACATTGATGGAGATGCCAATGAGGATTGCGTAGTACATGTTCGCAGGGATTTGAACTTAGGATGTGCAATTATTAACTCGATTGCGCAATAGAGGTCATACTATGGCAAAGATTGGAGCATGTGTTTTGCTAGATCTAGCTTGATAGTGTGTAGAAAATTGAGGGTGTGTATGAGATTGTGAAGAGCTTTTCTACTATGATTGTTACATGATCTCCATGACATATAGTATATAGATAGTTGGGGGTTTTCAGCTTTTAAGCTTTCCCATACAAATACTGTTCATATGTGTGATTGTTTGTGGTTTTAATGTGTGCATGCAATTGGTTTTATTTCCGCATGTGATGATCAATGGTAGAAGAGATTCTCGTATTATGCAAGGAAGCTAAAATAGTGTGTGATCAGGGAGAATATCGGTGAATAATATATCGGCCATTCAAATTTCTACATGGCATCTGAGCGATATCGACTACTGGAGCAATTGCAAAACATTGAAGGTTGAGTTTTGTGGCTGTGAATTCGAATTTGCAACAGTTGTTTTCTTGGTGTCGAATTTGAGATGTCTTTCAACGGATTGCGATTTGAGTATGCCCTGAGGGCAAATTTCAAATTATATCAAGTATGGAAGGATGGGGATGGAGGCTGCATGATGACAATGGGTTGAAGGAGTTCATAGATGCCGAAGTCCCAAAGCCTACTTCTATTGATGTTGTCATACTTGACGTATGGCAAAAGAAGACAAAAAGTGTCAAAGGATTCCGTTGAGGGTGTGAAGGATCAACATAGTGTCCAACCTTTCTTCATGGTAAGGCTTCTCCATTCCCGATGTGGAAATCCTCGACAGATTTATTCCAAAGCAAGAGCCACCGTAGGAAGTTGGCGCTCAAGGATAGACTCGTAAACATAAATATGGAGAAAGGCTTACGCATGCCCAAGTACCCTCACGAAGTTCGTCCAATGCGTGGATGAGCTTCGGAAGTGTGGGGGTGATTTTTGATGAAGAGGACTGGCGATCTGCTCTCCTTGGGTTTCCGAAGAGTTGGCACTCCTATCGACTCCGTCAATGGTCGTGGAGAAATTGCCAGATGGGAGCGACTTTGGTCGGATCTTGCAAGAGGAGATAAGGTGGAGTACTGTGGACGAATCTTCATCAAAGAACTCTAATGAAGAGAATTTCACTTTGGCCGCCAAAGCAAAGAAGGGGAAGAGCAAGAAAGCTTCTCATTCCGTTGCGAAAGGCAAGCAAAGGTGGCATGTCCAAGGTGAAGTAAGCCACCGTCACCAACACGGACATTACGCTCACTAATTGTCCATAGAAGAAGAAAATAAGCAAGCCATTGACCGTGCTTCTGGGGAGAGGCCTTTAGCCTCGCAAGCTTGAGTCCGGATTTTTCGCCGATCATGATGCTGGTTTCTGCGGTGATGGGTTCGTGTGGTTTCGGTTAGTGGTGCGTCTTTTCACATGAAAGGAGATCGAGATTTTTTTACCGTATCCGGATGAGAAAGATATTGGAGTGCACATCGAGATGGGAGATGACGGTAGATAGAGTACGCATCCAGACGTACTCCATTTCTGAGAGGGATTCTCGGTAAACCCTTCATATTGAAGGAAGTGATGCATACCTGTGATTGAAGAAGAATCTTATCTCTCGTGGCGATGTTAGAAGACAAGGGATATGATGTTTTCTTTAGCGAGGGAAAGGCTTTCCGCGCAAGAAGGCAACTGGTGAGACCCGGGAGGATAGGGTTCGAGTTAAGAACCTTTATCAATCAGGGAGAGGTAGATGGTCGCGCAAAGAATGGCGGTGAATGGCAGAAGTGATGAGCCGAGATGATGGTGAGTTGTAACCAGAGATTGGGCCACCTTCACCATGGAGCTTTGAAGATACCGGCAAATGCATTTCTATTGGGCTTCCTAAGGATACTTTGTAGTCAGATCAATGCAAGGGATGTACCTTGGGAAAATTTGTGAAAGCCACCTTTCACGAGAAGGATAGTCGCGCCACGATGATCTTTGAGATAATTCACACGTACGTGTGGACCTTCTTCTCAAAGAGCTCCAACAACAAAGCGCATGTACTATGTGATCTTTGTTGATGATTTTTCTAGAGGCCGGATCTTCTTCATGCGTAAGAAGAGCAAGACATACTCAAAGTGCTATGAGTTCAAGGCACGGTTGAGAAAGAATCTAGGAAGTACCGAAGGCTCTTAGGAGCTTAATAATGGTGGTGAATTCATCTCTCGCGAATTCAAGGACTTTATAAATATGCAAGGAATTCAAAGAGGCTTCATAGCACCTCATAACCCAATGCCAGAATGGGGTTACCGAGCGGAAGAACATAACGATCGTGTGCCGAAGGCCGACGTTGCATGATCGGGGCCTACCCATTCACTTGTGGGCTGAGGCATGCACACGTGCGTATATGTGTAGAACCATTGTCCTCACAAGATAATTGGCATGAGTACACCCGAGGAGGCGTTTCCGGTAAGAGGCTCCGATATTTCCCATTTGGTAGTTTTTTGGTTCACATTTTCCATTCATGTGAAGAAGGAGCATTCAAGAAGTCAATTCCGACCGAAGAGGTTGGGATATTTGTGGGGTACATCGATACGCCCCACAACTATCGTGTGTATTTTACGCTCGCAAGACTGTTGTGTGACGGGATATCAAATTTCAGGAGGAGAAAGTTTTCTTACGAAGTGTTTGCTCGAGAGGGAGCCACACGAGATGCGCATCGTGAGCTATTAGTTCCTAAGGATAGGCCCCAGGATGTGGATCAGCCACAAGATGAGGTTCATGGAGTGGAAGAGATCAAATGGGCGAAAGGGCAACCATCGAGGGCGAAGCGCACTACGTGTCGAGCGACTGCTCAAGATGCAAAGAAGGTTGTGAGCACCTACATCGCCTGCGAGAGAAGACAAATACTCCGGACCGGTACACCGGATACATGGCTGCCAGGAGCAAGTGTATCGTGACAAATCCATCCTATTTCGAGGAAGTCATGGAGGATCCCGCATGGGTAGATGCCATGGTGGAAGAGTATGATTCATTTGTCAAAAACAATGCATGGGGAGATTGTCCCCAGACTAGAGGGGAAATCAAGTAGGGTTCGAGATGGATCTACAAAGTGAAGTAGGCAACACTAGGGGAGGTGGGAGAAGTATAAGGCAAGATTTGTTGCCCGAGGCTTTTCACAGATTTAGGGATCAATTATGAGGAGACTTTGCACTGCAAGGTATTCTTCCATACGCACGATTCTCAAGCCTCTCGCCGCGTATGGGGTGGCACATCTCACTCGATGGATGTCAAGATTGCGTTCCTCACCGCAGTCATTGAGGAGAGGGAAGACAGGAGCATCCCGAAGGTTTCGAGATCTTCAGCGCCGAGTCATATGTGTGTGTGCTCAAGAGAGCGTTGTGGTTGAAACAATCACCTCTTTTCGTACACACTGACAGATAGTTATTTTCACCGCACTTGGATTCTCCAAGAGTGAGGCGGATCCTAACCTATACCAGATTGTGGTTAAGGGTAAGTTGGGTTGATAATTGTACTTTATGTAGATGATTTGATTTTGGACAGTGGATGAGTCGTTGATACTCTCATGCAAGGAGGATCTTGCAAAAGAGTTTGAGATGAAGGACTTGGCCTCCTTCATTATTTCCCGGGATTGGAAATTTGGTAGCGGCGTTGATGGACTGCTGTTTCTTAGGGTAAGTATGACCGGGAGATACCGGGAGGCTCCGCATGCATGGTTGCCAGTCACATGGATACCCTCTCTTCCCCGGTGGCTGGAGGAAGGAGGATGGTACTTCAAATGAGGTAGTGGATGCCACCGTGTATCGACGCTGGTGGGTCGCTTATGTATCCGGTCAACACACGAATTCTATTGCTATGCTATGTTGTTAACCAGCCTTTCGCTGCTATGGTTAAGCCAACCAAGCTCTTTTGGAAGGCGGGGAAGCATGTATTGAGATATCTCGAGGTACATCGGGATATGGATTATGGTACAAACAATGGGATGAGGTAAGCCGTGTGGAGCCATCGGATGCGGGGTGATTGGAGTGTGAGCCCAACTACGTAAAGAGCACATCCGGGAGGACTTTCGCATCGGGTCTGCAACAGCTTCTTGGTACAAGAGGGAAGCATAGATCCATGGCACTCGCCTTCAATAGAGGCCGAGTATATGGCAGCGAGTTTGGTCGCATGCGATGCTATATGGATGAGGAAGATCCCGGTCGGGTTGTTCGCCTACACTTAGAGCTCATACTCTCTAATTTATTGTGATAATCGTAGCCGTATCAAACTCTCTGCTAATCCAGTATTTCATGATAGATCTAAACACATTGACATCCAGCGTATCATCATATCGAGATTGTGTGCGTTAAGATCATGTTACTTTCATACATTCTACCAAGGATCGTGATGCCGATATCTTCGACGAAGGCGCTCACCAGAGCAAATTCAAAGGTCAGAGGCAAGATAGGCTGGGCAGATAATCCATATCTTGTTGAGAGGGAGTGTTGAGATTGCAAAGATGATGAGTCAGGAAAGGAGTCGCCTTCACTAAGTGGGCCCGAAGGTGTTGGCTTTTTGGCACAAAGTCTATTTTTAGACTATGTCATTTTTAGACATATGGATCATATTCTCATGGCTGCGTGATGCTATTTGTGGATGGTTGGTGAAGTTGGAAAAAATAGATGGACTTCTATTTTTAGACATATTAGGCGGAATCATTTTTAGATTGCCAAATACTAAAAATAGATATGTCGAATATTATTAGCTTTTCCACAATATTTGACTCTAAACATTATCTTATCCTCTGGAGCACTTCGCTTGAGTGCATTTAAGTGGCACATGCAAATTTACAAAAGGAATTACGCTATTCCTAGGTTTAGTGGAGCTATTTCATGTTGACTTTAGCTTAGAACTCATGTGACAGAAGTTTGGTGGAGTTGATCGAGGAAGTTAGTGGAGTTGTATTCGCTTTTAATCGAGTTAAAACATATTGAGATAATTGTATCTAGTCTAACTGATCACACTAGTGAGTGGTGTGAACTAATTATTAATTAATTCACTAATTATAAACTCATTAATCAACTAAAGAATACATCAAGGACTCTCAAAGGCATGGATGGCTGGAGACCAAGGAAGAGGTAGGTGAAAGAGCATTGTGACTATCATTTGTGACCATACTCGGTGCATGAGTTTGCACCACACATTGATGGAGATGCCAATGAGGATTGGCAAGTAAAGACATACTAGAGGGATTTGAACTGTGATGTGCAATTATTCATCTTGATTGCGCAATAGAGCCTCGCTATCAAGTGAAAAATATCAGAGCATGTGTTTTGCTAGATCTAGTTTATAGTGTAGCATCGTAGGTGTACAGAGTTTGTGAGGAGATTTTGTACTATGATTGTTACATGATCTCCATGACATATAATATACGTATAGTTGGGGGTTTTCAACTTTAAGCTTTCCTCATTAAATACTATGTTCATATCTCTGTGATTGTTTGTATTCTAATGTGTGCATGCAATTGATTTTATTTCCGCATGTGTTGATCAATGGTAGAAGAGATTCTCGTATTATGCATGAAGCTAAAATAGTGTGTGATCAGAGAATCTAGGTGAATAATATATCAGCTTATTCAAATTTCTACAAAAGGAAGAGAAATATGTTGTATACAAATTTATAATGCTAAAATTATAACAATTTTATACAATACAAAGAGTGTAAGTTTACAATTTATAATAGTTTTATAACCCTCTAGAAGGAGGGAAAAGAAAGAGAGTTTGAGATTGATATATAAGAAGGGGTTTCAAGGGTTAATAGGAGTTTGTTCCTCACATGTTATAGGAATGACACACTATTTTTTTGTAGGGGTTTTGTGGTGTTGTTATATCCATGGCTTCGATTATTGCACTAGATTCATAAAAAAATGACTTTATTAATTTTGTTCGAGTATGTTGATTTAAAACCTAGTCAATTAATATAATCGTGATTACTTGACTAAAACCATATTATTCCATAAATAATTATACAGATACATGCATTACAAAAATGTACAAATTCTAACAACACATTCACATTCTTAGAATGTGTGTGCTACTATTGGCAAGACTATTATTAGCAGCTATTGTGGATATTTATGTATAATAAAATCATGGCTCCCACATCGAAGTTGAAATATGAATATCCATTATAGAGTATATGTGTTGTTGTTTAATGATTACTTCGCTCTTAAACTAGAGAAGCTTTATTTAGGGCCTAAGGCCCTCTTGTCTCCACCCTCAAAATAAGTATCTCCCCAACACCCATTCTTATCATGTAAACCATACTCAATGATGAAAAAGATACCCCATAGAGGCCAAATATCCCCTAGATATGCCTTGTGTGGTAATTCAAATACTTCTTCAAAAAATGATTGATCATCGGGAACATCCAAATATGACCCACTTATGATCCTTTCAACCATGGTTAAGGCCCCAAGTGCCATACATGGGTGGAAAAAGCTCCTATTGATATTGCACCAAAATTAGAGGTCCCAAGACCCAAATATGGCACACAAAACCTTCAAATAGAATCCATAACACACCCGGGTTGTGATGATGATCTTAGGTTGGATATGTGTGGTGGCTTTAGGCCTTATTCATGTACATCGAATGAGAAGTTTGCTTAGGGACTAATGATATTGATTTCTTCCCCGTCCATCATAGATTTCATAAAATCCATTCTTATTATGCAAAACATACTAATTGTGCCCATATTCCCATTATAATATATTGTTCATAGAAACTAAACATGAGAAAGACTTGTTTTATGCCTAAGACCATTTTTCATTCCTCACAAGATATAAGCCCCAACTCCCATATATGTTGGGGAAATCTCATAATGGAATCCTTATCCTAGATGGAGGAATAAAATACTTCAAAGGGGATTTATATTGTTCTTTATGGTATTTTGCATGTGCAAGGTAAGCCAAATAAGTTTCATTTTGGGCTTGAGGCCATTATTTTCACCCTTTTGCCATGGTACAAGAGTACAACTCATTACTTCTATTTAAAACGTACTAATGACACAAAATATCCCACATAGAGGCCTAGGATCCCCTATAGAGGTCATGTGGTTCTTTGAGAACTATTTCACAAAGTTTAATCATTAAATATTCAAATAAAGCCTAAGCACCTTATGTTCCTATTTTGACCAAGCCTACACTTGTAAGCATCATGTGTGATTTGGAAATTCTCCTAATTTCATTATAAATGTCCGATGATGAGGCTCCAAGACCAAAATGTATTGTGGAAAACGTTTGAATGGTAGACACATACCTCCCGCAGGCTAAATAATATCCCTTCGTGAACATACTTAATGTTGTGGTTTGAAACCTTTTTAATGGCCACTAATTATTTCAGACTAAAGTCCCTCTTTTTAATTTCTTCCTTTCCTATAGTAATGGCCATGAAAAAACCCATTCTTACTATAGAAAATATACTAAATTTCCCCATATTCCCAAATGGTAGGTTTTATTCATGGAAATTGAGCAAGAAAAATAATAATTTATATTCAAGGTCCTTGTTTTACCGTACTAACCATAACATATACAATAACTCCCATATTTGGTGAGAAATATCCCATGGTGCCCATATCCCGACCTGTACTTAGCTGCATCCGTTAAAAGAAAATCATGCGGTTTTTACTCCTAATCATAAACCTTTAGAATAAAAATATTATTGTAATGTCTAATGCCCTTGCTTACTTCCCCTACCCATGGTACATTCGTCAATTCTATACATGGTGTGAAAATTCATAATGGAATCGATATCCCATATGTACGTAATATAACTTAGAGAGGATCTACTTGGTTTTTCAATGCCCAATTCATGGCCCTTGAGCATGAAAAGTTTCATTTTAGAAGTAAAGGATTTTTTATCCTTCCCTCATACTAATTCTTACTATGAAAAAAATAGTAATGGTGCCATTTTGGGCCAAATCAAAGTTGTTTTCACCGTTTACCTTATAGCCGACCTCCCACTTTGGATTACTTATTAAACTCGGGTTATATCAAAGTGGAAATTTATGGGTCTTTTATTTGACTAGATCACTAGAACCGAAATCCATCTTTACATCGGATGGTTCAACATCTTAATGATCCCTATCGTATTGACCGCAAATTTTATATTCATTATTTCTTTCATTGCAACACCTCCAGCAGATATTGATGGTGTTCATTAGCCTATTTTTGTTTCTCTCTTATGGAAACAATATTATCTTCAATACCATTATTCCTACATTTGAAATCACATAATTTTATCATATCCCATGGGGGAAGTATCTTTTGTCGATGAATGGATACAAAATTGGGATCAGAGGAGCTAATCATTCATGTTGTTGATGTAGTTTCCACACGCCACGAACATTCAATGGTCTATCACAAACCTTAATAATATATGATGGGTTTCCATAGATATCCAACCTATGACAACAAGTTGCATTCTATTGTTCAAGTCTATAAGCAAAGTGGGAGAATTATATTCTAGCCTACTATGACATGTTACACTCACATGCTTATCTCAAGGTTGAGAAGCATACTTTCTTCACACTTTGTTTGATCTCTCCTTAAATTATCACCTCAAAGGAAGGCTTTGACCATGTTTGTGAGGTCCGAGATTGATATCCTTCTACCAAAGTCCAAAGCCATATTTTATATCATAGTTATATTTATCATTTACCCATTTTCACATTATTTCCTTTTGTTATATGTACGTGTAAAGGTGTAACACTTTGTTCTACTTTTGAGCAGGGGGATCATGACATTATAGATGAGTAAGGAGGCCTAACCCCTTTTGATTTGTTTGTATAATATTTGACCTCTCTTCACATATTCTAATAACATTGTTTATCATAGATATAAAACAAATGGTCTCTCAGGCTCCTAAGAGGTCAATAATTTTTCATTCGACTAATATCTTTGGTTTGCTGTGTGAGCCTTGATATGATTTCACATTTAACATTTCCTTGATTAATTGAGACCAAGGGGCATCTAAGGCATTGGGGCAACTGTGGATCACACCCGAGTTGGGCCACATTAGCCCTTAACATGAATAGATCAATGTTTCAAATTGGTGACTCTAAAAACCACTTAATGTCTTAACAATACACCTTGTCATTATCTATTTTATATTCATAAGCATAAATTACCACTAATTATTTTAGATAATTTATTTATATTTACATGATATATAAATTTTAATTAAAAATGGTTAGTTCAATACCATAATCTCCACTCCCTACTTTAATCAATAGTGTATGAAAAGTATTAATTTAAATTATATACATGATTTATAAATTTTAATTGAAAATTATTGGTTCAATACCATAATCTCCCTCCCTTCTTTTAATCATTGGTATATAAAGAATATTAATTTAAATTAAAATAAATGCGCCACTTCTACCACTTTACCTTGCTCCAACCCAACCCAACCCATTTTATTTGGAGAAAAAAATAAGACCCGACCAAATTTTAGGTTTAGGTATACACGATGAACCCAAAACCAAAACCAACCCAAAACAAAGAAAAATGATAATTAAAGTGTTGGGATAAAAAATTAAGGAGATTTAAGTGAGAACTTCACATTGGTTGGGAAAAAAAAGGAGATTTAAGCGGAAAATTCACATTGATTCAAGCGTCAAGGAGGGCTGAAAAAAATGCTCTTTAGAATCGATAATGCACCTCATGAGCGCTCGAAAATCAGTAGCGAGGCTAGAGGAGGTGTTATTCAAAATATGCAATGAGAAGCCCCTAGATGCTCGGCCTTGACCAACTTCATTCAAATTATCAAAACCCCACAAGACTATGAGTGATTCTAGGACCTAATCCCTTCCATGATGCCCGTGCATTCAATAGGAACGAAGAGGCCACAACTAAAGAGGCTCTCCAAATGGTTATCGAGTTGGTGGGAATGAGCCATGGTTCCTCCGTAATCGGAAGATCGTATCATGGGCGTAAGCATGCTACATATCGCTCGAAGTGGAGTTCTAGGGAAGAGGGCACTCGAAATCTTGCTCCCAGAAAACAAATTGAACAACGTTTTTCAAAAAAGAAACTAAAAACATTGCTCAACACATTTGCTACAAATCGTGTAGGGAATGAGGAATTTGTAATACTATTTTTATATTCCACTATACAGTAGGGAATGAGAACTTGTAATAAGTGTTTTATACTCCACTATAATCATTTTACGTAACATGGGTTTCATTTATTAATCCAAAAGTCATGTAACAAGCTTCTTTAATGCGAGCTAAATATTTTTAAAATCATACCTAAATTACACTATAATAAAGGGAACAACACAAATTTCAAACAAGGTAATCGTTCTTGACATGAAGTCCAAAGCCACACAAAACCTAAGAAACTAGAATGTAGAAAACATAAAACAATTCCTTAGTAATCGTCCCCCTCATCACCTTCCTCTCCCTCCCAGACTCGCCAACCTCCTCATAGTCCTTCTTGAGGGCAAGAAGATCCTCACGTGTTTGCAAACTCACCCTCTTCCATTCCGTTGCCCACATACCAATGAACAAATTCTCGTTTGGCATACATGAGATCGAACTTATGATCACCTCGAGAACACCTTTCCAAAACTCGTCGAGTTGGAAATCATGCACACGACTCGAACCTTGGTGAGATCACCCTGCTGGTGCTTTCAGTGTGAGGATGGTAGTTGATTCCGCACTTAAATCCCGTGAGACACCAATCAAAAAACTAGATGGTTCTTTGATGGAATTTTCTTCGAGTAATTCCCTATCATACAAAGGAAATAAAATTCCTCTTTACAACACGTAGATGCATAAAACAACAACTTCATTAAGTATAAACGCCGTTACAATGTGATAGATCTTCCTCTAAATCTTCAGCTCAGATTACAAAAAAAAATTCACTTCTCTTGATCGCCGCAAATGTACATATACATTCTCTCGTTTCTCCGTTTTTTCTCGCCTTCTAGTATTCAAAAATACAATACACAACTAATCAAGCATACAATGCACTCACTACAGATATATATAAGACATTAGAATATTATATATTATAAATATCTAATATTTATAATATATATTAAATATAACCAAAGTGCACACAACACAGAAAAGAAATTAACCCACCATAAAAATAAATTATATATAGGAATATAAAACTAAGTCAAAAACATTAAACTTATGCTATAGTTTCTAAAATTCCTCCCATATATGTTTTCCGCAGGCTACTTTGGAGACCATTCACGTGAGTTCCATTTACTCCTTGGAATTGCTTTGATTTGTGAAGAGGTGGGTCCATACATGGTTGACGTCACCTCCATTCCGGGTTCTTCCCCCTTTGCTACTCTCCCTCCCAATTGCTTTCATCGACTTATATTTAATATGGTTGGCGAAGAATTTAATTTATGGTGGTTGTCGTTGCATAAGATCATGGGGTTGCATGAAGCCTTTGACTCGGAGGTTTCCACCGCCATTGCTATCCCTTCCCAATCCCATCACTTTGAAGTCCGTTGCTCTTCAAACTCCCATAAGCCATTACTCCGTTGTCCCGCCGATTTTTTGTGGGAAGCTGGAATTAAAATTCCAACACTCCCCACTCCCCAACCGTTGGGTTTTCCCGCATACCTGTGCATTTCCCCGAAATAATTAAAACTGTTTTGTAAGCATTGGCTTTATTAAAATATCGCTGAACCGTTCTCCGTTTCCGCAAAGGTCGTTAAAACAAATTTTCCATTATTAACTAGTTCTTTTATAAAGTGAAATTTAGCATCAATATGTTTTGTTCTTTTATGAAAGACAAAAATTTTTCGATAAAGCTATCGCCGAGATGTTATCAATAAAGAATGGTTGCGTCTTTCTCTTGTTCATGACACAAATTCCTCGAGTACTCTTCTCAACCATACGTTTGGCATGCAAATGCTATTGCCGCCACATATTATGCCTCTAATGTTGATAAAGAAACTACTAGTTGCTTCGAAACCCATGAAGTTGCTCCCGATCCCATGTGAAACACATATCCAGATGTGCTCTTCCTATCATCTACACTTCCACCCCAATCACCGTCGCTGTAACCTCCGTCAATTCAAAATTTTCTATGAGGAGTATAAGATACCATACCGCTTCATTCCATTCACATACCTTAGAATTCTTTGGTCGCCCGCCAATGAGTCTCTTTCGGCCTTTCATAAACTCCGGAGATTAAACTAACAAGGTGCATTATATCTAGCCTAGCTGCACAACATGAGGTCGTCAAATATGCTTTTAAATAGTTTTGGATCAAAATTTTGTTAGTTGTTGTCTTCTTTGTTCAATTTTAACCTTAGCGCATTGGAGTTACAGATGCCTTGTTGTTCCGCATGCTGAACCTTTTCAACACTTCATCAACATATTTTGTTTGGGAAATTGGGACCATTTCACTTTTCTCTACTTCAATTCCAAGAAAATATCTTAGGAAACCTAAAATCAAATATATTTCAAATTCAATTTTTCATGATCATATAAAATTAGCAATGAGTGAATCTTCATTGCTAGTGTAAAATTAAATCATCTACATATAAAACAACACAAGGTATCTTACCATCATTTTACAGAGTGTGGGTTCTCCATCACATTTATCAAAATCCATTTTCAATCGTAAGCATCTACTCCCGCTATACCACATTCTTGGTGCTTGCTTCTACCCCATAAAAAGCCTTCTTCAACTTGCATACTTTGTGCTCTTGGCCTTCAATCTCATAGCTCCGGAGGTTGTCCAACATATACTTTTCTTTCACCACCATTTCCGTAGAATGATTAACATCCATTTGGTAAACCTTCCATTTATGTTGTTGCTATGGACAACACTGCTCTCACTATTTCCAGATCCTTGCAACCAAAGGCAAGGCTTTTCCATAATCTCTCCGTGTTGCTGCTTGTAGCCTTTTAGATAACAAGTCCGTCTTGCCTTTCAATCTGCTCTTGCTCTTGGTCTTATAGACCCATTTAACTCCAATGACTTCTTTACCTTAGGAGGTCCACTAACTCCCATGTATTACTCTTTTCTATTGCACCAATTTCTTCATCCATTTCTTCAATCCATTTTTCTCATTTTCTTTAGCATCTTCTAAAGAATCACTATCATCATGAAAATACAAAGCAAATAAAGAATTCATACTAGCATTATCATTTACCTCTCCTTGTTCATAAATCTCACTCAAATTTCCTTGACCTTGGTCTTCTTGGTGTACTGGAGTTCCACTTGAACTCAAGGGTGTTTCATTTCCCCTGTGGTGTGCTTGGAGAAGCACTTCCTTGATTTCTCAAGGTTTTTCATTTCCGCATGTGGTGTGGTTTGTTGTGCTTTTGGTGGTGGAAGAGGAGCGACTGTGTGTGGATTAGTTTCGTTGTCCCTTCCTCTTCTTCTTCAAGGACATACTAGTCTTCACGTTCACCGTTTTCTCTAAAATTCCATCCCAAGCTTCTTCTTCTATAAACCGCTAAATTTCGCTTATTACCGTTTTGGTGGATGGATGATAAATTTTGTGTTGCTTTGGACTCATCACCGTATCCAACAAAGATACATTTCCCCCCATCGTCGAGCTTTTTCTCACCGATCCGTAACATGTGCATATGCCACAATGTACCGAATACTTTCATGTGGGTGACGAACTGTTTTCTTCGCTCGCTCCACACCTTTTCCTAATTCCCCCGTTCATGACAACGTTGTTTGGGCATCTATTCAAGATGTACGCCGCACAATTTTAAAGCTTCTTCCAATACTCATTTGGAAAATGTTTTTCCTTCAACATACTTCTCCACCATATCCATGATGGTCATATTCTCCTTCAAATAACACTCCGTTTTGCTTAGGTGTGTACCTTGTGGTAAACCGCTTATGTATGCCATTATCCCTACAAACGTAGGAACTCTTTGGAGATGTATTCTCCACCTCTCGTCGTCCTGGCACTTTGATGTAGTGCCCACTACCAAACACTTCACTCTTGTAGAGTTTTGAAGCGGCGGATTTTCTCAAACACTTCTACTCTTCGTTTAAGAAGTACACCCATTTCTTCGGTGTAATCATCTCCGAATGTCAAAACATATTTGTTGCTAGTTAAAGATGGCGTTTGCATTGGTCCACACAAATATGAGTGGCCAATCTCTAAGGGTGTCTTTGCTCTTATGCTCTTTTCATTGGAAAACTTTCTCCGTGTTGTTTTCCCAAGATGCAACCTTCACAAAGGTCGTCTAGTTTCTAAATCAAGGGTAATCCTTTACCATTCCCTTTCTAAGTAACAAGTTCAGCCTCCAAAATTGAGATGCAAATCTAAAGTGCCACAACCAATTTTCATCTTTCACTTCCTCTTTGAAAGACTCTCTTGTGTTACAAATAAGTTACTTTTCTTCCTTCCTCTTCAAGTCTCATCTAAGCTTGAGAGGAAACATCCTATTGCTTGTCATTTGCACCTCGATTAATGACTTTCTTGTTTGGAGGTATGCCCATGATTGTACACACATCATCTTTAAAAAATACATTTTAGCCCTTGTCAATGAGTTGTCCAATGCTCAAAAGATTACATATTAAGCCAGGTACAATATACATCCGGCACAAACTTCTATTCTCCATTTCTTGCCGTGATACCGACTCGCCTTTTCCCTGGACATATATCTTATTATCAATTCCTCGCTATTACCTCATATTTAACATCTTCATCAAGATTGGAAAACATTGCTATAAGCTCTACCATGTGATTGGCTACAACATGAGTCTAAGAACCACACATCATCTTGTCTATCTTGTGCTATTACATGTTAACAACACATTCTTCCTTATCTTTATTTTATTCTTTTTGAAAAATTAGGCATTGTGCCTATTATTCATGTCATTTTGTTTTTTCCTACATTCATTGGCATAATACCCATAATTCTTGCAATAATGACACCGGGACTTGGGATTTATCATACCTTTGTCTATGAGCTTGCCGTTGGCTTGAGTCTTCATTGTGTTTTGATTAATGCCTCCTTCCACTCGAACTCGTTGTGGTTGTTTCTCGCCTCTCATGGCTTTTGCGTCTTCCTCTCGTTGTTTTCTGCCTTGACCTCTCGCCTTGACCTCTCGCTTCGGCCAAAAGACATTTGAGTCTTGAATGCTTGTTCCAATGAGGAATCTCGTCTCCTCTACTTAGTGTGTGTTCATGAGACATCGTAAATGCATTAAGCTCATCCACCGTAAATTGTGAGAGATCCTTTGTCTCTCTCTATTGTCACTAATATGGCATCAAATCTCGAGGGTAAACTTCTCAAGATTTTCTCCACAATTCTTTTCTTCAAGTGTCTCTCCATGAGACCTTTATCTCGGGTAACCAACCCAATAAATCGTGTGAAGAATGAGTCAATATTTTCGCACTCTTTCATGTAGAGAGTTTCAAAATCTCTCCCCAAAGATTTGCAACTTTGTCAAGCCACCTTCGCCAATCCTTGGGAAAATACTTTCATGTACAGATTGAAAAGATAGAAGAGGGCTTTGAGTCCTTCTTCCTATTGTCTTTTAGAAAATCTCTTCTCGCTATCAAGCTGTGCCACTTCCAATGCCGCCGTATTTGCCGGTTCTCGGGTAGCCATTCCCAACTAGCTCCCATATATCCCTGTGGAAGCAAATGTAGGCTCTCATAGTATTAGCCCAATATTCATGATTTTTCCCATTAAACTCGTGGAAGTTGGGGATTTTTCTGCATGTGTGCCCGTTGCTGCCATTGTGACTCAGGTTTTTTAAATAAGTCAGTTCTCCACGAGAAATAAAATCGTCTCTAAAACTCTGAGACTTCTCTTTTACATCTCTCTCGATTGTAATCTTAACATCAAACAATAAACTCGGTTGAGAAATACCTTAGACTTTATTGTGCCTTCACTGAGAACCCTACAACAAACTCCTTCCTTTAGCTTTGACACCTTCAAAGAGCCCGGACTAGCTTCGATACCATGATGGAATTTGAGTAATTCCTTAACATACAGGAAATAAAAAATTCCTTTACAAATACGTAGATACATAAAACAACAATTTCATTTAGTATAAAACATTGTTACAATATGATATATTTTCCTCCGAATCTTTAGTTCAGATTACAAAAGAATTTCACTTCTTGACCGCCCGCAAACGTGCCGTGCATACCCTCTCGGCTTTTGTTTTTTCTTCCTTCGAGCTTTCAAAAATACAATACACAACTAACCGCATTACAATGTACCCACATATATATATAAGACATTAGAATATTATATATTATAAATATCTAAAATTTATAATATATATCAAAATATAACCAAATTAAAAATATTTATCGCGGTAAAAAACAATTAACCCACGGTAAAAATAAAAAATATGTGGGAATATAAAACTCGAATAAAACATTTAAAACTCTGTGCTAAGGTTTAAAAATTCTTTCTCATTTATGTTTTCTCGTAAGCCGCTTTGGAGACCATTCACGTGAGTTCCAAAATCGCTTTGATTTGTGAAAAGGTGGGTCCATACATGGTTGACGTCATGCATTCCGGGGGTTCTCTTCCCCCCTTTGTTTCATCTTTGCTACCCCTCCGAATTGCTTAAGTTGGTTGCATTAATATGGTTGGTGGAGAATTTAATTTCGGTGGTTGCTACAAATAAGATTGTGGTTGCGTGAAGTTTTGAACCGGAGGTTTCCACCGCCATTGTTGTCCCTTCCAATCCCATCAACTTTGAGTCCGCCTCTTCAAACTTCCATCACCCATTACTCATGGTCCTCATTGATTTGTGTGGACAAATTGGAATTAAATCTCCAACATTCTCTTTGTCTTAATCGTCGCTGACAACGACATTGCCATCCTTCGCACGACATCTCCATGGTGAGACAACAGACCAGGTATTTGCGCTGGCGAGGATCAAATTTGGCCATCATTGAAGATGAATCGAATGCACTATTAGTAATTTATGCCACGTAAAAGATGCTCATGGTAGGCCTTTTACCGAGGAGAAAACCAGGGCGTAAGACGAAATCATAAAGTGGATACGATTACATAGGGACAAAGTTTGTTTGGAACTTTGTTACATCGACATTCAAAGGACAGTCAAAACAGAGGGGTGTTGTCAATGAAGAAATGTCCTATTCGACAATTCGATTTAGATTTGTGTATGTGGAACGTTCAATGTCCAAAGAATGACGGTAACTATCATAAACCACTTCATTATCGAGGAGAATTGCCACATCAGTGTGCTTCAGAAGAGAGTGCGTAGAGAGAACATTGTTGTAAGGATCAACGACCAAATTTGAGAGCTGTCATAATGGGTACACGATGAATCCAAGTTTATATTTTCTGCCGTAGTCCACTAAAAGATGTTCCAGTAGAAGACCAGAACCAGTTCCACCACCAACTGCGTTGAAGACTCGTGTAGTTGTCGGCCAGTTTCCAAATACGGTCCAGGAAGATGTGAACAATTTCCTTGCCAATGGTGTAATGAACATGGTAAAACTTATTGGCCGCACCTTCCATGCCGCTGGATGGAGGCAATCATTATTTCATGCCTGCTCCATTAATGCTGTTAATAGTACCACTAAGCATGCCATATCCATGCCCATGGCATCTATCACTAAGACGGGCTTTCCATGCCATTGCATATCACATACGACATATCACATATCACATATGACATATCAAGGGCTCTCAACACAGTAACATTAATGCAAACCAAGAACATTCGAATTTCGAATTTCAATTTTTGTTTTGCCACTCATTTGAATTTCAAATTTACCCTCCAACGTCATATGTGTATCGGTGGATTACAGACTCGCACCAGAGCACCACCTTCCCGCGGCCTGCGACCATTCATTTGGAGCTTTTTTGTGGCTCTGCTTAGTGGCTCTCGAGGAGAGAGATGAGTAATGGCTCAGTGAACACGCCGATTTCAACCGATGTGTTTTGATGGGAGAAGCACTAAAGTAACCTCTTTCACTAGGCGCTTCTAGATAAGTCCATCTTGCAGCAACAGCTCGATTTAGTGGATTCCGACGCTGCTTTTGTAGCTCATTTGTTTTATATTTCAGCTATGGATTACTCGAATCCATGTTCCAGACTGTGTACTATTGGATCTCGGAGCTTTGCAGATGACTCCCATATTCTGAGCAGATACAGTGGACTCTTCAAAGCAGTGCAGAGTGGAGAGTGCAGGACAAGCGGTGGGATGGGCTATGGACACGAAGAGTGTTTCTCACTGGAGGAGCTCATAATCAACTGATTCTTGTTACAATCAGCTACCCATTCTTTATTATCGTCATTGTCCTTTCTATAGATGACGGTGATGTTGAGACTGCTACTGCCACTCAACCCTAAGCAGGCTTTGTTGAGAGTGAAGAGATGCCAGTATCAAGGCTGAAAGGAAACAGTTCTGTATTTGGTTTCTTCTGACAAAGTGTGCTTTGTCGTATTTATTCTGCAAAAATATAAATGTTTGCTTTGTTGGATTTAGTCTCTAAAAAATTTGTGCTCACTTTGGGCTGGGAAAATGCTATACTTTAGATACAAAGAAGGCTATTAAGGCATTGACTTTGCTCTATTTGCTTAGAGCAATTGGATGCAATGCGTTTTTCCGAGTTCCTTCTCTGTACGCTATGCTAGCAATTGAGCAAGTCTTTGTTACTCAACAATTAGGATGTACTGCCACCAATTTGCCAGACTCTGAAAAAATCATCATTCTGGTAACATGTTTGGCATTTCAAACGAATCTTTTGAGTATAGATGAGGAGACATTCACAAGATAGGAACAGAATCACTTGCTATGCATCCTTAAATAGATATTTAATTATGAATAGTTGAAATCTTCATGCAAAGGTTCAAATCTAACGGTGCGTAATCATTATTTTAAGAGATTTAAATAACTCTAACAAACGTATCATATAGTGAGCACAAGCTCTTAGTAGAATAGAGGAAAGTGTTTGACCTCTCAAAATCAATAAATCTCAGATTCAACTTAGATTTTCTGTCGATATTCGTTTCACAGTCCAAGTCGAACTAAATTATTTGGCTCAGCGCCACGAATGCCTTGAATTTTATAGATCAGCAAAAAGTGAACAAATATTGGCCTCCATGATCCTTAGTTCAGAATTGACTAGCATTGAATACTTGTTCTTCTCGCCGCGTACTGAACGCTAAAATTGCATATTATTTATTGCAGTTTTTACTTCAAATTATTTTTTATTCATTTAAACTTGTAGTGTCTGTGTTCAATATGTGTTGAAACGTAACTATATCGCTTTCCTTTTATTTGATGGCATTTATCAAGTCAAAGGCCTTTTTCTTGAATATGCAAAGACTCGACAGCACAAATAGCCTCATCGCCTAATGGCATACATCTCTTCGTATCATGATCTCATGACACACAGACATGAATACTTATATTTTATGGCGTGAAATAAGAAGTAGATAAATTTATTGTGTTTTTACTTTTATTTATTTATTTCTAAATAAATTTTAGATGATTTGGCTTGTATTTTTATTGTTATAACATTCGAATGTTTATATATATATATATATATATATATATATATATATATATATATAGATTATTAATAAAAAATAATATATGGATTGTTTAGATTTTTAAAGTGTATTACAATTGTATTGTAATTAGCGAAGGAAGTGTTATAATGGTAAATATTGTAATTTTTTTTAATATAAATAATTTTAAAATTAGTTATTAAAATTGGCTTAAAATTAATATAATATTTATGTTATAAAAATATTAACAACAGTTTTTATGAATGTTGAGAGATTTTTAGGTAAAAATCACATAAAAAAAATTTAGTCTAACTGCTTTTAACCATTTTGTGTGGTTCATCTCAACAAAAGATGAAAATTTAGATCATGTCATTAGATTAAATATATGAAGAGAGATGTTTTTTAGGTGTTGGAATTAACAATTATTTTGACTAAAAAATTATCATTATTTTACAAGCAAATTTCAATTAAAATAAAGTAATAGATGGAAATTAGTCAGCAAATAAATAATTAAATTAATTTTATTAATATATTATTATTTTAATCAAAAACAAGTAATAATAACTATTCTAAATAGTGAAATTGAAAAATAGTAATAAGAAAATAAAATAAATAAACAAAATAAAAATAATAAGTTGTAACACCTCATGGTAGTTACTCGTAACTACATTTCTTTTTTTAATTATTTAGCACTATAAGTGGATGTGATAGTGGAAGCCAAGTGAAATTTTGGTTATGTATTTAATTATATATGAATGTAATTTTGAAAATTAAAATCTAGGAAATTCAAGAGGGTTGATCTATAACTAATTCTAACCCGAGATAGTTAAACAATTACCACCCTCTTCCTGCAGATAAAAATAGGATCTCGCAGAGAAGGAGGGGTTATACATTTTTCTTAAGAATGATAGTATGTAGTATTGGCAAGACGAAAATCATGAGTTGTACTTGGGCTAGTGGAGAACTCCAACACATACATAGTTCCCAGAGGGTAATAGGCCGGATTGTAATCTCGATGTTTATTGTGTGACTTTAATAAATATCACCGCTCCATACTCCTATCTTGTGGATGTATGAGGGGAGGAAATAATTGTTGCATACTCCTCTAGGTGTAAATTTGGGGGAGGAGGTGAACATAATTTTCATCCTCAAGATCGGGGTGGGATCAGCTGAGTTTATTGGACTTCTTTGGGACTATGAGACAAATAAGTGGTTTTATGTTAATCCGTATGTTGCTTGATTTTATATGGTTGACTAGAGGCGCTGCTAACTCTTTCGACGTTGCCCCATCATTCGCAAGATATATTCTCAAGGCCCAGCTTAGCATTTTGAGCGTGTGAGGACGATTTAGGTCTTCTAGGATATGAGTACTATACGAAAAAAAAACAAAAAACCATATTTTTTTATCAATCGGTCACATAGGATTAATCTAAAGGGAAAAATTTATCTTTTATTTTCGCTTTGTTTTATGTATATGATTGGATTTTTTCTTTGATCGTAATCTCTATCCTCTCAAAATTTTCCAAAAAACATACCTAAATGATACCGCAACGTATCCAACAGACCTCATCGATCTAGACACCTTTTGGACCTCCCCCCATTACCGGGAGGGGTCTTGGTGCTTTTTTCCATTTAGGCATCAAAGATCGAGCACCGCCACCTTATCGGGTTCATCCTTTATCGGGGCATCATTAGCTGGGAACCCTCTGTCGGTCATCCAACGCCACACCAAAGGAACACCCCCAATGTAGCCATCAGATACCACTTCTCCCACAATCCTTAGGGGACAAAGGAGTGCTACCCATTCAGGAAGTTAGGTGAACTCACAGAGGGCACGTCACGTAAAAACCTCTATACCTACCCGAACACTATGTTTTCACAAGGGGCAATGGCTACAACCTTTACTACCTACAGTTTCAAGAATTTACTGCATTTAACTAAGTTGACAAATGATCCCATTGCATACAACCCTACAAGGACTCCCATGCCCACGAAGCTCCCTTCACTTTCCACCTATGGTATTCGTCGAACAACATCGTTGACGATACTATTTGACTAAGACTATTTCAACGCACTCCTAATTGGAATAGTCGCGAAATGGTATGTGGAGCAAATGATTCATACATATGGAACCTTTAGCGCCCTCATCGCATTCCTAACCTACTTTCACTACCCATCCATAATCGCGACTCGAATGGAATTACTAACCCATTTTAGGCAAACACCCGTCGTCCATATCTCGTAGACTATCTCCACGAACATGAGGTGTTGTAGTTTGTGCAAATCCAAACTCGACAATCGAGTTATAAGAAAGCATGTTCTTGAAAACTCACCGCGTATATTTCGAAGGATGTGGCGCAACAAAAAGACCATATCCGAAGAGGACGTTATCATATGGCCCAACAACTCGAGCTAATCTATATGCAACAGATATATTTACAATATCCTCGCTCTACGTTCCACGCCCGCAATCTTACAAATAATTTCTAGGCGTGTCGAACTCCGTAGACAATGGATTGGGTCACCGACCCAAAATCACCTGCTGCCAGTTGTTCCATACTGCTATGCATATGATTCTACTCCTAGACATATCGCAACCCGGCTATCAAAGTCGTTATGCACCTTCGAAAAATGTGACTAATAGGCGTCATCGTATCTCCATCAAGTAGGAGGTCCATATCCTCCGCCACCTGACCCGTATGCATCTAAACATGTTGATGGAAAAGCTTCCTCCCAAAAGCCATTTATAAACTAGGGACAAGGAACACAATATGCCCAAATTCCCAACACAAAACCCACCTATGCGTAATAATGCACTGTGTGCGCCAACCATAAAAAACAAAAGAGAATCCAAATTATCCTCCCAACGCGACTAAGAAAAAAGGAAAACAAGCCTAAAGGAAATCCCGACGGGGGAAACAATCAACTATAGTTCTAGATTCCGGGTAACGCTAGCTCGTATGTCATCGACCATATTTGCCTCTCCCAAGAAGATGGCTCTGACATCGAATCCATGAACAACTCGACAACTCAGAAGATGTGCCAAGTAGATCCATCCTCTTTTTGTCGATCAATAAATGACCAATCGGGGAACCTCTAGTCACCCCTGCGCATTCTCCGTGGACAAGACCAACATGTGCATTGTAAAAACGCCTAATCATATGGTTTCCACTTTCCCCGACTTAAAAAGCACTACGCCGCTCGGTACCTGGCCATGCCATCTAGCGAGTAGGACGGGAACCCCATTTATAGGATGTTTTGCTCATTGTCTCCAAGGCAATCACCATGAGCAAGATTGTACCTCTAAAAGAGGGTCTAATAAACCAACCATGGTCATGAGTGTTAGTAATGTTGAGGAACCTCCAACATGCAACACAACCCTGGGTACCTTTCAAATCTTTGTAAGGGTGCTCACCTTCTTAAGGATTGTTATATTATACATAGAGTCTTAGAAGTGTGGTATAAATATTCTCATCAACTATGGTTGATCCATTTATTAGTGATTCTAAAGTTCTTGGGGAAAAGGGTAAATTTAGGTTTCCATGTGGGCGAAACGTGAAGTCGGGTTACACTCCTTGTGAGAATCGGGGCAAAATTTTTTTTTTGCAATAGTTCGGCCGACATTTTATAGTACCAAGCCGAACTATATAATAGTTCGTCGAACTTTATTAAAGAGTTCGGCTAAAATTTTGAGTCCGTTTAGGATTGACGGTATTTAGTTGACGCGTTGTAAAAAAACAAAATTTTTGTGGAGGTTTGGAAATCCCAAGAATGTAGGAGTTCTACGAATTTATAAAAAAGTTCTGCCGAACTTTTAGTTTTAAAATAGTTCGGCCGAACTATGTTTTTATAAATATATCTCCCACGAATGATACTGTTTTCATTGTTCGCGCGATTTTTGCAGCTCTGTTTCTATTTGCCGCGTTGGCGCTACTGCTGTTACGTCCGCGCTCGGGCTCTGTTCGTGCTGTTACGTCCGCGCTCGGGCTTTGTTCGTGCTGTTACGTCTGCGCTCGGGCTCTGTTTTTGCTGTTACGTCCGTGCTCGGGTATGTAGTTACGTCCAACTTTATCTTCACGTAGTTTAGCCACCTCCTCACGGATATTATGATTTTGTTTATTCTAATTTTATAAGGAAATGCTCATGAATGGTTTTATTCATTGTTGTCTAGTACCATCACAAACTAAAAATTATTAAAAGATTTATTTGTTGATAATCTCTTTTCTTGAAGATTTTTGCGATCTATATGAATGAAAAAGAAAAAATTAAATATTTCACTCGTACAGTTATAAAATTTCTTTGTGATATTCCGTAAATTGATTTCATCATTTTAGTTTCTATAAAAATGTTTTTCTTGCAAATCTAATATTCTTATTGAAGAAAGGAATTTTTTTCAATTAGAAAGAGTTAATGCATTCAGGTTAACTCATTAAAAAAAATATTCATGGAAGTGGTGTTGATATCTTAAACTTTCCAATATGGTTTCAAGGAAATAAAATGTGGGATTTAGAAGAGAAATGTGATAAAATATATGATTTTTTTTTCTACATTGAAGATGAAAGTGAGAAATAGAATGTCTCAATTAAAAAACATTACCATTTACAAAAGAACAGAGAATGCGCATTTACTGTCAAACTGTCAAAGAAAGATTTTGAAACCAGTCATGAGACTTCGACCCACAGCATTCTGTCAAACTGTCCAATGAAAACTGTCCATGAAAGTCAAAGAAATATTTTGAAACCAGATGAGACTTCGACCCACTGCAATCTGTCAAAACTGTCCATTGTAAAACTGTCCATCGCCCTGAAGAAACCAGAAAAGAAAACATTTTGTAGTTCAAGGTCCTCATCTGCATAAACAGTGATTATGGATTAAAGTTTTTCTGCATAAACTTATATGAGTAATTTTATTCTCAGTTTGTGTGTATTCTTTTCTGCATAAACAGTGAACATGGATTAAAGTTTTATATATTATATGAGTACGCCCTAGTTGTTGCTTTGTGTGTATTCTTTAATGCATAAACAGTGATTATGGATTAAAGTTTTTCTGCATAAACTTATATGAGTACTTTTATTCTCAGTTTGTGTGTATTCTTTTCTGCATAAACAGTGAACATGGATTAAATTTTTATATATTATATGAGTACGCCCAATATTCAGATTTCCTTTTACATGTTCCTGCTCAGCATATCCAGTGGTGTGCAGAGAACTGGATCTGTCCACAAAATGCTTCGTTTCAGTTTCTTTTAATCAATCTAAGCAAATACATAGTTGTTGTCCTGTGTGCATATCATGAAGCTACAGAAGAGTGAAAAAAATAACCACTTACCATCTTTGTGAAGGGTCCAAAACTATGATACTGCCTTCTTCATATATATATATAATAAAAAATCAGCCAATAATGAGAAAATAGAGAAGAGTCAGTTTGTACTAGGGGCATAGCTGGAGAAGGCTGAACAGACCCTCTTTACATTCCTTGATTTCCCACTGGCCACTACCAATCTTTTTTCAAATCTGCTTCTTGGCTCCTATCTCTGTTTTGTGTGTATTCTTATATTTTTCTATTATATTATTTTCTATTTTTTATTCTCAGTTTGTGTGTATTCTTTTCTTTGCCTTCACTCTTTTTGATCTTGATAAATCACAAATAAAAAAGAAAATTGGTATTTATTTTTTGCGTAGACCATTTTAAATCTAATCCCAAGCTTATAAAGTTTTCAATTTTTTTATTTGAAAAAATTATTTGTTTTTGCATGCAACCATGTTGAAGTTTTTTGCAAGCAAATACATAAGCATTAGGCAAACACATACTTAGAGAATAATAAAAAGAAACAACATCCTTTATCCTTCTTAACTTTTTTTTTATATATGCATTAATTCAATAGGTTAAAATTTACTTTATTAAATTACAAGTAGTTCTTTTTTCATTAAATTGTTGCGGTTGTTGTTTCACCTTTTTTTTTGAAATTTTTTTATATGTTACATTTTTTTTCTATTTTTTTTTCATATGACTTTAATTTATAAAGTGACCTTATTGTAAACATGTTTCTCACTTATTTATAAAAGTGAGTCACTTGCATTAATACAAGTAACTAACTGTATATTTGTAAATGTGAGCTTATAAGGAAAGTTAGAGAAGAAATGATTTTTTTTTTTTTGGTTTTTGGAATTTAAATTTTTATTTTTATATATATGTTTATTTATTTTATAAATTTCTTTGTTTTAATTTTATATTTTTGGGTTTGTAAATTAACTCAATAGTCTCAATGTACAACCATCATTGTGTTGATCAACCTCCACTTCCCACATAGTACTTTTGTTCATTTTTATATATTTTTTCAAAATGGTATAATTTTGACATCCAAATTACATTTGTAGTGTCATTTTCATAAAACTAACCATTTATTTGAGAACTCTCCTTCTAAACAATTAATTTTTTCTTTTGAAATAATCTTATTTGCATATTGTAATATGGCTAGTCTAGGTAATCTCCTACTTATGAATTAAAACTACTTTTCATGGAAATTATATATTGAGGATATACAAGAAGTAGGGACTTTACTAGGTTACCATGGAAATAGAATTATTCCTCTTAATTCCCCCCCTTGTCGCTTGTTCATAGTGATTTTTGTGATTCTCTTCCTTCTACTTATTTCTATAGCTTCAATTACTTAAATTTTATTGATAGATTCTCCAGAGACACCGAGATTTATTTTTTAAAACTTAAGAGTGAGCTTTTTGGCTTACATGTTCTTGTAGAAAAACAATTAGGACATCAACTTTAGAAGTTAGGAGTATATAATGGAAGTGAATATGTTAACAAAAAAAATAGGCACTTTTATTACCAACTCTATTAAAATTTAAATACCCCTATTTTTCCTCAAAAGTGATGTAATCCTATTTGAATTAGGTCTCTAGGTCAGTATTGAAGTCTAGTCTAGGTGGCAGACCGTTGTAACAAAGATCTATTGGTAGCCTTTCATACATCTTCCACCAGCAAAATAACTTAAAACACAAAAAGAGTTATCCATTTGCAATATAAATTTGATCTTGAGTATTCATTTGTTTTATTTGAGAGAGCCCTCTCTAACTAGAAGGGCTAACTTTCAGTCCAAAGTGATTTGAAATAGTTACATAAGGTTGATCATTGAACAACCCAATTGGTTCCAGCTTAGTGATAACGTATTCTTCTCTCTTTTAGATCAGTTTTCAAAGGCTTGTGATCTAAAAATATTTATAGAAACTTCCAAGGATCTAACAAGGTTTCCTCCTTCCTTAGTGGTGAATGATACTTGGGATCTAATACTTCTTTCGGGAGGAAACCTTGTTAGATGTAAATTGGTGCATAGAACTAGGTGTTCATTAGATGGAAGTGTTGAAAGACATAACACTTATATAGTTGATAAAATTTTCTCAACTAAAAGGGGTTGATTAGAATAAAACTTTTTCCCTTATAGCAAAAATTAATTCCCTTTTTACTGTTCTAGCCCTTATTATTTCATATAAATTGTAGGTCCATTAAATGAACATTAAATCCACCTTCTTGCATGGGGATTGCAAGAACAAATTTACTTGGAATAACCTCCTAACTATATTCAAAATGACTATATTTGTTTACCACCTAAAGAAATCTCTCTAGGACTTAAGTAAGATCCTCATGTTTGGAATGCTAAAATGAACAACTTTCTTCTTAATACTTACTTTTATATATGCAATTATAACTACAATGCCTATACCAAGAAAGTAGTAACCATGTCATAATAATTGTTCTTTATGTTGATGACTTTATACTCATTGGTTGTGACCCTAAATTTTTAGCCCTTGTGAAATCTAGCCTTAAAAAGAAATTTGAAAATGGCAGGCTTAAGTACTGGAACCTCTACAAAGGTTCGACTTGAAAACATAGTTTTTCCTCAGGTTTCTCCACTGGTTCTATGTCCATCTTGGATAACCTACAGTTCAATATCCTTCTTTTCATTTTTTATATCCCCTCTTGGATAACCATAATATCTTGAAATGGAGCTAGCCAACTCAAATATAGTATTGCAAATCCCTAGCTAAGTTAGATGAGGATTACATATGGTCTTGAATGAGCATTTGGAATCTTTAGATATATATCTAAAGAGTCTAAAAGCTCATTCAAGACCATATGTAATACATAGCATACTCATATAATATATAAAACTTTAATCCATGTGCTTAACCTTAACATTGACACAAATGGAATACAATTTTACTCACTGCTTTATAATAGAAAAATATGCAGATGAATATTCCCCACATATCCGAAGTCAAAAGGGATAGATTAAAAAGGGATGCTTCGGTCATCTATAAAAGATAAATTAAATAAGCATGACATATTAAAGTAATGTAAATTAGATATGCGTACCAATTATGTTCATATAACACAACAAATAGATGATTCAATACAAATGTCACATAGAAGTCATATTTATCTCATGGGCCTTTAACTTAAATTATATATCTAGCATAATACATTAAGCTATAGGAGATAAATCAAAGAAGCATTTGAATGTAAATTAAAAATGTGTAATAATTATGTCCTCATTTAATATGTGCAATATGTTTGGTTGAATCCACATGAAAAACAAGACTCCCAACCATGAGAAGAGGAAATTGCATCCTATTTCTCCCCCCTAGCACAATTACCAGTACAGTTAGAATTTAACAGCCCCAAATTGGATTTTACTCTCAGGTACTGGAACCTCTACAAAGGTTCGACCTGGAAACATAGTTTTTCCTTAGGTTTCTCCATTGGTTCTATGTCCAACTTGGATAACCTACAGTTCAATATCCTTCTTTTCATTTTTTATATCCCCTCTTGGATAACCATAATATCTTGAAATGGAGCTAGCAAACTCAAATATAGTATTGCAAATCCCTGGCTAAGTTAGATGAGGATTACATATGGTCTTGAATGAGCATTTGGACTCTTTAGATATGCATACCAATTATGTTCATATAACACAATGTTGGAGAAAATGACTATTTATTTCATGTGTAATTAGATTAGTGATTTCATGTGTTAGGGTTGTGGATTCAGGCATTGAAACAACACACCATGATATTTCAAATTTAAAAATGAGGGTTTGAGTCCTAGGTAGCTTAGAATCCTACTTGTTTTCAAAATAAGGATGCACTCCCATTTGATTCTCATGAATAGGTTGTAATCATGAGGCTCTCGCTCAAGAGTGGACCTTCGCAAAATCTTGTGACGTCTTGTCACAAACAAAACCATCAAACTGAAAACACATCATTTTCTCCTTCAAAGAAAAAAAAAATTCACATCATGTGAATATGTCCATGTACTCTTACATATTGGTGTACAAAACCATCAACCAAACACAAGTTGACAAAACATGCCTTTTCAAACAACTGACTCTTAAGTCAAATAATAGAGCTCATGTACAAATTTCCATATTTGTTGGATTTAAGTGTGTCTAACATAACTCTACTTTCAACATCTTGCTTCATGCAACATGCACCATACTTTGAATTTGCAAAGAAATTCATGAAACATCAAAATACATGCTAGGCCTTAATTGGATAAGAAATCTAACCATCTGTCAGCAAACCATTTCAATGGAGCTTCTTTTTCTTTCAACTATGTTGAATTTAGTTTTTAGTTATATTTTTAATGTTGGAGAAAATAACTATTTATTTCATGTGTAATTAGATTAGTGATTTCATGTGTTAGGGTTGTGGATTCAGGCATTGAAACAACACACCATGATATTTCAAATTTAAAAATGATGTTTTGAGTCCTAGGTAGCTTAGAATCCTACTTGTTTTCAAAATAAGGATGCACTCCCATTTGATTCTCACGAATAGGTTGTAATCATGAGGCTCTCGCTCAAGAGTGGACATTCGCAAAATCTTGTGACGTCTTGTCACAAACAAAACCATCAAACTGAAAACACATCATTTTTCTCCTTCAAAGAAAAAAAAATTCACATCATGTGAATATGTCCATGTGCTCTTACATATTGGTGTACAAAACCATCAACCAAACACAAGTTGACAAAACATGCCTCTTCAAACAACTGACTCTTAAGTCAAATAATAGAGCTCATGTAAAAAATTCCATATTTGTTGCATTTAAGTGTGTCTAACATAACTCTACTTTCAACATCTTGCTTCATGCAACATGCACCATACTTTGAATTTGCAAAGAAATTCATGAAACATCAAAATACATGCTAGGCCTTAATTGGATAAGAAATCTTTAACCATTTGTTAGCAAACCATTTCAATGGTGCTTCTTTTTCTTTCAACTATGTTGAATTTAGTTTTTATTTATATTTTTAATGTTGGAAAAAATAACTATTTATTTCAGGTGTAATTAGATTAGTGATTTCATGTGTTAGGGTTGTGGATTCAGGCATTGAAACAACACCATTATATTTCAAATTTAAAAATGATGGTTTGAGTCCTAGGTAGCTTAGAATCCTACTTGTTTTCAAAATAAGGATGCACTTCCATTTGATTCTCACGGATAGGTTGTAATCATGAGGCTCTCGCTAAAGAGTGGACCTACGCAAAATCTTGTGACGTCTTGTCACAAGCAAAACCATCAAACTGAAAACACATCATTTTTCTCCTTCAAAGAAAAAAAAAATTCACATCATGTGAATATGTCCATGTACTCTTACATATTGGTGTACAAAACCATCAACCAAACACAAGTTGACAAAACATGCCTCTTCAAACAACTGAATCTTAAGTCAAACAATAGAGCTCATGTACAAATTTCCATATTTGTTGCATTTAAGTGTGTCAACATAACTCTACTTTCAACATCTTGCTTCATGCAACATGCACCATACTTTGAATTTGCAAAGAAATTCATGAAACATCAAAATACATGCTAGGCCTTAAGTGGATAAGAAATCTTTAACCATTTGTCAGCAAACCATTTCAATGGCGCTTCTTTTTCTTTCAACTATGTTGAATTTAGTTTTTAGTTATATTTTTAATGTTGGAGAAAATAACTATTTATTTCATGTGTAATTAGATTAGTGATTTCATGTGTTAGGGTTGTGGATTCAGGCATTGAAACAACACCATTATATTTCAAATTTAAAAATGATGGTTTGAGTCCTGGGTAGCTTAGAATCCTACTTGTTTTCAAAATAAGGATGCACTCCCATTTGATTCTCACGGATAGGTTGTAATCATGAGGCTCTCGCTCAAGAGTGGACCTTCGCAAAATCTTGTGACGTCTTGTCACAAACAAAACCATCAAACTGAAAACACTTCATTTTCTCCTTCAAAGAAAAAAAAATTCACATCATGTGAATATGTCCATGTACTCTTACATATTGGTGTACAAAACCATCAACCAAACTGGTTAAACAAAACATATACTAAACAAGTTTGACTCTTAAATTAGTCAATATAATAGAGGAGCTCATGTACAATTATCTTTATTTGTTGCATTTAAATGTAATGACCTAACTCTCTGAACATCTTTCTTCATGCAACCTTCTCTTTATTGATTTGCAAAGAAATTCATGAAACATCAAAATAATACTGGAGCATCTTAATTGGATAAAAATCTAATATCTTATTAATAAACCATTCAGCTGGCGCTTCTCACCAGTTGCCGCCTTCATCATGTGAATCATCTTGACCTTCATAGATTATGAAATCCTCTTTTCCATTCTTCTTTTCATTTTTTATATCCCCTCTTGGATAACCATAATATCTTGAAATGGAGCTAGCCAACTCAAATATAGTATTGCAAATCCCTGGCTAAGTTAGATGAGGATTACATATGGTCTTGAATGAGCATTTGGACTCTTTAGATATGCGTACCAATTTTGTTCATATAACACAACAAATGGATGATTTAATTTACAAATGTCACATAGAAGTCATATTTATCTCATGGGCCTTCAACTTAAATTATATAATTGTTTGACCCCCAGAAATGTCATTCAATACCTCAAAATGACTCCAAAAGGTTTTAGACCTGAATTCTCCACCCCCCATTAAAATGATTCTACAAGTTGATTCTTTCAGTTTTTTCACTCTATAAGCATCAACGTACGATTATGCATGATGGAGAATCTCTAGCGCTTTCCCTTGTTAATATATTTAATAATCTCAATATTTATTTAAAAGTATCAATAGTATTTCAACCATGAGATTTGAACAAAAAGGTTTTAGACCTAAATTTTCCACCCCCCATTAAAATGACCCTACAAGTTGATTCTTTCAGTTTTTTCACTCTATAAGCATCAACGTACGATTATGCATGATGGAGAATCTCTAGCGCTTTCCCTTGTTAATATATTTAATAATCTCAATATTTATTTAAAAGTATCAATAGTATTTCAACCATGAGATTTGAACAATGTGATGTCGTTGAAATACTATTGATACTTTTAAATAAATATTGAGATTATTAAATATATTAACAAGGGAAAGCGCTAGATATTCTCCATCATGCATAATCGTACGTTGGATTTGGTGATAATTGTCTCCATATTTTGGCTTTCTGACTCGCAAAACATAATTATTTTACAAGGGAGGGAAGGAGGTGTCACACCTCCAAATTTTATTTTTCTTTAGAATAATGAGCTCAGGGATTTAATATCATTCCCTTTTTGTAAAGTTGACTCCATTAACTAATATTTCTTTCTTAGTAAAGGTATCGATCTTTCAACCTGTATATGTTCCATTTCTATCTCTACATACTTATAAATGATCACTACCCTTTGTAGTTGTTCAACACCTACAGATGAAGATTGATACACATAAAGATTAACATAGAGTCTAAGGTTGTATTTATCCACCATACCATTATTATAATGATCCTGGATGTCATCTTTAGTATACATATATATATTACCTTTAATAGACATAGATATGTCCCCTTTAATATCCACATATATATTACCCATAGCATAGGTCGATAGGTCACCTTTAATATACATATATACCTCTACTATACATGTATGTCACAAATAGAGATCCTATTTAACATGGTTACTAAACTTTCATTTTAATATAACGGATCCATCTATATCTATATCCTATGAAATATAGATATATATATAACGCCCCTCATTAAAATCCTCGGTCGACATATACCGACCGACTCTTTCTTGACCTATATGAACTATAACCATAACTCGGTATCATAGATACATAAAATGCCTTATATGTGTTTTCGTTTGGCGTGTGTCTAACCCCATGCATTAACTTTGGTTTTTTTCGTGTAGGGTGGATTTCCGGGTTGCACTCTAGGTGTTAATCAGCTGAGTAGTCTGCGCGGCCAACGACGCTGCGATTTCTTCGCGATCTCCCAACCTCGACGTGCGAGATGTAGAAGTGAACGTGACTCGTTCTACGGCTAACATGTTTGTGGATAGGTGCAGGAGGTTGATTGTTCGTTCGTGTGGGTGGATTTGGGAAATTTCCCGATCGGCGCCCCTACTTGTGCGCTTGTGAGTGTATTCAAGCGTCTGATCGATTACGATTCTTTGTAGTAAATCACGGGAGTAGAGTTCAGCTTTGGCACCCATGTGCCATACTTAAGATTTTTAAACCGGAAGAGACAGCGCGACCACGAAGTGGTACTGCCGATCTGAGGGTTCGGACAAGTAAATCCCTTACAGGATTTGTATAACCCTAGATTGATGTCTCTTAGGGTTAGCGTGCTAATCTGATACGCTAAACCAGTAGGAAACCTCCGCGTTTTCCTTTATAATCTCGAGGTACGTACTCGGCGGTTTACTATGACTAATCCCAGCGCTGTCACATTTCTATTTCATCTTCTCCGTTGGGGTTTCTATATCATACCTTCCTCCTTCGGCTTTTCTAATTTACAGGGTTCCCCAATCGGTGGTGGTGCACGACAAGGTCGACTGTGGCAGTTATGAGTGGAGAAGGGATTCTACTCGTGACTGTAAATCGAATGACGGGTGCACAAGGTTAGGCACAGGCCGAAAGTGGATATATTTGATTCATATCGTGATTATCCTCAATGCCTCTTTACTATCCTTCTGCAGAATTTGGTTTATATATATATTTTCGTGGTTATGTGACTACGCTGAGGGTTTTAGTTCTTGAATATATGTTTTCTCTATCTGTGTTTACAGTTACCCTTTTCTCGTTTGACAATGTTGCATAACCGAACGATCTGTTGTTCAGATCGCGAGGAGAACCAACCCCCAGCCGATCCTAACCTTAGCCGCATCTACGATTGCACCTGCACTGGAGCAGTACGGTTCATATATATGTATCAGGAGTTTATTGCAGAGGTAAATGTTATTCTGGTTATGGCTGTGACCATCCTAGTGCGCTTCGGTTGTTTCTGGTGAATTATCCATACTCGGGAGTCGATAGTCATACTTAATTTGCAATTGTTGGCTTTTATGATTTTGTTATATTACCCTAACTAGATTCAGGGAGAACGAAGGGTTAAAACTTTGTGAAATGGTTTTCCAGGCAATGCACACACCACAGGAATGGCTATTACTGGCCAATCGAACGTGTAATAGGCTCGACGAGGGCCGCAGCCTTGATTATTTTTCCTCAGACAGAGACGTCCATTTGTTTGACTTCTTCTCTGCGTCGTATTCAAAACAATGACTTTACATAATTTGCATAATCCTATTTTCATATGTCACTTTTCTCGGAACCTGCTAGCGACAGCAGTAACTATATCATCCCACGGCATCGTTGTTTTTATTTTTTTTGCTAACATATATCTATTGCCGGAATTTCTGTATTGCAGGAAATATTGGAGGCGAGTTATCCTTAACTATCGATAGAGCGGTGACCTGTGAAACTGAAATGATTAACTCAGCCCTCGGCGGTTATGCAGTTTGGTTTATAACCCTAACCGCTTTATTTATGTTACTGTGCGTTCGTCCCGCTTGACATACAAATGATTTATTGGTGCTTTTAATCTTCCCGCTTTGTCCTATCTATATATGTTCAACTATATATATATATATCTAACCATCGCACTTAATATCATTATTACGCACATCTTGTTTATATTGATCTAATCCGTGAGACAGATAACAAGTCATATTTAGATAGCAGTTATTCCATTGTTTACGTATGTCGTTTAATATCAGATTTACATTGATTCCGTCAGTGAGACGGATAACTGGTTACGTATATCTCTAAGACGCATTAAAATTTTCGACTCATAAGTACGAAGTTTGGTATTACTCTAATCTTGGTAATATACATATATAATTTGGATGCATCGATGTATAGATATTCGAGGTTCGATTTAAATGAAGCGCCAGATCTATATTAACTTTATGATAATAATGTTTATTGCAAAGTTTAGAGATGAGGGTATAATGCTCCCATTCTCCCATTTTATAATTGTTATCACCCTGCTGTAACATAGATTTACTGGTGATTTAATAACTCATTTTATGAATATCATCACACTACGGTAACACAGATTTCTTTGTGATTTGATAATAAATCAAGATACACAATCCAAAGTCCTTACTCTAATTGTTATATTTTCCTTTACTCTAATTGTTATATTTTTCTTTAGAGTTATACTAATTATGTCCTTACTAGGGCTGGAAGAAAGATCAAGATTTATAAATTAAGCCATTTGTTGTACTACTTGTTTTTCAGGAGTAAGGATAGACTGAAAAATGTGACATACATAAATTGATAACTGTTGTATCCATCATATAGAGTAGAAATATAATTTTCTGCTATTCTAATAAATGTCATATCCCCAATATCTTGTTTTCAGCTGGAGGAAAATTATACTATGTAACTTTTAGTAATAATAGTTCTCTAACCTACTCATAAGTTTATAATATCACATTAGTATCTGAGAGGGATAAGACAATAATTAGTCATCTGTGGAGACTAAGAAACTTCAGATTTAAACCAACCTTGGTTTAGAAATTCTGGAGTTTCTACTCTATGGTTTTTTTTTTTGGTCTACAACTACACCAAATCTGGAAGGTGAATGCCTCAGGCTAGATTCTGGTAAATGTAGTGCCAATTTTTCTTATTCCCAGCTAATTTAAATTTTTTTATATGTAGCCAATTCATACTGTAATAAAACATAGTAACAAGGATTTCAGAACATACCATACAATCTGCAAAATGACCAACCTCCCAACCTTAGAATCCTCTTTATCTCCCAGGATTCACCCCCGAGCAGAGATCACCTCCTAGCACTGATCAACCTCTGATCAGCCTAGGAGCAGCTTATTTAAGCTCAAAATTCCCCAAAGCATGTTTCTAATTCTGCGTCCAGAATAGCAGGATGCTTTCTTTCCTGTTTAGCCTAAGCTTCCCATCTTGGGATTCTTTAAAGCTGCTTTAAGCTTTTCCTCAGCTTTTCCAGCTTTTTCTCACCTCTTCCCAACTACTCCTCTTCATTGGGGAAAATTTAGATTCCTCCTCAAATCTAAATAAATTTCTTTCAAGGACTTTTGAAAGATTCTTGGGGATTTATTGCCTTATCCAGCCTCATGGATTTGGCAAGTGATCTCAAATTCTCTTTTTGGTCAAAATGCACAATCATTTTATTTATTTCCTCAAATAAAATATGCAAATACATTCACACCATAGTCATCCCTTGGGGTCCACCCCCTTAGGATTAAAATTCAAATGTCTAACTTTTTAAAAATTCAACACACAAATTGGGGGTGTTACATATTCCCCCTCTGCAAATAAACACCGTCCTCGGTGTTGTTATTCAACTACTAAGTTCAGTTAAACAAAAATGGATATTTCTCCATCATTTCAGCTTCCCTTTCCCAGGTGGCTTCTTCAGCAGTAAAGTGCTTCCACTGCACCTTTACTCTGATCACTGTTCTGTTTCTCAATTCAATTTCTTCCCGCTCCAATATTTGAAGCGGTTCTGGCAGAAACTCCCCTTCTGGTTCCACCTGTACAACATTCCAATCAACTATGTGAGAAGCATCATGCACATATCTTTTTAATAATGAAACATGAAATACATTATGCACTTTAACATGGGGTGGTAAGGCCAACTTGTACGCCACTGGTCCCACCCTTTCTAACATCTCAAAAGGCCCACAATATCTAGGAGCCAGTTTTGCACAACTCCCTGCATAAAGTGTACTCTTTTTGGGTTTAATGCGCAAATACACATGATCCCCCACTTTGAATTCTCGGTGCACCCTTTTCTTATCAGCATAGCTCTTCTGTCGGTCTTGTGCTGTCTTAATGTTTCTCTGTATTTGTTCAACAATTCTTTCCATCTCCTGTAGTGCATCTGGTCCCAATACCAGTTTATCCTCTGGTTGACTCCAACTCAAGGGAGTGCGGCACCTCCTCCCATAGAGTGCCTCAAACGGACTCATTTTGATAGAGGATTGGTAGCTATTATTATAGTCAAACTCAGCTAAATGCAGATACTCTTCCCACTTTGATGGCCTATCCATCACGTACATTCTTAGCATATCTTCTAAAATTTGATTTGTCCTTTCTGTTTGCCCATCAGTTTGAGGGTGATAGGCAGTGCTAAAATTCAGCTTAGTACCCATTCCTGCAAACAATCCTTTCCAAAATGCTGCTATAAACTTAGCATCTCGATCCGAGACAATCACCTTGGGAACTCCATGAAGCCTTACTACTTATTTTAGGAAAACATTTGCTACCTGAGCTGTTCCAAAGGTAGATTTTACTGGTATAAAGTGAGCAGCTTTGGTTAAAGTGTCTACTACTACCATTACTGAATCATGTTGGTATTTGGTTTTTGGTAATCCTGTTATAAAATCCATGGAGACTGTGTCCCATTTCCATTCTGCAATTGGCAGAGGATTTAACAGCCTTGCTGGGTGTTGATGCTCAACTTTGACCAGTTGACATTCCATACACTTACTCAGATACTCCGCCACATCTTTCTTCATTCCTGGCCAGAACAACTTCTTTTTCAAGGCTGTTAACATCTTCTGGTATCCTGGATGTCCTGCATAAGGTTGCTTGTGATATTCATCTAGAATTTCTCTTTTCAATGATTCTATATTTGGAATATACAACCTGTTTTTGAAATAGAGAAGCCCTTTTTGGTTTTTTAGTGAAATCAATTTTATCCTTTCTCTGTAGTTGCACCAAGAGTGCTTCATAGTTGGGATCTTGATTTGCTGCTTTTACCACCAATTCCTCTATCTCCATCTGGGCACTACTCCCAATGCTGTTTAAATGTTGACAAGCATTTCTACTTAAGGCATCAGCAACTTTATTTTCTTTTCCCTTGATATGTTTTATGTCCATATCAAATTCACTTAGAAAAGACAGCCACCTGGCTTGTCTTGCATTCAAGTCAGCTTGGGAAAAAAAATATTTGAGGCTGATATGATCAGTCATCAATGTGAACTTTTTTCCCAACAAATAGTGCCTCCACATTTTTAAAGCATGAATAACAGCTGCAAATTCCAAATCATATGCACTATAATTCTGTTCATGAGTTTTCAATTTCCTAGACTCATAGGCAATCACTGAATTGTCTTGCAACCAGACTCCTCCTAGCCCTTCTCTGCAAGCATCTGTACATACCACAAACTCTTTATCAAGATCAACAATTTTTAATATAGGAGCTGAAATAAGTTTCTGTTTCAATTGTTCGAAACTGTTTTGACATTTCTCAGTCCATACGAACTTAACACCCTTCCTTTGTAATGAGGTTATGGGATTTGCTATCGCAGAAAATCTCTCCACAAATCTGCGATAATAACCTGCAATTCCCATAAATGATCTTACTGCTGAAACATCAGTGGGGACTGGCCATTCTTTAATTGCTTTTATCTTTTCAGGGTCATCTGCCAACCCTTTTTCAGAAATTATATGCCCCAAATATTGAATTTTATCTTTATAAAATTCACATTTACTGAACTTGGCATATAGCTGATTTTCTTTCAGAGTTTGCAACACTATTCTCAGGTGTTCCTTATGTTCTTCCTCATTTTTGGAGTAAACTAAGATATCATCTATGAACACAAGAACAAATTTGTCCAAATACTTATTCAACACACTGTTCATCAGACACATAAATGTGGCAGGGGCATTTGTCAAACCAAAAGGTAGGACTACAAATTTGTAATGCCCATACCTGGTTCGAAATGCGGTTTTGCAGATGTCTTCTTCTTTAATTCTAAGCTGGTGATACCCAGTCCTTAAGTCTATCTTGGAGAAGACTGAAGCTCCTCTCACTTGATCAAAAAGATCATCAATTCTAGGAAGTGGATATCGATTCTTAATGGTCAACTTGTTCAGTTGACGATAGTCAATGCACATCCTAAAAGTTCCATCCTTCTTTTTGACAAACAAAACAGGTGCCCCCCATGGAGACACACTGGGTCTAATGTAACCCTTATCCAATAATTCTTGGAGCTGCATCTTTAGCTCCATCAATTCTGGTGGACTCATCCGATAAGGAGCTCGGGAAATAGGTGTAGCTCCCGGCACCAGATCTATAGAAAAATCAATTTCTCTCTTGGGGGGGAGATGAGGAATTTCTTTGGGAAAGACTTCCTTAAATTCTCTTATAACTGGTATAGCATCCAACAACTCTTCCTCAGTTTGCTGTTCTATTTCTTCTACATGCACTGCATAGACTTGGTATCCTTTTCTAGCTGTTCTTTTCAATTGTAAGGCTGATATTTGTCTTACAGAAATGGACTTTGGTTTTCCTTTTAATGTAAAAGGTTTCCCTTCTTCATTCACACAATGCAAGGTTTTATCCCAGCAATTCATTAGAGCTTTCTTTTTTTCTAGCCAATCCATTCCTATCAACATATCATAGGATCCTAATGGCAATATGTTCAAGTTTACTTCGGTTGAAAAACCATTTAATTGTATCGCTGTTTTGGGCAACTTATGTGTGACTTTTCTCTTAGTTCCCGTGGCCAGCTGTACCAACCATGACTGCTGAACATTTTCAGGTTTAATTTTACATTTTTCTACAATTCCAGGACTAATGTAACTCAAAGAAGCACCTGGATCAATCAAAACAGTAACAGGTAGGTCAGAAATCTTACCCTCCATTTCCACCATTGTTTCTTGATGTTCTGCTTGTCGATTTTCCAGGGCTGCACTGATGGTTGGTATGTTTCTGGCTATGTCATTGACTGTTGTTGCCTCTCGCTCTCTTCTGATCACATGAATATTTCGATGGGGGAAGTCTCTCATCATATGGGGTTCTCCACATCCCCAACATTTCAGAGGTTCCTTCATTCTGACTGTCCCTTCCTTTCTATTGTTCCCTTCTACTGGTTTTGAAGCCACTTGGGACTGAGCAGTTTGACTTTCTTTTGGTTTGCTGAACTTTTTCCTTTGATGATATCTACCAAAATTCCTTAAATATGCTGGTTTTGGTCTCTTTCCTTTGAACTCAACCTTATTCGTCCAGCTCTTCCCTTGTTCAGCTTTACCTTTAAACTGCTGATAGCATAGTCTTGCTTTTCGAACAGCTTCATCCATGGTCTTTGGGTCGTCAAACTAAATTTTCTCTTTATACACAGTAGGCAAACAGTTTAAAAACCTTTGCACCTTTGTCTTTTCTTCCCTAATGTAAGGAACATACCTCAGTAAATTAGTAAACTTAGTGACAAACTCATCAATAGTGAGTTGTCCTAGCCTAAGTTCATGGAACTCTTTCGCTTTATCGTCATAATATCGTTCATTCAAATAACGACTTTTGAACTTAGTATGAAAATATTCCCAAGTAACTGTCTTTTCATCAATGGCATGCACCATTTTTGTCCCTTCCCACCACAGTGTAGCTTTTCCTTGTAGCTGAATACACAGCTAATCTAGCGTTCAGATTGCTCTCATATTCATAGACTTGGAAATACTTGATCCTGTTCAGCAACCAAGCTTCAGCATCCTCCTCCTTTTCCCCATCATAGGAAGGAGGTTTGATCTTTCTAAATTCTCCCTGCAACTCTCTTTTCTGTTTATGCTGCTGTCTAGCAGCCTCATCCTCATCAGACTCATCCATCTTTCTCTTTCCGGAACTTTCGCCTTCCTGGCTGTTTCGGGAAGTTAATTCCCTGATGAGCTTTTCCTGCTCCTTACTGGCTGATGACAACACGTCATTCTGGCTTCTCAGTTCAGCCAAATCTCGTTGCATCCTGTGCAACATCGCCATTATCGGGGCATTGGGATCTCGAGTAGAAAACTCATTATGCAGATCCACATAAATCCCTTCACCTTCAGCCATTTCAACTGTATACACTTACAACACAGATTAGCAATTTTTTTATACATTTCAGAAAAAAAAAAAAAAAAAAACAAAATATGTAATAAGCAGTGAGCACAAAATGACAGCCCAAATTGTTGTAACTAGTGCTCCGATACCATTTGTCACACCTCCAAATTTTTTTTTTCTTTAGAATAATGAGCTCAGGGATTTAATATCATTCCCTTTTTGTAAAGTTGACTCCATTAACTAATATTTCTTTCTTAGTAAAGGTATCGATCTTTCAACCTGTATATGTTCCATTTCTATCTCTACATACTTATAAATGATCACTACCCTTTGTAGTTGTTCAACACCTACAGATGAAGATTGATACACATAAAGATTAACATAGAGTCTAAGGTTGTATTTATCCACCATACCATTATTATAGTGATCCTGGATGTCATCTTTAGTATACATATATATATTACCTTTAATAGACATAGATATGTCCTCTTTAATATCCACATATATATTACCCATAGCATAGGTCGATAGGTCACCTTTAATATACATATATATGTCATATATGCTATAATTAATATACATATATACCTTTACTATACATGTATGTCACAAATAGAGATCCTATTTAACATGGTTACTAAACTTTCGTTTTAATATACGGATCCACCTATATCTATATTCTATGAAATATAGATATATATATATAACGCCCCTCATTAACATCCTCAGTCGACATATACCGACCGACTCTTTCTTGACCTATATGAACTATAACCATAACTCGGTATCATAGATACATAGAATGCCTTATATGTGTTTTCGTTTGGCGTGTGTCTAACCCCATGCATTAACTTTGGTTTTTTTCGTGCCGGGTGGAACGCAGGTTGCACTCTAGACATTCGTCAACAGTAGTACGCGACTGCGGCGCTGCGATTTCTTCCGCGATCTCCCAACCTCGTTTCGTGCAGATGTAGAAGTGAACGTGACGCGTTTTACTGGCTAACCTGTGGATAGGTGCAGGAGGTTGATTGTTCGTTCGTGTGGGTGGATTTGGGAAATTTCCCGATCGGCGCCCCTACTTGTGCGCTTGACGAGTGTCAGTAGCGTCTACAGGTCGATTACCTGATTGCTGTAGTAAGTATCGGGAGTATGGTTCAACCTGGCACCCGCCGGCACCATACTTAAGATTTTTAAACCGGAAGAGACAGCGCGACCACGAAGTGGTACTGCCGATCTGAGGGTTCGGACAAGTAAATCCCTTACAGGATTTGTATAACCCTAGATTGATGTCTCTTAGGGTTAGCGTGCTAATCTGATACGCTAAACCAGTAGGAAACCTCCGCGTTTTCCTTTATAATCTCGAGGTACGTACTCGGCGGTTTACTATGACTAATCCCAGCGCTGTCACATTTCTATTTCATCTTCTCCGTTGGGGTTTCTATATCATACCTTCCTCCTTCGGCTTTTCTAATTTACAGGGTTCCCCAATCAGTGGTGGTGCACGACAAGGTCGACTGTGGCAGTTATGAGTGGAGAAGGGATTCTACTCGTGACTGTAAATCGAATGACAGGTGCACAAGGTTAGGCACAGGCCGAAAGTGGATATATTTGATTCATATCGCGATTATCCTCAATGCCTCTTTACTATCCTTCTGCAGAATTTGGTTTATATATATATTTTCGTGGTTATGTGACTACGCTGAGGGTTTCAGTTCTTGAATATATGTTTTCTCTATCTGTGTTTACAGTTACCCTCTTCTCGTTTGACAATGTTGCATAACCGAACAATCTGTTGTTCAGATCGCGAGGAGAACCAACCCCCGGCCGATCCTAACCTTAGCCGCATCTACGATTGCACCTGCACTGGAGCAGTTCGGTTCATATATATGTATCAGGAGTTTATTGCAGAGGTAAATGTTATTCTGGTTATGGCTGTGACCATCCTAGTGCGCTTCGGTTGTTTCTGGTGAATTATCCATACTCGGGAGTCGATAGTCATACTTAATTTGCAATTGTTGGCTTTTATGATTTTGTTATATTACCCTAACTAGATTCAGGGAGAACGAAGGGTTAAAACTTTGTGAAATTGTTTTCCAGGCAATGCACACACCACAGGAATGGCTATTACTGGCTAATCGAACGTGTAACAGGCTCGACGAGGGCCGCAGCCTTGATTATTTTTCCTCGGACAGAGACGTCCATTTGTTTGACTTCTTCTCTGCGTCGTATTCAAAACAATGATATTACAGAATTTGCATAATCCTATTTTCATATGTCACTTTTCTCGGAACCTGCTAGCGACAGCAGTAATTATATCATCCCACGGCATCGTTGTTTTTATTTTTTTGCTAACATATATCTATTGCCGGAATTTCTGTATTGCAGGAAAGATTGGAGGCGAGTTATCCTTAGCTATCGATAGAGCGGTGACCTGTGAAACTGAAATGATTAACTCAGCCCTCGGCGGTTATGCAGTTTGGTTTATAACCCTAACCGCTTTATTTATGTTACTGTGCGTTCGTCCCGCTTGACATACAAATGATTTATTGGTGCTTTTAATCTTCCCGCTTTGTCCTATCTATATATGTTCAACTATATATATATATATCTAACCATCGCACTTAATATCATTATTACGCACATCTTGTTTATATTGATCTAATCCGTGAGACAGATAACAAGTCATATTTAGATAGCAGTTATTCCATTGTTTACGTATGTCGTTTAATATCAGATTTACATTGATTCCGTCAGTGAGACGGATAACTGGTTACGTATATCTCTAAGACGCATTAAAATTTTCGACTCATAAGTACGAAGTTTGGTATTACTCTAATCTTGGTAATATACATATATAATTGATACCGATGTATAGATATTCAGGTTCGATTTAAATGAAGCGCGCATCTATATTAACTTTATGATAATAATGTTTATCGCAAAGTTTAGAGATGAGGGTATAATGCTCCCATTCTCCCATTTTATAATTGTTATCTATCTCCATTAGATTTATCGGTGATTTAATAACTAATTTTATGAATATCATCACACTAATGCGTAACAATGCATTTTCAGGATTTGATAATAAATCAAGATACACAATCCAAAGTCCTTACTCTAATTGTTATATTTTCCTTTACTCTAATTGTTATATTTTTCTTTAGAGTTATACTAATTATGTACTTACTGGTGCTGGAATAAAGGTCAGAGTTTATAAATTAAGCCATTTGATGTACTAATTTTTTTCCAGGAGTAAGGATAGATTTAGAAATGTGATATACATAAATTGATAGATGTTGTATCCATCAGATAGAGTAGAAGTATAACTTCCCATTTAATGTCATAATCCAATATCTTGTTTTCCTCTGGATATAGTTATACCATGTAACTTTAGTAATATTGGTTTTCTAACCTACTCATATAATATCACATTAGTATCTAAGAGGAACAAAACAGTAATTATTCATTCATGGAGACTAAGAAACTTCAGATTTAAACCAACCTTGGTTTAGAAATTCTGGAGTTTCTACTCTATGGTTTTTTTTTTTTTTGGTCTACAACTACACCAAATCTAGAAGGTGAATGCCTCAGGCCATATTCTGGTAAATGTAGTGCCAATTTTTCTTATTCCCAGCTAATTTAAATTTTTTTATATGTAGCCAATTCATACTGTAATAAAACATAGTAACAAGGATTTCAGAACATACCATACAATCTGCAAAATGACCAACCTCCCAACCTTAGAATCCTCTTTATCTCCCAGGATTCACCCCCGAGCAGAGATCACCTCCTAGCACAGATCAACCTCTAATCTGTCTAGGAGCAGCTTATTTAAGCTCAAAATTCCCCAAAGCATGTTTCTAATTCTCCGTCCAGAATAGCAGAATGCTTTCTTTCCTGTTTAGCCTAGGCTTCCCATCTTGGGGTTCTTTAAAGCTGCTTTAAGCTTTTCCTCAGCTTTTCCAGCTTTTTCTCACCTCTTCCCAACTACTCCTCTTCATTGGGAAAATTTAGATTCCTCCTCAAATCTAAATAAATTTCTTTCAAGGATTTTTGAAAGATTTTTGGGGATTTGTTGCCTTATCCATCCTCATGGATTTGGCAAGTGATCTCAAATTCTCTTTTTTGGTCAAAATGCACAATCATTTTATTTATTTCCTCAAAATAAAATATGCAAATACATTCATACCATCCTCATCCCTTGGGGTCCACCCCCTTAGGATTAAAATTCAAATGTCTAACTTTTTAAAAATTCAACACACAAATTGGGGGTGTTACAGGAGGGATGATCACATTGACTTGCTTGATGACATGTCTATGAAGATTAACTACTTCTTGCCAATTCCTTGGGTTTATAATATTACACCACTAGGATTATTAGTTATTTTGGATTATAATATTAATAATACCTTTGTATATTTGTAAGAGATATACACTTATTATAAATAGTAATAAAATACTAGTATTATGTTATATTTTAATTTTAGTATATTTTTAATTATAACTATTAATGTATTGAAAAAATTTAACAATATTTTATTATTTTATATTTTATTATCAATATATATATATATATATATATATATATATATATATATATATATTATTTTAATATATAGTATTAATATAGTTTATATTATTAATATATTACAAGTAGATATATAAGATATATTGGTAATTATATTCATAAATGTATAATGACTATTTTGGTAAAATATATGTGGTGGGTGTTGCATAGAGGTCTATTCGCGTATATCAAACACATTAGTGAATGTGGTTGTAAATATATTTCATATACGTCTATCCCCATATATCAACCACATTGATAAATGTGATCGTGCTAGTATACTGTCCCCATATCAACGTTTGAATGAGTTTGGGGTTTATGGTAATAGTCGTGAGAAGGGAAATAGTATTATAACATAAAGACAGGAACTAGATGGAAAACGTAAGGAAATTTGTTAGCAACTATGAAAACTATTAGTAAAAGTGGAATAATAAATAGCAACTGTGTTGCTCAAATTCCATTATCACAATAGATATTGAGTGTAGTGGAGAAAGTATGAAAGGAAACCACACTACTAATTTGTGAATTGGTTCATTCAACTCAATTCAAAGCCGATGCTGGAATGGTTTAGTTTTAATACGAACTAGGCAACACAACACATTCAGTGGAGATACTAGAAATTTACCGTCAGGTACAATGGGATGTCAAGTGAAAATATTACATTCAACTTTGAATAACAATATTAATTAATCAATGGTGACAACATGTAGGAAAAATATATATTCCTCAGACAGTTATTGTAACAACCCCAATTTATGTGTTGAAATTTCAAAGTTAGACATTTGAACTTTAATCCTAAGGGGAGTGGACCCCAAAGGATGAATGAATTGTGAATGTAATTTAATATTCAATTTGAGGAAATGAATAAAGTACTGGTATGCATGTTGACCAAAAATGAGATTGGAGATCACTTGCTAAATCCGTGAGGATGGATAAGGCAACTATTCCCAGAAAATCCTTCAAAAGTCCTCGGAAGGAGTTAATACTAATTTAGATTTTGAGGAAGAATCTAAATTTCCCCAATGATGAGGAAAGTAGTTGGGAAGAGGTAAAAAGTTGAAAAAAGCTGAGGGAAAGCATAAAGCAGCTCTAAAGAATCCCAAAATGGGAAGCCTAAGCAAAGAGGAAGAAAAACATCCTTCTATTCTGGATGCAGAATTAGAAACAGGCTTTGGGGAAACTATTAGCTTAAATAAGCTGCTCCTAAACAGATCAGGGGTTGTTGATCTGTGGTGGAGGTGGTCTCAGCTCGGGGGTGAGTTCTGGGAGAGAAATAGAACTCTACGGTTGGGAGGTTGGTCTACTGCATGAGTGGTATGTGTTTAAAACCACCTATGGATTTTATTTGCTACAGTATGAATTGGCTACATATAGTTAACTACTTTATATTAGAAGTGTAAATGTTGTATGCTGGATAATGGTAGATAAGAAATTCAATTATAGCCAATTCTAGCCTATGAGTCCTTATTATGAGTAATGGTAGTTATGGTAAGAGAAATTTTATTTGTAACTTTAATCTGCTTCAATAAATAAGAGAGGAACAGTAGGAATGGGTTTTTAAACCCATACAACAGAGAAAAGATAAATAATTGGAGTCTGTAGTGTTCTTACTTTTAACAGAAGTAAATGGCAGAAGAAAATCTTCTACCTTCTGTATGGTAGTAAGAACAATATCCTGGGATAGCATCCACCAGAATGTCTAAACCCCACCTGGGTCTAAATCTGGAGATACTGTACAAAAAAAGAAAACTCCCAGGGGGATTCAAGAAACATAATTATAAAAAATTAAGTAATTATTGGAAGGGAACACTCCAGATTCTCAGAAAAACAATTATAGAAACAAACCAATGTCACTGTCTGTACAAACTAGTGCTACTGAAACATCCTGAACAGATTCTCCAATGGAGATAAAAGCATAAAATTCATCATGGATATATTTAAAATAGACCATGGTTGTACAAGTAAACATTTTTTATATACTTGAAAGAGTATAGCAATCATATAAATTACTCTAAATCTTATTTTTAAAGCTGTAAGGAAATCAGTGGAAAACTTATTCAGCTCAGAAATATAGTTCATACATGTACTGTAAGGCAGAAAGCATACTCCAGGAGGTATGGGACTGTCATCTTAAATTATGATTACATCTGAGATTAAGAGATTAGTATGACTAGTATTTATTTCGCAACCATAAAAAATTATGGAATATCACATGCGAGAGTCATAACTCGCTGCCCATCAATAGCAATATATTATTCTGAATGCAGGTAAAAAAATTTATGTTAACAACACTGAGTAAACACAGAAAGAGTCTTGATAGGTATAAACAGAGACCTTCTGGAAATGCGATAAACTCGCATACTATATCAACAGAAGAAAAAATTATAGAATTAACATAAGTCTGAAATGAAAAACGATAAGTACATTAAGACTTTTCACATATCCTATGACCATTCTTCTGTATCAAAACGAAATAAATATCATATGCCAAGTATTCAGTCCAAAACGCAGTGACTAGAATATACATTTAAATTTGGCGTCAATATTCAATGTCTATAATTAAAATTTGCATCAGCTGTTGAAAGAGTCTCGGCATAAAAGTCGAACAAAACTCAGCGGAACTTAAAAACGCAACCGGTGATAACCACAGTCCTTCATAGGAATTATAAACAAAGTTATCCATGATATGTCTAAAATTAAGAAAATCATCAGTCTATAAAGAGCGACGATGACATTTTTCCATCACAAGGAACGCAAGAATCGACGTCTTGCCATGAAGCATTCATCGGGAAGATAGCGCAATAGGAGAATGCCATGACTACCGACCTGTATGAGCAGAAGTTCAAATTAGTACGTAAGGAAATGTTGCGAGAAACCCGCGTAGCTGAGGTTAAGGTATATACAGGGAACAAATAACTTCACCTCAGCGAATACGATCTGTCACCTATACATGACCAAAAGAAGTATTACAAACCACGCGAACGTGAAAGCAGTAAGAGTCAGACATGTATAGCGACTTCAAATATTGGGAACCAAAGTAAATGGTTAAGCTACGCTACTGAATAAACCATAAAGTGAAACCTACAGTCGATGGCATTTCAACCAATGCTACAAACTCGGAATCGACGAGGTGAAACATCAAACGTTAAGACCATTACCTGAACGCCGCGAGGGTTTGGAGCGAAAGCTCTTAGTGAAATGCTTCAGGCACCGAGATGAAGCCATGAACTGGAGACTAGTTTAGTTAGCTGAAAACAAACTTGCATGATTCGAGAAAACTCATAGCCATGGGAATAAACACCTGGTGACACAAATCAAACAGATTTGGTAAAAAAATAGTTTCGACCTTTGTAAATGGCCATCGAATTAAATAGAAAAACCCCAAACACACAATTTACCTGTCTAGAAGCCAGAGGTAACCCCGAGTCCAGCACTTCCGTCGCTCAGGAGAGAAAACGACCTCAACTGGCTGAGCAATGGCGTAAGTGAACATACGGGAAGAACCCTCTCTGCAACCAAATGTGACTCCTGTATCCATGTGCCAAACTACAGGAGGGCAGCGTTACTCGTTCGGAACGAGAGAAAAGATCAGGGTTAAACCAGGGATAATATAAATATCAACCGACATCCAAATCTATAAACCCTAAATCACCGATCACCATACACTTGTCCTCATCGCAATGACTGCCATGGGGATGACCAACTCGGCGGGATGGGCACAAATCAATTCAGAGGTAGGTAGGGTACTACGGTACCAGTTAATAAGCTGTAGTCTCGAACAGGAATGACGTCGTTCAAACGAGTAGGCCATGTGAAGTAGATCCGAGGTGGCACAGTTTTTGCCCAGGTGGTACCCCAGATATAAATATCAACGATCGAACCAAATCAATGTACGCCAGGCACAATGATGCCCTCAGAAATCTCGAGCAGAGCTCAGAATGAAATATACGCAATTCATTATGGTTGCAGAATGAAATAACATCTGCATTAAATGTGGTTCATTAATAGATGAGGTGATTCGATAATAGATGATTGTTAAATGTTTAATAGATCCGTGTTTAAATTTCCGTTAAACCTTTCATTATATCCATATGTTATATATATAAATACATTGTGTTGGATTTGACATCGTGTGGTATTATGCATATGCCAAGGTTTAGTCACGACCATGGTAAAAGGCCTACGCAAATGTCACGTCTCCCAAACCCATTTTTTTTTTTCTATACCATGGGATTCTGTTATTATTTAGTACTGTCATAGTTTTTATACTGAATCTCCTACAATGCAGACTGTTATCCGGGGTTTAAATTCTTTTCAGTACTTACAGACAGCCCTGAATACAAGAATTTCTATGAAGATTTTTGGGCTTAACCTCCACTCTTCTCAGTTCATATAGTAGATTATATATCTACATATTTTACCTTGTATTTCTCAGGTTTTCTGTGCAGGATGATCACTAGGCCCTTCATCAAACTTCCCAGTTTGCCGGCCTGCTAATATTTTACATATGTTAAAGTTCCAGCATCGAAGTATAGATGTATGCCTCCTCACATACATCTATCTCTACGCAATTCACCACCATTGCTCCACTACTTTTCCAGTAGTTCTATGGATGGTAACCAGATGCTCTGTTCATGGTATTTTACACATGCTTACCATCTTCCTTCACACAGACTGTTATTACACAATAGATTTTGCAATAGGCTTTTCCCCCCCCCTTATTTGTCTGTTATAACGATTCAGCATGTATGACACTATGGTACAGATTCAACATTCCATGGAAACTAGGAAACATATCCTCTTACTTCACTCCAAGGGAAGGAGAGAATACTGAATTGGATAGTTTTGAATCCCTAGTGTTAGATCCTCGTACTTAGTTAGGATTCAACTTCTACTTTCAGATGATTATACTTACGTTTAATAGAATAATTTAAATTCTAACTGTTACCATTCTCTCCATTGGAACATACATACTGAACCCCATACGACTATCACAGGGTTATTGTTTCTTACCTTCTGTTATTGGTTACAGGGGGTGCTGTGCCATCCGTATTGTTATGATAGGTTTAGTTGGTTGGAACTTACTGTTCATGGTTACTGGTTTGTTACCATTTTCTGTTCCTACACACAGAACTTAAATACTCCTTTCAAAGATATCAAGCTATACCTAAACATAGTTATTAGATTTGTTGTTTAACTAATATATCATCTCAAATCTCCTTATTACCAGGTACTCATACCTACACCCAACCATTTCTCTCTCTGTCAATAGTTGTATTTGCAATTAAATAAGTTACTGAACCATTAATCCATCTAACAGTGGCATACTGCAACTTAACATACAATTCATACATTCCATAATGCACTATAACATTGAAATTTCATAAATTGCATAAAGGACTATAACCTCACAATTTCATAAATTGCATAAAGGAATATAACATCACAATTTTATAATTTGCATAAAGGAATATAACATCCCAATTTCATAAAACAAGGATACATTTAACACAGACTTACAGATATCTCCAAATGTATGCATGCACACCTCTACAATGACCAGTCCTCCCAACCTTAGAATCCTCTTTATCTCCCAGGATTCACCCCCGAGCAGAGATCCTCCAAGAACAGACTAACCTCAATATCATTGCAGGCAGAAACATGCAAAATTTGTACTTTCCCAAGCATTTCTGATGCACGTCCGGAATTTCGGGATGCTTTATTCTGTTTGGCCTGAGCTTCCCATTTGGGACTCTTCAAAGTGCTTTAGCTTTTCTCGACTTTTCGACTTTTCTCAGCTCTTCCCAACTACTCCTCTTCATTGGGGAAATTTAGATTTTTTCCTCAAAAATCTAAATTAGAAATAATTTCTTTCAAGGATTTTTGAAAGATTTGGGGAAAGTCTTTTTCCTTTTCCATTACCTCATGGATTAGGCATTTGATCTCACTTTCTCATCTGGTCATGGTGCATGCACAATATCTTATTTATTTTTCATAATTAAGTATTTAACCATATCCACATAACAATTATCCATTGGGGTCCACTCCCCTATGGATGTATGTTCAAATGTCTAATTTGAAAAGCATAGAACTTGGGGATGTTACATATTCCCCCTCTGAAAATAAACACCTTCCTCGGTGTTGACAACTATCGACTTAGTTCATTTTGAACTTAATTATGAATGCTTTTACATCATCTTAGCTTCTCTGTTCCATGTAGCTTTTCAGCGATGAAATTATCACGTTTGCTTACTCTATCTTCAGTTCGCTTTCGCAATTCCATTTCTTCTCGCTTTCATCTTTGAAGCGACTCTGGAAGGAAATTCCTCTTCTGGTTTCCACCTGGACCACATTCCAATCAATCATGTGAGAAGCATCATGTACAAAAATTATAAATTTTCTTTTCCAACAAGGAGACATGAAATATATCAGGAAATTTAATAAGCAATGGTAGGGCTAATTTATAAGCCATTAGTTCCCAGCAAAGTACTCTCCTGCCTCCACTCTATTTACTGATGCCTTATGCAGTTGGTTTTCTTCCTACTTCTTTGCAAGAAGTCTGTATGGAAGATCTTTTATTCTGGTTTCTCTGTCCACAATTCATACCAAGGTAAGTAATATCAGATACATATAATTGATAATTCACAACAGCGCTCTGCATTTCAATAACTTAAGACATTCAGTTATTAATCAAACCGTCCAGGTTCATAATAGTTTAGTGCACTTTTAGTACACTACTTATCCTTTCTTGTTTTTCAGTGAGATTCTTTCCTCACGCAGCCTGGTTCAGTTCAGCTTTTATGGATTTTCTAGGTGATTTATCTTCACCTTTTTCTTCTTTGTTTCCAGAGTGCCCAATTTCCTGTTACACACTTGGCTAAACAATTTTTTTCAACTTTTTCATTAGTACTCATAAATGAAAGAAAACAATTGTATCATATGCATGGTTATGCTTACCCTTTCTCATTTTATAGTTGTACTTCTAGTATCTTTTCATTGTTTATTTTGTTAGTTAATCAATTTAATTTGTAACAACTAGACTCATTAATAATCTCTACCATTCCATGCTTACCTCTCACATGAAATGGTATCCACTAGTTCAAAACTTAAGTGAACAATTTTGGAACTCATGGGTTTCCCCCACACCCAAGTCCAAAATACAGCTCATCCTCTTTTCTCTTGGTTTCTAGCTGTATGATTTCTCATCATTTCTCTGTCTTTGAATTTAAGACTCAAGAATTTTAACTTAAAAAAATTTCACCACAAAATTTTATAGTGTGAATACATGTTTCCTTTTCTAGTGATGAATGAAATTTCTAAAATTCATCACATTCACAATTATCAATACTTGATAATGCCAAAAATAAATTTGATACAGTTTCCCCTTTTTCAAAGACTCATCAGCTTATATAGAATTAATTAAAATGGAAAAGATTTCATAAATCATAAAAGTATTCCAACTTTTTCCTGAGTCATAAAAGAATTCCTTCTTTTCTAATGCATAAAAGCATTCTTTTTTTTTTTTCTAACAAAAGCAACTCATAAATCTCTCATGCTTTTTTTTTTCCTTAAGAGAGAAATATCACTTCTCCATATTTTTTTCCAATTCTATTTCTCATTATCTCTAAACTCATAAAATATATCAACTTGAAAATATAATTTATTTTCATGAAAGAATATAAATTCTTTATAAATAAAATAATTAAGAAATCATTCTTCCACTATTACAAGAATATTCCTTCTTAAGTAAATCATTAGGAAATTTCAATTTATCCCTTTATTCATTCATGCCTAACTCCATGTAATGGTTCCACAATTACTAAATCAACCATTTAAACTGTAACTAAACTTGTACTCTTCTTTTCTTTTTATTAGCAGTATACATGCCTCTATTAAATATACATTGTCCCCCAACTTTTAACCTCAGTTCTAATTTTATACATCCATTTCTTAACCTTATCCTGAAGGTTAATTTTTCTATAGATATACATTCTTGCACACATAATTAATTATGCTCAATTCCACCATATTGTATATATATTCCCATAGAGTGAAACATATAAAATTTCCTTTATAAAGCTTTTTTCTATATGAACCATTATATTTCATATCATTAAATTCTCCACTCTTTTTATATATATAGAACCACTCTATATATATAATCCTCAATATAATATACAATTTTGGTAATTTAAATCCAATTTTATACCTATATATATATATATATATATATATATATATGAGTGTTGTCCTACCCACTCCAACCAATTCCGGGAATTTATTAGTCCACTTTACTAATCCAATATATATATTTTTATATATATATTCGATATTCTACCCATAGATATCTAAAATGCCACTTTATTTAATCCAACATAGATATCAAGGTTTATTGATGATATATGGGGTATTTATGATATATAATCTTTTGCACATATTTTTAAAGTTATATATATATATACACTGCCATACCAATTTTCACCTATTTTCCAATACCCTCTTCTAACTTATATATATTTCCACCACCTAAAATATATATATATATTTTCACCACCTAAATTTTTTTACTTCCTTATAGATTACCGGCGTATATCTATAAATCCACCCACTTATAGTGGTAACACCCTATAGATGGGAATATAGTTAATTTTTAAATCCACATAGGTGGGAATATATATATATATATGTCATTATATATATACCACCTATACTACGCCCATGTGCTTTCATCAACAACTTCACACCTCTAATGGAAGGAATTTTTTTTTTTTTTTTTTTTTTTTGAAACATGTTGAGTTTCATGTTCAAATGTATTTTTCTTACTCTATCACCATTCTGCTACAATGTTTTTCTATTATACTTATGAGCATAGACTTTCACCTTTATGTCTACAGGAAGCAGAACAATAATTAATCGTCTGTAGAAACTAAGTAACTACAGATTTTAAACCCTCCTTGGTTTAAAGGTTCTGGAGTTCCTACTCTATGGACTTTCTGTCTACAGCTAAACAGAGTTCGGGACGGTGAATACCAAAAGATAGATTCAGTTGAACGTAGTACTAAGTCAATCTGTTACATGTATACCTGAAAGTATACCTGAAAGTATATCCAAGATATTTGTATATTTGAAGAAATATTTTTAACATTCATAAAATTTATAACAGTTAAGCATTTCTTTGTGAGCACATATCTTACCCAATTTTTGAACTTTAGCTCCGATACCATTTGTCACGTCTCCCAAACCCATTTTTTTTTTTCTATACCATGGGATTCTGTTATTATTTAGTACTGTCATAGTTTTTATACTGAATCTCCTACAATGCAGACTGTTATCCGGGGTTTAAATTCTTTTCAGTACTTACAGACAGCCCTGAATACAAGAATTTCTATGAGGATTTTTGGGCTTAACCTCCACTCTTCTCAGTTCATATAGTAGATTATATATCTACATATTTTACCTTGTATTTCTCAGGTTTTCTATGCAGGATGATCACTAGGCCCTTCATCAAACTTCCCAGTTTGCTGGCCAGCTAATATTTTACATATGTTAAAGTTCCAGCATCGAAGTATAGATGTATGCCTCCTCACATACATCTATCTCTACGCAATTCACCACCATTGCTCCACTACTTTTCCAGTAGTTCTATGGATGGTAACCAGATGCTCTGTTCATGGTATTTTACACATGCTTACCATCTTCCTTCACACAGACTGTTATTACACAATAGATTTTGCAATAGGCTTTCCCCCCCCCCTTATTTGTCTGTTATAACCATTCAGCATGTATGACACTATGGTACAGATTCAACATTTCCATGGAAACTAGGAAACAGCTCCTCTTACTTCACTCCAAGGGAAGGAGATAATACTGAATTGGATAGTTTTGAATCCCTAGTGTTAGATCCTCGTACTTAGTTAGGATTCAACTTCTACTTTCAGATGATTATACTTACATTTAATAGAATAATTTAAATTCTAACTGTTACCATTCTCTCCATTGGAACATACATACTGAACCCCATACGACTATCACAGGGTTATTGTTTCTTACTTTCTGTTATTGGTTACAGGGGGTTCTGTGCCATCCGTATGGTTATGATAGGTTTAGTTGGTTGGAACTTACTGTTCATGGTTACTGGTTTGTTACCATTTTCTGTTCCTACACACAGAACTTAAATACTCCTTTCAAAGATATCAAGCTATACCTAAACATAGTTATTAGATTTTTTGTTTAACTAATCTATCATCTCAAATCTCCTTATTACCAGGTACTCATACCTACACCCAACCATTTGTCTCTACTGTCAATAGTTGTATTTGCAATTACATAAGTTACTGAACTATTAATCCATCTAACAGTGGCGTACTGCAACTTAACACACAATTCATACATTCCATAATGCACTATAACATTGAAATTTCATAAATTGCATAAAGGACTATAACCTCACAATTTCATAAATTGCATAAAGGAATATAACATCACAATTTTATAATTTGCATAAAGGAATATAACATCACGATTTCATAAAACAGGGATACATTTAACACAGACTTACAGATATCTCTAAATGTATGCATGCACACCTCTACTATGACCAGTCCTCCCAACCTTAGAATCCTCTTTATCTCCCAGTATTCACCCCCGAGCAGAGATCCTCCAAGAACAGACTAACCTCAATCTGTTCTGGAGCAGCTTATTTAAGATGTGCTTTCCCCAAAGCCTATTTCCAATTCTGCGTCCAGAATTTCAGGATGCTTTATTCCTGTTTAGCCTAGGCTTCCCATTTTGGGACTCTTTAAAGCTGCTTTAAGCTTTTCCTCAGCTTTTCCAGCTTTTTCTCACCTCTTCCCAACTACTCCTCTTCATTGGGGAAATTTAGATTTTTCTTCAAAAATCTAAATTAGAAATAATTTCTTTCAAGGATTTTTGAAAGATTTGGGGAAAGTCTTTTTCCTTTTCCATTACCTCATGGATTAGGCATGTGGTCTCACTTTCTCATCTGGTCATAGTGCATGCACAATATTTTATTTATTTTTTCATAATTAAGTATTTAACCATATCCACATAACAATTATCCATTGGGGTCCACTCCCCTATGGATGTATGTTCAAATGTCTAATTTGAAAAGCATAGAACTTGGGGGTGTTACAGCAAATCCTTTGATGAGAGCGTGGTATGGGAGGAGTGTCCTCGATGCATATAAATCAAAAATATATATTGTGACATACATATATATAAATTCTATGGAAGTGGCATTTAACATATGAGGGAAATTATGTCAAGGGGCATAATTTAGGGGTATATATATATATAATATATATATGGCCACACCCAAGTGGGGAAAGAAAAATTAACCTTAACATGAGGATCTTAACCGGATTCAATGCATAAGTTTAAATAATACATTCTAGGGTATAAACTAAAAAAAAAAAAATTGTTGTGGTAATAGAGGTACATTACAAATGGTATCAGAGCCCAAGTTATAAAACTGGGCTGTTATGATTGTGCTCACTGAATTATGAATGTTATTTTTATGAATGAATATTGCAGAGATTGTTTTTTTTTTCAATGTTACTAATCAATATTCTGAGTGTATACAATGGTGCAAAAATGGCTGAAGGTGGAGAAATTTATGTGGATCTGCGTGATGAGTTTGGTTCACCAGATCCCAATGCCCCAGTAATGTCTATGTTGCACAGGTTGCAACGAGAATTGGCTGAATTAAAGAGCCAGAATGACATACTGTCATCAGCCAGTAAGGAGCAAGAAAAGCTCATCAGAGAACTCACTTCCCGGAACAGCCAAGAAGGCGAAGGTTCCATAAAGAGGAAGATGGATGAATCTGATGATGATGATGCTGCTAGACATCAATCTAAATAGAAAAGAGAATTGCAGGGGGAATTCCGAAAGATCAAACCTCCCTCCTATGATGGGGAGAAGGAGGAAGATGCTGAAGCTTGGTTGCTGAACATGATTAAGTATTTCCAAGTTTATGAGTATGAGAGCAATCTGAAAGCCAGATTATCTGTTTACCAGCTACAAGGTAAAGCTACCTTGTGGTGGGAAGAGACAAAAATGGTGCATGCCATTGATGAAAAGACAGTTACTTGGGAGGATTTCCAGGCTAAGTTCAAAAATCGTTATTTGAATGAGCGATATTATGATGATAAAGCAAAAGAATTCCATGAACTTAGACTAGGACAGCCCACTATTGATGAGTTTGTTACTAAGTTTACAAACCTATTGAGATATGTACCCTACATTAGGGAAGAAAAGGAAAAATTACAAAGGTTTCTAAACTGTTTGCCTACAGTATACAAAGAGAAAATTGAATTTGACAACCCAAAAACAATGGATGAAGCTGTTAGAAAAGCAAGACTATGCTATCAGCAGTTTAAAGGAAAGGCAGAACAAGGAAAGAGCTGGTTAAGCAAGGGGGAGTTTAAGGGAAAAATACAGAAACCAGCATATTTAAAGAATTTTGGCAGAGATCATCTGCGGAAAAAGTTTAATAAACCCAAAGAGAGCCAAACTGCTCAATCCCAGGTGGCTTCAAAACAAATAGAGGGGGAAAATAAAAAGGAAGGGACAGTCAGAATGAAGGAACCCTTGAAATGTTGGGGCTATGGAGAATCCCATCTGTTGAGGGACTGTCCCCATAGAAACATTCATATGATCAGAAGAGAGCAGGAAGCAACAACAGTAAATGACATAACCAGAATATATCAACTATCAGCGCAGCCTTGGAAAATCGGCAAGCAGAACATCAAGCAACCATGGTGGAAATGGAGGGTAATATTTCTGACCTACCTGTTACTATTTTGATTGATCCAGGTGCTTCTTTAAGTTAGATTAGTCCTGGAGTTGTAGAAAAATGTAAAATCAAACCTGAAAAATTTCAGCAGTCATGGTTGGTACAGCTGGCCACTGGGAATAAGAGAAAAGTAACCCATAAATTGCCCAAAACAGCCATCCAATTAAATGGTTTTTCAACAAAAGTAACTCTGAACATACTGCCGTTAGGATCCTATAACTTTCTCATAGGAATGGATTGGCTGGAAAAGAAGAAAGCCCTGATGAATTGCTGGGATAAAACCCTGCATTGTGTGGATGAAGAAGGGAAACCTTTTACTCTAAAAGGAAAACCAAAATCCATTTCAGTAAGACAAATATCAGCCTTACAACTAAAACGAACAGCTAGGAAAGGATACCAAGTTTATGCAGTACATGTGGAAGAAGTAGAACAGAAAACTGGAGAAGATCTGTTGAAGGAGTTTCCGGTGGTAAGGGAATTTAAGGAAGTTTTTCCAGATGAGATTCCTCATCTCCCCCCTAAAAGAGAAATTGATTTTACCATATATTTGGTGCAGGGAGAAACACCTGTTTCCCGAACCCCCTACAGAATGAGCCCTCCTGAACTCGTGGAGCTGAAGATGCAATTGCAAGAATTATTAGATAAAGGTTACATTAGACCCAGTGTGTCTCCTTGGGGAGCACCAGTCTTATTCGTGAAAAAGAAAGATGGAACTTTTAGGATGTGCATTGATTATTGTCAGCTAAACAAGTTGACCATTAAAAATAGATATCTGCTCCCTAGAATTGATGATATTTTTGACCAGGTGAGAGGGGCCTATGTCTTTTTGAAGATTGACTTAAGAACTAGATATCACCAGCTCAGAATCAAGGAGGAAGACATCAGAAAAACAGCTTTTCGAACCCGGTATGGACACTACGAATTTGTAGTCTTACCTTTTGGATTGACAAATGCCCCTGCCACGTTTATGTGTCTGCTGAACAGTGTGTTAAATAAGTATTTGGACAAATTTTTTCTTGTGTTCATAGATGATATCTTATTCTACTCCAAAAATGAAGATGAACATCAAGAACACTTGAGAATAGTGTTGCAGACTTTAAAAGAAAACCAGTTATATGCCAAGTTCAGCAAATGTGAATTCTATAAAGATAAAATTCAATATCTGGGTCATATTATTTCTGAAAAAGGCCTTGCAGTTGATCCTGAAAAGATAAAAGCCATTAATGAATGGCCAGTCCCAACTGATGTTTCAGCAGTAAGGTCATTCATGGGGATGGCAGGCTATTATCGCAGATTTGTGGAGAGATTTTCTGCTATAGCATATCCCATCACCTCATTGCAGAGAAAGGGTGTTAAGTTCGCATGGACTGAAAAATGTCAAGTCAGTTTCGAACAATTAAAACAAAAACTTACATCAGCCCCTATACTGAAGATTGCAGATCCTGATAAGGAATTCGTGGTGTGTACTGATGCTTGCAGAGAGGGGTTGGGAGGAGTCCTGTTGCAGGAAAACTCAGTTATTGCCTATGAATCTCGAAAACTGAAAATACATGAACAGAATTATAGTGCCTATGATTTGGAATTAGCAGCTGCTATCCATGCTTTGAAGATGTGGCGGCACTATCTTCTGGGGAAAAAGTTTATCTTGATGACTGATCACATTAGTCTCAAATACTTCTTTTCCCAAAATGATCTGAATGCAAGGCAAACCAGATGGCTGTCCTTTTTAAGTGAATTTGACATGGACATCAAACATATCAAGGGAAAAGAGAATAAAGTTGTTGATGCATTAAGCAGGAATGCTTGCCAGAATATAAACAGCCTTGGAAGTAGTGCACAGATCGAAATATAAGAATTCGTGAAAACAACAGTAAATCAAGATCCAAACTATGAAACACTCTTGGTGAAACTGCAGAAAAAGGAGAAAACTGATTTCACTCAAGACCAAAAAGGGTTGCTATATTATAAAAACAGGTTGTATGTTCTGAATGTAGAGTCCGTAAAAAGAGAAATTTTGGATGAATATCACAAACAGCCATATGCAGGACATCCAGGATATCAGAAAATGTTAACAGCCCTCAAAAAGAAATTGTTCTGGCCAGGAATGAAGAAAGATGTGGTAGAATATTTAAGTAAGTGCATGGAATGTCAACTAGTCAAAGTTGAACATCAACATCCAGCAGGTCTGTTAAACCCTTTGCCAATAGCAGAATGGAAATGGGACACAGTTTCCATGGACTTCATAACAGGGTTACCCAAAACCAAATATCAACATGATTCTGTAATGGTAGTAGTAGACACTCTCACAAAAGCTACCCACTTTATACCCGTAAAATCCACCTTTGGGACAGCTCAAGTAGCGAATGTGTTTCTGAAGGAGGTAGTAAGGCTTCATGGAGTTCCAAAGGTAATTGTATCAGACAGAGACGTTAAGTTTACAGTAGCATTTTGGAAAGTATTGTTTGGAGGGATGGGTACTAAGTTGAATTTTAGTACTGCCTATCACCCTCAGACTGATGGGCAAACAGAAAGGACTAATCAAATTTTGGAGGATATGCTGAGAATGTATGTGATGGACAAACCATCAAAGTGGGAAGAGTATTTGCACTTAGCTGAATTTGCCTATAATAACAGCTACCAATCCTCTATCAAAATGAGTCCGTTTGAGGCACTGTATGGAAGGAAGTGTCGTACTCCTTTGAGCTGGAGTCAACCAGAGGATAAACTAATGTTGGGACCTGATGCATTACAAGAGATGGAGAAAATTGTAAAACAGATACAAAGAAACATCAAGACGGCGCAAGATCGCCAGAAAAGCTATGCTGATAAGAAAAGAGTGCATCAAGAATTCAAAGTGGGAGATCATGTGTATTTGCGTATTAAACCCAAAAAGAGCACACTTTATGCTGGAAGTTGTGCCAAATTGGCTCCTAGATATTGTGGTCCTTTTGAAGTCTTAGAAAGGGTGGGACGAGTGGCTTACAAACTGGCCTTACCACCCCATGTTAGAGTTCATGATGTGTTTCATGTTTCATTAATAAAAAGATATGTGCATGATGCTTCTCACATAGTTGATTGGAATGTTGTACAGGTGGAACCAGAAGGGGAATTTCTGCCAGAACCGCTTCAAATATTAGAGCGGGAAGAAATTGAATTGCGAAACAGAACAGTAGCCAGAGTAAAAGTGCAATGGAAGCACTTTACTGCTGAAGAAGCTACTTGGGAAAGACAAGCTGAAATGATGGAGAGATATCCATTTTTGTTTAACAAATAAACTCTAGTAGTTAAATAAAAACACCGAGGACGGTGTTTATTTTTAGAGGGGGAATATGTAACACCACCAATATATGTGTTGAAATTTCAAAGTTAGAAATTTGAACTTTAATCATAAGGGGAGTGGACCCCAAAGGATGAATGAATTGTGAATGTAATTTAATATTCAATTTGAGGAAATGAATAAAGTACTGGTATGCATGTTGACCAAAAATGAGATTGGAGATCACTTGCTAAATCCATGAGGATGGATAAGGCAACTATTCCCCAAAAATCCTTCAAAAATCCTTGGAAGGAGTTAATACTAATTTAGATTTTGAAGAAGAATCTAAATTTCCCCAATGATGAGGAAAGTAGTTGGGAAGAGGTAAAAAGTTGAAAAAAGTTGAGGTAAAGCATAAAGCAGCTTTAAAGAATCCCAAAATGGGAAGCCTAGGCAAAGATGAAGAAAAGCATCCTGCTATTCTGGACGCAGAATTAGAAACAGGCTTTGGGGAAACTATTAGCTTAAATAAGCTGCTCCTAAACAGATCAGGGGTTGTTGATCTGTGGTGGAGGTGGTCTCAGCTCGGGGGTGAGTTCTGGGAGAGAAATAGAACTCTACGGTTGGGAGGTTGGTCTACTGCATGAGTGGTATGTGTTTAAAACCACCTATGGATTTTATTTGCTACAGTATGAATTGGCTACATATAATTAACTACTTTATATTAGAAGTGTAAATGTTGTATGCTAGATAATGGTAGATAAGAAATTCAATTATAGCCAATTCTGGCCTATCAGTCCTTATTATGAGTAATGGTAATTATGGTAAGAGAAATTTTATTTGTAACTTCAATCTGCTTCAATAAATAAGAGAGGAACAGTAGGAATGGGTTTTTAAACCCATATGACAGATAAAAGAGAAATAATTGGAGTCTGTAGTGTTCTTACTTTTAACAGAAGTAAATGGCAGAAGAAAATATTCTACCTTCTGTATGATAGTAAGAACAATAGCCTGGGATAGCATCCACCAGAATGTCTAAACCCCACCTGGGTCTAAATCTGGAGATACTGTATGAAAAAAGAAAACTCCCAGGGAGATTCAAGAAACATAATTATAAAAACTTAAGTAATTATTGGAAGGGAACACTCTAGATTCTCAGAAAAAACAATTATAGAAACAAACCAATGTCACTGTCTGTACAAACTAGTGCTACTGAAACATCCTGAACAGATTCTCCAATGGAGATAAAAGCAGAAAATTCATCATGGATATATTTAAAATAGACCATGGTTGTACAAGTAAACATTTTTTATATACTTGAAAGAGTATAGCAATCATATAAATTACTCTAAATCTTATTTTTAAAGCTGTAAGGAAATCAGTGGAAAACTTATTCAGCTCAGAAATATAGTTCATACATGTACTGTAAGGCAGAAAGCATACACTCCAGGAGGTATGGGACTGTCATCTTAAATTCTGATTACATCTGAGATTAAGAGATTAGTATGACTAGTATTTATTTCGCAACCATAAAACATTATGGAATATCACATGCGAGAGTCATAACTCGCTGCCCATCAATAGCAATATATTATTCTGAATGCAGGTAAACAAATTTATGTTAACAACACTGAGTAAACACAGGAAGAGTCTTGATAGGTATAAACAGAGACCTTCTGGAAATGCGATAAACTCGCATACTATATCAACAGAAGAAAACATTATAGAATTAACATAAGTCTGAAATGAAAAACGATAAGTACATTAAGACTTTTCACATATCCTATGACCATTCTTCTGTATCAAAACGAAATAAATATCATATGCCAAGTATTCAGTCCAAAACGCAGTGACTAGAATATACATTTAAATCCAGCGTCAATATTCACTGTCTATAATTAAAATTTGCATCAGTTGTTGAAAGAGTCTCGGCATAAAAGTCAAACAAAACTCAGCGAAACTTAAAAACACAACCGGTGATAACCACAGTCCTTCATACGAATTATAAACAAAGTTATCCATGATATGTATGAAATTAACGAAATCATCAGTCTATAAAGAGCCACGATGGCATCGTTCCATCACAAGGAACGCAAGAATCGACGTCTTGCCATGAAGCATTCATCGGGAAGATAGCGCAATAGGAGAATGCCATGACTACCGACCTGTATGAGCAGAAGTTCAAATCAGTATGTAAGGCAACGTTGCGAGAAACCCGCGTAGCTGAGGTTAAGGTATATACAGAGAACAAAGAACTTTACCTCAGCGAATACGATCTGTCACCTGTACATGACCAAAAGAAGTATTACAAACCACGCGAACGTGAAAGCAGTAAGAGTCAGACATGTATAGCGACTTCAAATATTGGGTACTGAGGTAAATGGTTAAGCCACGCTACTGAATAAACCATAAAGTGAAACCTACAGTCGATGACATTTCAACGAATGCTACAAACTCGGAATCGACGAGGTGAAACATCAAACATTAAGACCATTACATGAATGACGTGAGGGTTTGGAGCGAAAGCTCTCAGCGAAACGCTTCAGGCACCGAGATGAAGCCACGAACTGGAGACTAGTTTAGTTAGCTGAAAACAAACTTGCATGATTCGAGAAAACTCATAGCCATGGGAATAAACACCTAGTGACACAAATCGAATAGATTTGGTAAAAAAAGAGTTTCGACCTTTGTAAATGGCCATCGAATTAAATAGAAAAACCCCAAACACACAATTTACTTGTCTGGAAGCTAGAGGTAACCCCGAGTCCAGCACTTCCGTCGCTCAGGAGAGAAAACGACCTCAACTGGCTGAGCAATGGCATAAGTGAACAGACAGGAAGAACCCTTTCTACAACCAAACGTGACTCTTGTATCCATGTGCCAAACTACGGGAGGGCAGCGTTACTCGTTCGGAACGAGAGAAAAGATCAGGGTTAAACCAGGGATAATATAAATATCAACCGACATCCAAATCTATAAACCCTAAATCACCGATCGCCATACACTTGTCCTCATCGCAACGACTGCCATGGGGATGAAAAACTCGGCGGGATGGGCACAAATAAATTCAGAGGTAGGTAGAGTGCTATGGCACCAGTTAATAAGCCGTAGTCTCGAACAGGAATGGCATCGTTCAAACAAGTAGGCCATGTGAAGTAGATCCGAGGTGGCATAGTTTTTGCCCAGGTGGTACCCCAGATATAAATATCAACGATCGAACCAAATCAACGTATGCCAGGCGCAATGATGCCCTCAGAAATCTCGAGCAGAGCTCATAACGAAATATACGCAATTCATTATGGTTGCAGAATGAAATAACATCTGCATTAAATGTGGTTCATTAATAGATGAGGTGATTCGATAATGGATGATGGTTAAATGTTTAATATATCTGTGTTTAAATTTCCGTTAAACCTTTCATTATATCCATACGTTATATATATAAACCCATTGTGTTGGATTTGGCATCGTGTGGTATTATGCATATGCCAAGGTTTAGTCACGACCATGGTAAAAGGCCTACGCAAATCCTTTAATGAGAGCGTGGTATGGGAGGAGTGTCCTCGATGCATATAAATGAAAAATATATATTGTGACATACATATATATAAATTCTATGGAAGTGGCACTTAACATATGAGGGAAATTATGTCAAGGGGCATAATTTAGGGGTATATATATATATAATATATATATGGCCACACCCAAGTGTAGATTTGGGGAAAGAAAAATTAACCTTAACATGAGGATCTTAACCAGATTCAATACACAAGTTTAAATAATACATTCTAGGGTATAAAATTATTAAAAAAAAAAAAAAAAAAAATTGTTGTGGTAATAGAGGTACATTACAGTTATGAAATATATAAGAGGTGAACAATGAATCATCAAAAAGAGACACAGTAGACACAATATATATTGTGTAATTTACCGAGTTCTATTAGCAGAATAAAATTCGAGAAAACAAATCTTTTGTTTCAAACAAATAGTGAAACTAAATATCACGAAATAAAATTCACCCTAGAACGAACCATATGTTAATCAAGTTACGCAAATTCTGAAGTTATATTCTAATTCAATTCGGAATTTTTGTAAACTATGGTCATACATCGTATTAAAATAAATATATTCACAAAGTATAACAAACGTATATGATTATAGCGATTTTTCTGAGCAAAATAAAAACAGAAATGCACCATAACTATAACCCATAAGAGGAATGACATCCATGAAATATACTAAATTTGTAAAAATTCAGTGTATTCAATAACTTAAATACACATCATGTATAGACATTCAGGAAATTCATAGATGTGTCATTTTAATCAACTAATCCCTGGAATCGAGAGACAGTTCCATATCAACGGAGTAGTAGTACAAATTTATGTGCATACTGGATAGCACATATAATAATTTTAAAGTGTTTCAAATACAAGAATCATAACCAAGGACATAATATTATAGAGAGGGGTGTTTTTAGACAATATTTAAAATATTTTATGAGCAAATTGTCTTAATTTGAGATTAAAAAAAATTGTAAATGATCTTTAAGAAAGTGTCTCAAACTATTGTCTTAAAAAATGGTTTCTATAAACATAATATACACTACTACATATAAAGGGATTTAAAGAAAAAATTTGAGACAAAATTTTGTTAAATTGTCTTAACTTGAGGCAAAATAAAAGTTGTGTATTGTCTTAAAGATTTTCTTTAAGCCACTATCTCAAATTACTTTCTAAAAATATTGTCTCTATGAAGAAAATATATACCACAAGCATTATTGTCTTTTCCGAAAAAAATTATTTTTTCTCTCCAGATACAATAGTTGAGATTAAATAATATTGTCTTTATAGAGAAAATATGTCTTTAATCCCAAATATTGTCTTTTTAGAGATCATAAAAAATTATATTTAACGTCAATACAATATTACCAGAAAAATATCTCACAATTGAAATAGATAAATATAAAAATGATTTAATTTAAAATAAACTACAATGTTATTAATCGATTCTTGTTAGGGTACAATGGAATCAAACCACCAACTTGCTACTTATAAGACAATTATTTTTCCAATGAGCTAGATCCATTTAAATAATTGTATAAGAAATTATGGAAGTCATTGAAATTGAATAGACAAACATTGATTTAAAAATAATTCTTGATACATAATGGCATAATCTTTGTAATGTCCATAATAATGCAACTCCTATTTTTAACTCAATAAAAAATAACTTATCTAAATAAAGTATCAAATCCATAAACCAATAAACCAGCAATCTAACACCATGTTAGAATTTTATTTTGCATTAATACACATCTTCGTTATCCAATTTTATTTTGCATTAATACACATCTTCGTTATCCATTTTTGTTTAAAAAAAAACTTGTGCAAGCACAAAGACTTTGATTTTGATATTAACCTTGATTTGAAAGTTGTAAGATTTTTTTGGAATTCTCCACCTTGTAAGTCACAAATGAGCCAGAATAAATGGCCACCTATCTAAATAGACAACTTTAGAAGAATTCAATTAGACAACATGAAAAAATAACAATAATTCAATTAAACAACATGAAAACATAATATGAAATTGGATTTATACTTTATTAGACGTAATCATCAAATAGAATGGAATAAATCATAAAATTTTCCTCTTTCCAAGGAAAGAGAGAAACCGCATTTTTTAGTGAACAATCTATACTATTGTTGCAAATATCTTATATTTCTCTTGAGTTTTACAGGTAGCTGATTCGTTCAATATTTTCATATCTTCATGTCTAGGTTTGTTCAGTTCCAATATTTTCCTACAATTTCTATCATTTGATTATTGTGTGATATTTCCTAGAAGTTCTATCATCTGATATTTTTTTTATATTTCCAAGGATTTTCTTTCTAGAACCTCATTTATTTTTCCGCAAAACCTTATTAGCAACAAGGATCTATACTAGCATTATGAGATGTAATGTTTCCAGGCTGTAATTCTTCCAAAAAATGGAGTTTCTGCCGAGTTGGTTGGGAGGAAAGAGCATGCGATGAAGGGTCAAAATGATATTTATGAATATTTCATATGATTATCTTATTCTTACTCACATTATTCAATGTAATAACAATTACACCAATGGTTACCATAATTGTGGTTTTTTCTACCAAAGAAACAACATGAGATACTACCTTTTGCAATATCTGTATGATATGCCATATAACTATGATTCTTTTTCACTTAGACTCTGTATGGTCATTTTATATGCATACATCAGGAGCCACGCCCTTGAATGTTAAGTTTTCCAAACCAGAAGACCTTTCTTCCTTTTTGTCTTCTCTCCATGTGACTGAATTGGTGGTAATACTCTTGAATGAATAGCCTATATATTCATAGTATTTGGCATGTTCCTTATCTCCGTGAGAAAATGATGCAAAAGTGTTGAAAAATAGAGGAATAGTGAAAATAAGGAAACCATATATTATGTGTCAGTTTCAAGGGCGATAATAGAGGAATGGTTAAAAGACTACGCATGTCCTAATAGTATAACCATCAAATGGAAATTTCAAAATACCATCTAGAGACTAAGAAATGCTCTTACGAAGTCATATTTTTGGTAGAACAGCTGTGCCCCATATGAGGATCGTAGCTTATCCCACATGGTGATTCATTATCCTACTTTGAAAAAAATAAATCATTTATTCCTTAACCTCTTATCTCCGTCCCAATGACATTATGGCATCATTCTTCAATTGATGTTCCATATCTTCATATTATTTGGCACGTTCCTTACCTGAGTGAGCGATGCATTTTCTAGTGAGAACATCACGTGAGATGGTTGGTGTGAGTTATAATTTTCATGCACTCGCTCCTATGCAAATGCAACTGCCTCCTCCACAAATTTCTTTTCCATTCCTTGATGTTGCCTTTAGCCATTCCAAGACAATTATTTTTCTTTCCTCGAGATCAAACATAGTTTCATCTCTATCAACTTTATTTTGTTGCTGCAAAAACTGGACAAGAAACTATATATATTATTTACATACGAAGGAAATCAAGATAGAAAACTAATACCATGTTTGATGAATAAATTGTGAGCACTGCTTAATTTTATTCCCCTATCCAATTTATTTGAAGCCCCTTCCAATGCTTTCTTTGATATAAAAACTGAATATCGAACCCACGTTATTAAGAATGGTATAACCAATAAATTAAAAACCCCATCTATGCCGTCAGATTTCTATTATGGCAAAAATTCGCAGCAGATTCTTTATTTCAAGAATACCATCTATATAATAAGTACTTGATGCAAATTTCTACCATGATAGAAATCAGAACTATTTGAATGCCAGTGACTACTCACATTGCATGAAGGAAGTGACGGGGAAATTGAAAGAACTGTGTCCTCAATCTAATGGTGCTCTAATACATTCGAGTGGTTCCCTTCTTCATTGTCAGAATAATACCTTATATAGTCAGGATGTGGACACTGGGGATTGTGTTTATTGTTCTCCCACAAATTTCAGATTCAGTGATCCACAAACGTTCCTTAAAGATTCGAGGACTTATCCACACAAATCATAATTGAAACTTCAAAAAATAATGGTTAAGGGAAACACATAAATATTCTTGATGAAAAATTTCCAACCCTTCCACAATCAAAATTTTTGAAGGGGAGTTTTCCTTTATATTTTTCAAATCCCCTTTCCAACTTCCTAGCAAATTTAGCAAATTAATGATCTGATTCATAGTTGGAATATTATTCATGTTCTTATTCTTGAGAAACTCCTAACAAGTTTGCGTGGATAACATATTATATTATTCTCATCATAGGAGTTGAATGACCATCCTTGCACTAAAATACAATATATTGACTTTTCCGCTAAGATTTTAATTGACATTAATTCATTTGCGAAATAATTCAAAGACTGAATCTAGAAACATCGTTTCTCAATCACAACTTATGCGAAATAAAAGTAGTCACAATGAACATTTTCACCAACCGAGTAGTACATATTCTCTGGATTTCATTGTATGTCCAAACATATAGTTTCCTTCTCAATATCCAAGGCATCCAATAGACCAACCATGTCTTCAACAAGGTCATAAATTACAACTTTCTCTAGCTTAGAGGGCTGATAAAAACCACCATAAACTCAAAGCTCAAGAGATACAAAATCAAATTTTAATTTTGCAAATTCTATCATCTAATGCAGCAAATAGTAGTCCCCAAATTAGGGTGCTTGCTGTTAAGTGCCACAAGGTAGGTGGAAGGTGATCTCACTGACCGGACAATGGTTCATGCATGAGAACTCAGTCGGCATACATATCACCAGGTATGTGGCATTATTTGAAATGATGTCGCATTTATTAATACATGTTGGATTTTCAAGAGAGCATCGGAATATGAAAAATAAGAAAGGCTTAAGGAGGCAATAGGGGAATACGCATAAAACATTTCAAAGAAGGAGGCGCAGCGATTTCAGGCCAGGTACTAGTGCAGACATTATTCAGAGGCTTGAACTGTGGGTTCAGGGGTATGTAACTCTCTATTCCAACATTACGTTTCTATTTATTAATTTGCAGATGAGCCGGGATAGAGAAGGATTCAAAATGTGTGGAATGCATTTGGAAATCAACAGTCTAAAGGTCAAGAATTCAAATTTCTTAGTATTAGAGGAAGCCATTCAACCTTGTTTTCATGATACCTGTAGCGTCAAGGAGTTATATTTCATAACCTCCATGTATTTCAAGCATGCATGCAATTTTAACTCTGATGGTAAATTGAAATTGTTTTCAAGTTATTATAATTTCTTGATGCATGGAGTTGAATCTAGGCTTATTGGGGAAGCAACCTCGTTTGAGGATTCTGGCGAGTGTTTTTGCACATTTTTCCACCTTTGTTTGGATAATATAAATGAATTAGGGAATAATTTGGGCCTCTGTTGTCTATTTGAATGCCTCGTCTATTTTAGGCAGGGGAACATCTTGAAAATACCTTATTTTCAAATCTATAAAACCATAGGGGAAATTCATAATAGTTTCCGTGAATGTCTTTTCTATCTGGTTCGGTCAAAGTCCAAGCATCTCTCGAATACTAGTGGTCATCGTAGTGAAGGTAAATTTTATGATCTTTGTTCAGAAGGAATAAAATGTCATTGTCATATTTGGATTTTTCCTATATCTTTTGTTAGAGTCTCTATATCTAACAACTTAGCTGTCCAAATCTATTCGTTAAGTACCTCAGTTAACGAAATTACAACAATCATTATGCGAATTATGTGCCAAAGGAATATTTATCCCTCAAAATGGAAAGTTTAACTGTAATATCTCTATTCTTCCATCATACAGGCTCTCAGATAGATTACACAGTTTTTAAGGAGAACATTAAGAACAAAACAATGGTGAAGAGGAAAATGAAGAAGAGTAAGGTCAATGCTCAGGATAAAGGGAAGGTTTATATGGTAAAACCCAAGGTTGAGACTAGTAAAAGAGGTAGGAAGACTAAGAAAGAAATATTACAGAATATCTCGCAAGCGTATTCTTTTGGGAACCCTCCCCAAATCAAGAATAAAATCCAGGGATGGGAAAAATAAAGTTACAGTAATGAGGAGGATAATGAGGCAGAGGAGGAAATAATGGATTTCGTTACTAATATAGGCAATACAAGAGGGTGTCTCTCATTGTTCAATCAAAGTGTTCATACGTATTAGATAATGAAATGTGTCTTGGCTAAAGAAATGCAAAGTCTTTGTCCAGAGTAAGGGAATGAAACATTGTCAGTTATTGCACTTTTTCGAGATATTACCATTTAGCTTTAGCAAATCAAGGTGTCACAATATCAAATGAGAACTCGAATAGACCGAATTGAGAAGCAGATTTAACAGATGCAACAAGTGGACATGCCTGGTTCCACTACTAAGGATCATGCACCAATAGACTCTTCAGATGGATAGTAACCCAACCTATGTTTTATAAATTTGGGAATAGTGTTTATGATTTTAGTTTTCATATAGTTAATGCTATAAATAGTAAATTTGCCATTGTGGAAAGTAGAAGAAGGAACAAATTTCAATTTTGGATGGCTTTCAATGCGCTAAGGTGGCCAACAAACCTGGTTTCCTATGGGCAGGTTGAGGCCACCAGCTTTGTATATGATGCAATCTGCTTTTATGGTAATAGAAACTAGTAAGGACCTACCAAATTCACAAAAAAAAGAAAAAGAAAATAGTAGCATCTCTCAAAAAATAAAAACACATGCTCACCTATATCACGTTGTTACAAATTAGTTAATTCAAAATATAAAAAATATAGAACTCCATTTTCACTCTAGCTTTATTAAGCATGGGGATTAAAAAAAAACATATATGAATCTCTCCACATTTATTGAAACATACTTTAAGATCTAAATGCATGGAAATACATATTTTCCACCCTGATTACTATATAACAACACCTTTCTTGTCTTTTGTAATGGCAACAAAGAAATTGTTTGTTATGGGAATCAAACACCTGATCCAATTTATTTAACCTTATAACTGAGCTAGAGCCCTCCAACATAAACTCTTTTTTGTTCTTTTTACTCCATTTTTGATGGCTCTGTGGGTATTAGATGATTTGTATTTGCTCCATTGTTGATGGATATGCAAGTATTATATGATATTACTAATGAGGGATAAATTTCTCTAATGAATATATGAATGTTGATTATTATGTCAGTTACTTTTCAGGCACATGCATAACTGTGGATAAAATCATGTATTCAATACTTTATAGATATGAAGGAAATTTTTTAATTGATTTAAAATGAAAAAAAAAAAATTCAAAGTTCTAAAACTTTTAAAATTTTAGACTAGAAAAAATGCCATAAGATTCATAAATTTACTATTGAACCCTTAGCGTTGAACTAATTCACATTGCAGGAATATATTGGAATGTAAAGACAGGTAAGAAAAAATACATGGTGTTGTCTAACATCCACCAAATTCCAAAATTTGAAAACATGTTGTACCTTTTTCAAAGATAGGTGGTCACTGTCTACAATATGGGAAGTAGAACATATTATTAGTAGCCAAACTAGGATGGACCCAAGGAAAAATTTGTCTACCATAACTTCTCTTGGTATAGCCACTAGAGATGAGATTGGAGTACTTGTGCCAAACAACCTTTTATACTCGTATCCACAATCTATTTTGCAAAATGGATATGATTTTTGATAACATTCATAATACTTGAAAACGAACTAGGCTTATGTATGAACTAATAAGAAACTTGTAGACGAGAAAAAAAAATATTTCAGAAATTATTGTCGTGTGGGATTTCTAATGATGTTGATGGACATTCCATAAAAAAAAAATACTCACTTGATGTTAGTAATTCTTGTTTCTCTCCATAGCTTGCATTTGGGCATGGATTTTATGAATATTATGAATATGCATGAAATCCATTCCTCCTCACCTCTTCTACAGTTTTGTCTTGAACATTGAAATATATTACTCTTCATGAAACACAAAAGACGAGGATATGTAATAGTTTGATGGTAGTAGGAAAGCTCCTAACTTGTTATTTAAATCCCTAGTATGCTAATGGAGGTCAAAAACTCAGGTTCACAGAGTATGTTGTTTGAGAAAAAAGGAAATGCATGTAGAGAGCCATTAAGTATGACCATTATAAGACCCGTGACTACCCGCGGGTCTTGATGGGTCTTATAGTGAGACATGCCACTCACATAGAAATAGTAGTTCTTACAAGTACCCATGAACACCCATGTTAAACTCATCCGCTTGCATTAAAATCACATTTAACCCATGTAAGACCCGTGAAGACCCTCAAAATTCTATTTTTTTCCTTTTTTGTTGGAAATCATGTAGATGGAAAGGGAAAATGGAGGGAAGAAAATTTTTTATGAGTCTTATACAAGACTTATAAAGGTCAGTCCAAAATATTACACGGGATTCTAAGAAAATAGAAATGCAAGTCTTATACGAGTATAATTCATGCAACATTGGTAAAGAGTGCAGGTGAATCCTCTTGTGAGGGTTCATGAATAATTCATTTTTTTGGTATCAGGAAGCAGACGCATAATTTTATCCAAAGAAATGATAGACTTAATGAATGTATGGAATTCCACAGCTTTCTTTTTTCTTTCTTTTCATTTCCTTTTGAAACTCACTCTCACCATGCTAATGTACAGCTATTACTGACCATCCATCAATGGGGTTCATGTTTTTCTCGACAAAGAGTTGGAAAAGTGGGAGAGTGTAGAGGAATTGTCTCAAAATTTCCAAACTATGACAACTCTGTGAGATGTCTTCCTAGTAAGACAAAGCCAAAGTTGAATTAGTAGTAGAGTAGTTTGAAAAAATAGAAATATTATACGTCTTTCACATGTATATTTCAACTAAAGATATACATGCCAATTTAGGAGTGTTAAATTAGGAGTGATCACCTAATGCATGGGTGTGTATCATCAACTGAAGTGTCAACTGAGGCATGCAAACAACAAACAACAGTTAATTCCCTACAGAGGTGCATGCTCTTTTATTTCCGACTATCTTCGTCAAGTGATAATTAAGGCAACAAAATGAGGATGGTCCTTGAATGTCGGTTTAATGTTCTGTTGTATAATGTTGAGTTATATTTATCTTTTATTTCACACTGTAGGCATCAAGTATCACTATAAGAAACAAAATTAGGACAATCCTTGAGGAAAATTTGGGAAAAATTAAAGTAACCTTGAATCTATACTCAATCACAATTTATGCCAAGAGGGAGAATAAAAAAACTTACATATCCATGCCTAGAAATTGAGGATTTATCATTCCTAGTACCCTCTTCATCCTTCTTAACATAATTTTGCAGTGGGTCTTCCATGGATTATTTGATCTTCTCATATTTCAATTGAAAATTCTTATTTTTGCACTTAATGAGTAACTTTAACGGACCAATATGCTCACTCGCATTCCCAGGCTAGTTTTGTGTCAAAACTTCTCAAGTAGATAGTAAACAAATGGAATGAAAATAATGAGTGGTGGTAGCCCATGATTCCATTATAACACATCCCCTAAATTTAGGCATCAAAACTGCAACTACTCATGCCATATCAATGGCTTTTTTTTTTAATGCAAGTGGTATATCTTTGATTTCAAAATTGATTTAAATTTTTGATAATCTAAAGCCACTAAAACCTTCATTGGATTCTTTGGAAAAGGATAAGGAAAATGATTCATACAATGACTGGGGATATTCTCTCGATGTTGGATAGTTTCTTCTAACCTGAATTGAAGAATCTGGATAAAATGCATTGTAGGTTGCATCGTATTTGGCCCTCTGTAAACAATTACATTGAGTTCATAAACATGTTTTTCTATTTTATAGCTCCCAATGAGTACTCTTGGAGATGTTTGTAATGACATAGCTAACTTGGTTGGTTGGTTAAAACAATTACACCATACTATAAAGGTTTTTTTATCATATATTATGAACTTGGTAACCAATAAACTTAATTTTAATTTTCCCACGTATGTGTTGGTTGATTATGAAAGGTCTTGACCATGAAAATAAATTATAAAGTATGTTCTTGTGACATGTTTGACTTTCACAATAGTAAAAAAGAATATCTCATTTTCAGTGAGCAATGTAGGAATTAGTCACGTGAACAAGTGGCTTGTATAATTTGACCAATATCATTTGCTAAAACTTTGCATGAGTGAATCTGATGGTATAGGCTATTTCAATTATATTGAAATCGTAATATTTCCACATTGTTGTGTTATTTCACAACTTCTTTATTTATCCTATGCCAAGACTTGTAGCCATTATCAAAGACAAATACATATTTTTGAGATGTCCAGATACCTTTACAAGATTCCAAGGGTTAAATGACATTGAAAAATAATTTTGGTGGAAGATTGGCCTATCGAAAGTATTGTAAAAAGAGAAATAAGCTCCATATATCATATACCTATGCTTATTACCTTGCCCTATGGTGGTGCAGAACCTCATTTGAAATCTCTACCATCAACAAATGATATCAATTCCATTTCCCACTTTCTTAATATTACACATTATGCTTCTCAGAGAGATTTAAATAGCTCAAGGTCATGACCTATTCCTTTTTGAATTAGTGTATTCTACTAAATATGATGAAGATTAAGGAATAACAAAAATCTCCATAGATTTAGGAAAAAAAGGGATCCTCCATCTAAGATTTTTCTATTGATAATGTTAATCATAGTGCAAACAAGATCATGATTTTTTTAGAGAGTAGAATATTTAAAAAGAAAGGATTTTTAGGATGATATTTGTATAACTAAACTACATACACCTCTAAAGCATGAAGCTTCTATCATAGAGCAACCATTTTTCTTAGAGGGTTTTAGAAATCATTTTAGTCATTGCTTGGGAAGTTATGTTTCTCCTTCAAATGAACTGGTGAGAATACGTTGTCACTTCAAACTTCAGGAAGACCATCTCATGGAGAAAGTACACCTATATTGGAAATATCATCCCCTTTAAAGGCTTAATGTAGATCATAAACACAATGGTTTATTTTACTGTAAGGAATAGAAAAAATATTGAAGGTCTTATTGTTAATCAATATGGAGTGAATGGATTGACATTCCAATTTCTCCTTCTTGCAAATTAGTACACCCATACTATCTCAAAGTCCTAGAGGCAGTTCCACCACTTCAACTCAATGAATTTTATGGTTGATATCATCTCTTACTTGAACACTATGATTGAAATACGAGTCCCGATTTTCCTTATCCAACCTTAATGACAAGTTATATATTGTGTTACATCAGAATCTATTGCCAAAGAATTTTTTTTATTAATCAGCTTTAGATGTATGGGTTTAACTTTAGATGGTATCATGTTGGAAACCAAAGGCAAAAAAAATATTGCAAAATCCAATTAAGAGGGATTCATCCAGCATCCATAAAGATATTAAAAGATAGTATACATGGAGTGGAATCTATTAGAGATATAATGAATTTGTAGGGAAGATTCAATAAATTAGCAACAGTGCTCCAATAAATCCAAAAACAATGCTCTAAACAACATATCACTATAAAATAGAGCACATTAACAACAAAGGAAAAAGGGCGGTCATCAAAGAAATCAAGATAACTCAAGTTTTGATGAGAAAGAGAATCACATCAGTGCATAAAAAATAGAAAGTATGATAATTATGAACATAGTTTCTTTATGAAAAAAATGGTGTTGGCTATGTAAAAATAATTGTAGAAAGAGGCCGATTAAAAATAAGAAAACACAAACTGACAATATTGTGGTATACATAGGGGGGATAATATGAGGTATACCTAGGTGGGATAATATGATGTATACTTAGGGGGGACAATATGAGGTAAATGGCGAGGTACCCATGGAAATAATGTAATGTAAGGATGATAAATACATGAGCCATAATTAATAAATAGAGTGGTTAACCCACAATATGCAAGGGACTACAAGCAGTTAGGAAATAATGTTGTAAGCCCATGGTATTGGATGTATGACCCATGGTAGCTACCCATTGTATTTTATGTATGAAGCCTATATAGAGGCTAGAGACTCTCCATTGAGGGACGTCAAGGACTATTGTATTGACAATAATATGGCTTCTGGAGTGATCTCCTTCCTTAAGGAGTAGTTGTACGGTGTTACCCTACCTCAAGGGTTTAGATTAATAAATATTTAAAGATTCTATATTTTTTTTTCTCTCATTATTTTGGGATTATTGATAGATATTGCGAATATTTTTCATTTTATTAAATTTGTAGGTCAGATCTGTTACAACAAGAAACTAGAAAAAAGGACCATACTTCCTTGTATGAATTCAAAATGTAGGGAGGAAAGAATATTAATGAAATACATCAGTTGTGCTACCATGACAACATTCCCTTAGTCCCCAGTAGGTAAATTGAATGAGGGATTGCAGAGAATTTTTGTAAAAAAACATAACCACTATGGCCTAGCTTAGAGATAACAAGTGACGAGAGTCTTTGTCATGAAACCAAAAATGGTTTTATTATGGTAGTCGAAAAGAGCCACCAAGATGGAACTCTTGAGGAGTTACTCTTGGAATAGAATGGAGTGGAGACAACATCATCCATCACACTTTAGGCACTACTGTGGGGGAATAAAGAGTGAATATCCATATGCTTCTAGTAGAATGCAAGGAGTAGACAATTCATTCCATTAAGCATAGGGAGGTGGAAGAGGATCTCTTAGGCGCACTCCTTTGGATTCGATGTGATAAAGTGACTGCATGTAGTAGTTGGAATGTGGATTTAGATGGTTGTATAGAGTCCCTATTTCAGAGGGCAACATTCGTTCAATCCATTGAGCACGCATCTTGAAGTATCAAAATATGAATTGGGGTGACTATTACAACAAAGGCTTAGTTGTAGTGTGTCTATGGTTGGGTGGAGAGTCAATGTCCCAATCTCATTCATTCAACACATTTTACAAGATAATTGATACTAAAGGTCTTGCACTTTAATATTTAGAATATGTTTAATGTGTTGAATTAAGGCATGTATTGGTACTTATTTAATGTGTTGGTCAATGTCTGTGATTTAGTATGCAATTTGGTTTCCTGCATATTTGAGGAATATTGAATTCTTGTAAGGTTATTTGTTAATTGAATGTATTCTCGCATGCATTCATAAACTTGTTTAATTTCATTATCATCCTAAGGGACATGTGTATTCTTGAACTATTATGAGATTGAATTTTCTCTAATGGGAATTAGTTTGAATGAATTGATAAATCCTTGTACAACTTAATTGTGCATTTAAGATATTGTCTGTCACACCTCATTTTATTAGTGCCAAGCTTAGGAAGGATAGTATATGCATGTTATATATATATATATATATATATATATATATATATATATTGAAGACCCGGCCAAAGCCTCTATAAGGTCAAGAAGGATAACACGACATTGTGTATGTGCACACAATATAAGCTCAGGAGGGATATCTCTAAATATATTTACTACCATATATATAAAAATGTACTCGTATGGAAAAGTCTGTGGTATGAACCTTAATTCATTAAAGGATATTCCTTATAGTCGTAATAGGCCATCTGTGGTAGAGAACCATGACCAAGCACCAATGAAATCCCAAAACATAATTATGTATGTCACAAGAACTCTAATTTCATTAGCTGAAGGAGAGAAGGGATTTCTAGTTTGGACCTCGTGGGAAGTCGATTCAAGTGGTAATATTGGGTAGGACCTCCTTTTCGGGGGTCACGTTAATCATTTAGGTCATGATAATACCTGGATGGGACACATGGCTAGTGTGTTATGTGTGGTGGCCTCATATATTTGTGGAAACCTCAAACGAAGGACATGCGTCACATAGATTTGGGGTTTTCTATGGGGCCAAGTGGCATATAAATGGGTGACACATGGAAATTTCTAAGTGGATCCTTGTGGAGGGTGTCACATCACCCTAAATAAAAAAAGTTAATGACATCACCATGGTGACTCTATCCCGATGATTTCTTGAGGTGTTAGTCGCAATCCCATGGGTATTTTATTCCCATGGTGATGTGGAAGTAATGAATTCCACATGGATAGTTGTAACAGAAAGGAATGTAAGACATAAGTGGCGGGGTACGTGAAAGGGGCTTAACCCCATGCAATTAGCTGGAACGCAACACAATAGTTTCACATGATGGTACAAAAAGGGAACTTCCATTAAAGCTTGAGATTTCTTCCCCTACAGTTCCAATGAGGTATGGGGGAGTAATCCTAGGATTAAAATGAGCTTTTTCAATATCTGATGGAGCTCATTGAGGGGTAGAATGAGAAATTCCAAGAAAAAAAATACTAGACAATTTAGTTGGTATAAGTAGTCCTCGAGGCTACTCCACTTCATATTCTTAATGAGCCACTTGGATATGGGATCATTGCTAGTTACTCAGGGTGGTGAATCTTAGATGTGTGAGAGTGACCTAAGGTTACTTCCTTCATGACTAGAGACGATGAGCTTATGTGGAGGATTCTTATATGACATTGAAATTCTAGGGTCATTTCACATGTATGGAGTGGCATGTGTTATTGTTGATTTGGCATCGAAATCAAATTAGCTACCTAATTATATAAATACATAATGATATCTAGCACATGGTAGTTAGGTTTGAGTATTCGCAAGTAGATGATATACGATGTCACAAACATGAGAAGTTTTACTTTAATTGTATTTATGGCTTAAGGATTGATAAGATTCCAAGGGGGTTCATTTTTTAGGAAGATAACATTTCATGAGTGTTTAATGATTTAACACTCCTATGATTGGTCCACATATGTTCCTCAACAATAACTCAGAAAAAGAACACGGAGGAATGTGTGTCATAGTATTTGTAAAATTAGCCACAACGTTTGTAAATTTTCTCATGATGGGATGAAATGGAGAGTTGAGATGTTGATTTGTGTTGAGAAGACATGGGTTCCTCTCCTACACCATTTTTTATGAGCACACATGTGAACGGGGGAAGTCACAATAGGAAAAAATGCACTTACACTTGATATGGTATCGGGACATGAGACAAAACAAGAAATGAGATGGACCAAGACATCGTTGAGACATGGGATGGGACCATAATGAGGCCGCAACATTATATGAGTCATGGGATGAATTTGGAACAATTACCTCAATGTGGCATGATGGATTGAATATGAGGACAATATGAGGAGCATGGCACATGAACTGTATGCATGCGAACACATGTGGTGCAATGAAATTATGGGATGATGGCATAATGAGTCAACCAAGGTTGGAGATGTCATGACCCATAGGTCAGCATGGGTGCCACTACTTTTGTGCACCTACTTACATATTATATGGTGGTTTTGTTACATAAAAAATTTAGAGTGTCTGCTGACAATGCGACCAAGGGACACAAAACTTGACCTTCCACCTTCCACCCTTGATATGGGATCAATGAGGCAAAAAAAGAGATTAGATGGACCAAGACATGGTGAATACATGAGATTTGACTACGACATTAAAAGAGTCGCTAGATTAGTGTGGCATGATGGCATCAGGGTGGCATGAGGAACCAAGGAAGAGGTCAATAATTCGCTATATACTCACATTAGGCTAGAATACTCACATTAGGTCAAGGAAGAGGTCTAGTATAAATAATTCGCTACAATACTCACATTAGGCTAGAATTTGTTAGGTAGGGTGACTCGAGTATGGATTCAAATTTATCTTTTGGTTGGCTTGGGAAGTTGTACTCGAGTAAACAATGAAGAATTGTGCAAACATTTTATTGCATTTTAGGGTGACTTGAGAATCCATGCTCAAGTATTGAGAAGGCTCACATTTGATTCATAATGTTTTATATTTTTGAGAGAGTGGGTTTGATAAACCACACCCAATCCTGGAGTACACTATGGATTTTTATTTCTTATAATTGTATGAGGACCATTCCATACACATTGTATTTGTGCAGACTTGTATCACATGTATATGGTGATTTATACATTTCGGTGCAACTTTATTGTTTCATGAAGATAGTATGATTACATGTTATGTTTATGCAAGATTGAAGTTAAGAGTAATTGTAGATGTGATTTGGTTATATGTTATATTCCACTAAACATTGTTAACTAAATGTATAACAAAAGTATAAGCTTAGAAGCATAGTGTAAGTGAAGCACTAGCAAGTTGGTCATGTCATTGTTGAGGGAACATGTTGTCACACTGACGAGGCATCTTGAATTATTGGTCTAATTTGTGGGCATGACACTTATGTTTTCATACATCTCACATTACCAAGATTTATAAAAAATCATAAAAATAACCAAATTTTAACTTTATTTAAAATTGTTATTATTATAATTTTTATCAATTGTAAGAGAAGTAATATATGATTTAAACATATATCTATTTAAAAAAGCAATTAAAAATATTTTTAACTATCTATATTTACCATGGATATTCTTAATTTGTAAATTGAAAATTGAAAATAGAAATTTGTAGTTAAAACATTGTATTAGTGTGTTGCTCAAAATGTATGAAATTTGTAATTCCTTCCAAGTTCAGATGCAAGAAAGATCAAATATTTAGAAGTATAATTTTTTTTCAAAATTTTCACTCTAAAACAATATGCATTTCAAAAAATTTAGACTATAATATATTTAAAAACAAAAAAATTATTTCTTTAATAATATAGTATTTAATAATAATAACCTATATAAAAATAAGCTAAATTTTAGAATTAAAAAATAATTCACGTTGATTGCAAAGATGAGATATTTGTTTAGAAAATAACAGTGCATAATAATATTAATAATGAAATTAAACGATAACATTACATAATTATATTTGCATTAATGAAAATGGTTATAACTTGAAATATAAACTATAATATCAAAATTTAACCTTTTAATTTAATGATATAAAATTGATTATTAAAATTACTCATAATAAGATAAAATGAAGGTGGAATTTAAAAATAAACATATAAACTCTATATTTAAAAATAAAAAGCAAATAGATAATGTTATATATATACGACCATCCAGGTACACAGTCTTAAATCTTATTACGTAATTGTACTAATTAAAAGGGTTTTTGCAAATAAAAATGGCTCTTGATCTAGTTGCATAAAGCATACACTGCACATTGTTTTAAGATGTTTTAAAAGTAGATGTGGGCGCACTTCTTTTATGCTATCCGTTGAAGTAGATGTGGCCGCCCCTGGAAGCATCCATTCCATCCGTTGAAGGAAAGCAAGGAAGCCTAGAAGCATCTACTATATCCGTTAAAGGAAGATATTTTTCATGCTACCACTCCTTTTCATTAAAAGTTTGTTACACAACCTGGAAGATATTTTCAAGTTTGTAAGGAAGATATTTTCAAGCTTTGTGAAGCGCGCCTATTCTAAAGTTTGTTACCTTGCCTTCTTTTCAAGCGTCAGTTCTAACAGCATTGTGAAGAGATCGGAAAGTGCCTATATATATCAAACATTGTCAAAGAATTCTCAAGCTGTTACAGAGTCTTCTTAAGAATTGTCAGTGCCTCTATATATATCAAACATTGTTACAGAGTCTTATTTTCAAGCTGAAGCACGTTGGAAGAACTGGGAGTGATGGTGGTAGTTGTAGAACTTCATAGTGGGAGAGTGGCATATCTGGGAGTACGCCCGTAGAGTGTATCTGTGAAATCGAGGAAGTTGGACTGGACTGCACCTCGAAAATGGTTGACTGGTTCAAAATGGAGATCTGTGCTCTTTGTCAATGGATGTATGTATCTCTCTCTTCTTTTACTCTTTGTAAATATTTATGATCTGATCTTAAATTTAATCTCTCTCTTTCTTTACTCTCTCTGTTATGTACATTGTGGGTCCTCTTCTGCTTTCTTGGTCGCAAGTTCTATGATCTAATATACGCAATGTTGATCTGAGTCTTTCTACTCAATGTTCATCTTTGTGTAGATTCGTTCAGAAGCTTAATCTGCCCTAGTTTTTCATCATTGACTGGAGGTTTTTTCTTTGTTATGCAACAGGAACTATTTTGTTTTGATCTGTTGCCATCGACGGTGGGATCCTCCTGCATGAGGATGTTACAGCTGCGGAGGCTTGCTGTGTTCTTCCTTGAATAAATCAAATCGTTACTCTAGGTACTATGTATATGCTACTGCTTTTCTTTTAAAATAAACTCTAGCCTTGCTGTGATGTTCTCGTTGCTATTTATTTTAGTTACGTTAACCTGTCATTTGTTAGGTTAGTCTAAATAAACCAACCTCCTCTTAGGTTTTTGTTTTGAAATTAGTTGAGCCCCTATGTTAAAGGCTTCTTTTAATTTCTCTAATGGGTACCTTTTTTAGGAGCATATGGACAGGGTTTTAAATTGTGTTGACAGCATCTAGGAACATAGGTTTTTGGGTATGTGGGAACTGAATTGATTTATTTTACTAGCCTTTTATTGAATCACGATGAAGATTATTTAAGGCGATCTCCATTGATTTTTTCGAATCCACTAATTGTCGTAAAGTTTTTTCGATGAACTTCAAAAGTCATGCCGAAAAGATTTATGGATGCCTTTAGTTCAATTCTCCCCATCTTCTCTTAGGATTTAATATCGCTGTTCAATATTTTGTTTCTGGGTCCTCAGTTGCTTTCTAAGTTGTAAACTCTCAAAAAACAGAATAGAACTTAGCTCTTTGTTACTACATTTGTTGATATCTGTAACTAATTTTGATTCCATACAATAATTAATTTGCTTTTCAGCAAAGGCAGAGAAATTAATTAATCATCTCAACAAAGTTGGTTAGTGGGTAATATTTTTAATAAATTTTAAGTAAAGAAAGTTTCCCTGTTGAATATCTGGGTAGAACGGAAATCTGGTCTGTTCTCTATTACTTTTACATAAAGAAGAACCAAAAGAATTTGCCCATATTTTATTGTGATATGTTTCGTCCGTAATGGTTTTAATGGGTTTCAATTGAAGACAACAACCAGAATTGATCAGATGATTTTACTATTAATCTTAAACCGCCCCATCATCATATGGTAAGTCTAAGAGGGACATGATATTTGTTCCGGTGTCTACACTGTTAGCATTTCAATCTGTCCACTAATGCCTGCCCCACTAGGCATAGGCATTACCAGAACTGCAATCGATACTTTTGCAATAATATCTGCAATATTACTGCAATCGATAATTTTGCATAATCTGTATAATGCGTTCCATGCCATTCCACAGGACTGTAAGTTATCCCAGTCCACAGGACTGTCTTGCCCATTTTGGATCATCCTTGCTTCCTTATCTTCTACCTCTTTCATACTCTTTAGCGTTTGGTTCGCTGCTTCTGTCTCTTTCATAAGATTTTATAATATATTAGAAATTTGATAACTACCAGCAAAGTCCAGCCCCTTATATCGCCATCTATTATTGCATAGTGGATACCATATTTATTGTGTTTCATCAGGCCGATGGTGATATTCTTACTACCATGTATATTCATACATCAAACACGTACACGTCCATGCACGCCTAACCGGTCCTTACGCAATGAAACCTTATCTTCCAGAACTTGGAATGTGCAGACAAGTGTGCCTGTTCGTGAATCTCTTTCCATTATGGAAAACTGACCATTAATATCATTATACAAAATATTCTATTATTTCAACATATTTGAATGTCCTCTCTCAACGTTATTGATTTTGCAAATCAAAATCATCAACGCACTTCATTTCCTACATTTTGGTGTTGTAACGTGTGAAAATATTCATGTGGTTTCAAATTTTTCTAAATTAAAATAATCGCATTTTGAATTTCACTGTTATAATTTCATTTTAAAAATATATTAAAAATACCTAAATATATATATTTTTAATTATATTTTTCCCATTTTAAAGTCGGTATATTGTCTAATGCTTCTTAAACTCATAAAAATTTCAAAATAATCTCTCTATATATTATTCCTTCATAACTTTCCTATTCTTCCCTCAGTTTTTCATATAATTTTTTTGATATTTTGGGGTTAATTTTATTTTATATTGTTGATGAATTTTATTTTTATGTTTGATATTTTTTCAATATTCAAAATGTTAGAATTGAAAAAGAATTTAAAAGAGGATATTATATTATATTTATTATAATTTTCATTAAAATATTTAATTATTTCAATCATGATAATTATTGTGATTCTGTTAATGATAGTGAAAAACTTGTTTAAATTTATTTCATTTGAAGTATGTATATTTCACCTTATGTTAGCGTTAGAATGTCCTATTGCAGGTATTAAAATTATTATTTATGAAACATAGTGCAAGTGAGAGAGGGAGAGGCAGAGGGAGAGGGAAAGAGAGAGGGAGGGAGGAAGGACAGAGGGAGGGAGGGAAAGAGAGAGGGGGGAGGGATGGAGAGATGGAAGGAGGGAGGCAGGGATGGGGGGATGGAGACTGAGTGAGAGGGTGAGGCATAGGGATAGGGAGGGTGGCGGAGTGAGAGGAGGGAGGGAGAGAGAAATCGGGAGGGAGGGACGGAGAGGGTGAGGGGGATAGGGAGAGGGAGGGAAGGAGGCAGGGAAGGAGGTAGGGGGGATGGGGAGATGGAGGCAGGGAGGGAGGGACGAAGGGACGGATGGAAACTAATTGAGAGGGTGTGGCAGAGGGAGAGGGAGAGTGAGGGAGTGAGAGGAGAGAGGGAGACAGATAGGGGGAGGGGGAGGCAAAGGGAGAGAGAGAGGGGGAGGAGGGGAGTGACGGAGGGAGGGAGGGATGAAGAGAGGTCAAGGGGGCGAGGGACAGAGGGAGGGAGAGGGTGAGAGGGATAGGGAGAGGGAGAGTGGGCAGGTGGTAGGGAGAGAGAGAGAGAGAGAGAGAGAGAGAGAGGGATAGAGTGAGGGAGAGCAAGAGGGAGGGAGGGAGAGGGAAGAGGTAGGGAGAGGAGGGGGAGAGGGAGGCGTGGGGAGTGCGAAAGAGAGAGGGGTGGGTAGGAGGAAGTGGGAGGTGGACAAGAAGATGGCGAGAGAGGGAGTGAGGGAGAGTGAGTGAGAGGGAGAGAGGGAGAGGGAGGGACAGAGGGTCGGAGAAGGAGGAAGTGGGGGAGAGAGGGAGAGAGGGAGAGGCAGAGAGGGAGGGTAGGATAGGGGGAAGAGAGGGAGGGAGGGAGAGTGAAGGGGGAGGGAGAGAGAGAGGGATATGGAGAGAGAGATAGGGAGAGAGAGAGAGAGAGGGAGACAGAGAGGTAGAGAGAGAGAGAGAGGGATATGGAGAGAGATATAGGGAGGGAGGGGGAAAGAGACAAAGGGAGGGAGGGAGGGAGAGAGAGGGGATGGGGGACATAGAAAGAGGGGGGACGGGGGACACAGAGAGAGAGAGAGAGAGAGAGGGGGGGGGAGAGAGGTGGTGGGAGGCATGTAGGGAGAGGGAGAGAGATATGGATATGGATATGGGGAGGGAGAGAGAGGAGGAGGGGGAGGGAGAGAGAGAGGGAGAAAGGGAAGGAGAGGAAGTGGGAGGGAGAGGGTGAGAGGGATAGGGAGAGGGAGACTAGGTAGGAGGTAGGGAGAGAGAGAGAGAGAGAGAGGGGTAGAGTGAGGGAGAGAGAGAGAGGGAGGGAGGGAGAGGGGAGAGGGAGGGAGATAGGGAGTGGGGATGGGGAGAGGGAGAGAGAGGGAGGGAGAGAGGGACGGTGGGGGAGTGGGAGGTGGACAAGGAGATGGCAAGAGAGGGAGTGAAGGAGAGTGAGTGAGAGGGAGAGAGGGTGGGAGGAGGAGGAAGGGGGAGAGAGAGGTTGAGAGGGAGGAAGGGATATGGAGAGAGGGAGGGTAGGATAGGGGGAAGAGAGGGAGGGAGGGAGCGAGGGGAGAGAGACAAAGGGAGGGAGGGGGAGAGAGGGGACGGGGAAGAGAGAGAGAAATGGAGAGATAGAGAGAGAGAGAGAGAGAGGTAGTGGGAGGGATGGAGGGAGAGGGAGAGGGATATGGATATGGATATGGGGAGAGAGGAAGGGAGGGAGATGGGATGGGAGCGAGGGGAGGAAGGAGAGAGGGAGGGAAGGAGAGGGTGGTAGTGAGAGGGATAGGGATAGGGAGTTAGGGGGAGAGAGAGAGAGAGAGAGAGAGGGGGAGAAAGGTGGAGAGGGAGACGAAGGAAGGGAGAGGGCAGAGAGTGATAGAGAGAGAGGAAGAGGGAGATATGGGGGGAAGGGAGAGAGGAAGGGGGGGAGGGAGAGAGGAAGGGACAGAAATGGAGTGAGAAGTAGGGAGATGAGGAGGGAGAGAGGAAGGGAGGTAGAGGGAGCGAGGGAGGGAGGGACGGAGGGGGGAATAGGGAGGCAGAGGTAGAGGGAGAGGGGCAAGTGAGTGGGAGCGGGATAGAGATAGAGGGAGAGAGAGGGACGGGTAGAGAGGGAGAGGGAGAGGGAGGGAGGGAGAGGGGAGAGATAAGGAGAGCGCGAGGGAGAGGATTTGAGGGAGGGAGGAAGAGAGAGAGGGGGAATAGGGAGGGGAAGGAGAGGGGGAAGAGGGGAGAGGGAATTAGAGGGTGGGAGAGAGAGAGAGGGAGTTGGAAGGAGAGAGGGAGTGAGCGAGAGGGAGAGGGAGAGAGGGCGGGAGATTGGGAGATAGAGAGGAAGAGAGAGATGGTGAGAGGGAGGGATGGTGGGAGGGAGAGAGAGAGGAGAGAAGGAGATAGATGAGAGAGGGAGGGAGGGAGAGGAGGGGAGTGAGACATAGAGGGAGAGGGAGGTAGGGAGAGAGATGGAGGGCAGTAGTGAGAGAGATAGGGGGACAGTAAGGGAGAGGGAGCGATAGGGAGAGATAGGCAAGAGAGAGGGATAGAGAGAGAGGGAGAGGGAGAGAGGGAGGGAGGGGGGATTGGGAGAGGCAGGGAGGGGGGATTGGGAGAGGCAGGGAGGGAAGGGGGGATGGGGATGGAGAGAGGGAGGTAGGGTGGGAGTGAGAGGGATAAAGGGAGGGAGGTAGAGGTTGTGGGGGGGGGAGAGGAGGATTGGGAAATGGAGGGAAGAAGTGAGCATGGGAGAGGGAGTGAGAGGGTGAGGCAGAGGGAGTGCGAGAGCAGTGGAGTGAGAGGAGACATGGAGAGAGGGAAAGAGGGGGGAGAAGAGGGAGGGGGAGAGGGAGGGACGGAGCGGGTTGGAGAGGGAGGGATGGAGCGGAGGGAGAGAGGGATGGAGTGAGAGGGAGAGTGGGTGGGAGGTATAGAGAAAGAGAGGGAGAGAGAGGGGGAGCAAGAGGGAGAGAGTGAGAGGGGAGAGTGAGGGAGAAAGAGAGAGAGGAAGAGGGAGTGAGGGAGGGGGGATGGAGAGAGTGAGAGCAGGAGGGATTGAGGGGGGATGGGTATAGGGAGGAAGAGGGAGGGATATGGAGAGAGAGAGAGGGAGAGAGGCAGGAGGGGGAGTGGTTGGGACGGAGAGGGAGAGGGAGAGGGAGAGGGAGGAAGAGGGAGAAAGAAAGAGAGAGAGGGAGATAGAGAGAGGGAGGGAGGGAGTTAGAAAGAGAGAGAGGGGGGGAGGAGGGTAAGGAGGGAGAGAGAGAGAGAGGGATATGGAGAGATGGATATGGAGGGAGAGAGAGGGAGGGAGAAACAAAGGGAGGGGAAGGGAGAGAAAGGGTGAGAGGGAGGGAGGGAGAGTGAAGGGGGAGGGAGAGAGAGAGGGATATGGAGAGAGAGATAGGGAGAGAGAGAGGGATATTAACCTTGATTCGAAAGTTGTAAGATTTTTTTGGAATTATCCACCTTGTAAGTCACAAATGAGCCAGAATAAATGGCCACCTTTCTAAATAGACAACTTTAGAAGAATTCAATTAGAAAACATGAAAAAATAATAATAATTCAATTAAACAACATGAAAACATAATATGAAATTGGATTTATAGTTTATTAGATGTAATCATCAAATACAATGGAATAAATCACAAAATTTTCCTCTTTTCAGGGAAAGACAGAAACTGCATTTTTTAGTGAGCAATCTATACTATTGTTGCAAATATCTTATATTTCTCTTGAGTTTTATAGGTAGCTGATTCGTTCAATATTTTCATATCTTCATGTTTACGTTTCTTCAGTTCCAATATTTTCGTACAATTTCTATCATTTGAAATATTGTGTGATATTTCCTCGAAGTTCTATCATCTGATATTTTTTTTTATATTTCCAAGGATTTTCTTTCTAGAACCTCATTTATTTTTCCGCAAAACCTTATTAGCAACAAGGATCTATACTAGCATTATGAGATGTAATGTTTCCAGGTTGTAATTCTTCCAAAAAACGGAGTTTCTACCGAGTTGGTTGGGAGGAAAGAGCACGCGATGGAGGGTCAAAATGATATTGATGAATATTTCATATGGTTATCTTGTTCTTACCCACATTATTCAATGTAATAACAATTACACCAATGGCTACCATAATTGTGGTTTTTTCTACCAAAGAAACAACATGAGATACTACCTTTTGCAATATATATATGATATGTCATATAACTATGAAGCTTTTTCACTTAGACTCTGTATGGTCATTTTATATGCATACATCAGGAGCCACCCCCTTGAATGTTAAATTTTCCAAACTAGAAGACCTTTCTTCCTTTCTATCTTCTATCCATCTGACTGAATTGATGGAAATACTCTTGAATGAATAGCCCATATATTCATGGTATTTGGCATGTTCCTTATCTGCATGAGAAAATGATGCAAAAGTGTTGAAAAATAGAGGAATAGTGAAAATAAGGAAACCATATATTATGTGTCAGTTTCAAGGGCCATAATAGAGGAATGGTTAAAAGACTACGCATGTCCTAATAGTATAACCATCAAATGGAAATTTCAAAATACCATCTAGAGACTAAGAAATGCTCTTACGAAGTCATATTTTTGGTAGAACAACCCTGCCCCATATGAGGATCATAGCTTATCCCACATGGTGATTCATTATCCTACTTTGAAAAAAATAATTCATTTATTCCTTAACCTCTTATCTCCATCCCAATGACGTTATGGCATCATTCTTCAATCGACGTTCCATATCTTCATAGTATTTGGCACGTTCCTTACCTGAGTGAGCGATGCATTTTCTAGTGAGAACATCATGTGAGATGGTTGGTGTGAGTTATAATTTTCATGCACTCGCTCCTATGCGAATGCAACTGCCTCCTCCACAAATTTCTTTACCATTCCTTGATGTTTCCTTTAGCCATTCCAAGACAATTATTTTTCTTTCCTCAAGATCAAACATAGTTTCATCTCTATCAACTTAATTTTGTTGTTGCAAAAACTGGAAAAGAAACAATATATATTATTTACATACGAAGGAAATCAACATAGAAAACTAATACCATGTTTGATGAATAAATTGTGAGCACTGCTTAATTTTATTCCCCTATCCAATTTATTTGAAGCCCCTTCCAATTCTTTCTTTGATATAAAAACTGAATATTGAAACCCACATTATTAAGAAGGATATAACCAATAAATTAAAAACCCCATCTATGCCGTCAGATTTCTATTATGGAAAAAATTCGCACCAGCTTCTTTGTTTCAAGCATCTCATCTCTATAATAAGTAGTTGATGCAAATTTTTGCCATGATAGAAATCAGAACTATTTGAATGCGAGTGACTACTCACATTGCATGAAGGAAGTGACGGGGAAATTGAAAGAACTGTGTCCTCAATCTAATGGTGCTCGAATACATTAGAGTGGTTCCCTTCTTCATTGTCAGAATAATACCTTATATAGTCAGGATGTGGACACTGGGGATTGTGTTTATTGTTCTCCCACAAATTTCAGATTCAGTGATCCACAAACATTCCTTAAATATTCGAGGACTTATCCACACAAATCATAACTGAAACTTCAAAAAATAATGGTTAAGGGAAACACGTAAATATTCTTGATGAAAAATTTCCAACCCTTCCACAATCAAAATTTTTGAAGGGGAGTTTTCCATTATATTTTTCAAATCCCTTTTCCAACTTCCTAGCAAATTTAGCAAATTAATGATCTGATTCATAGTTGGAATATTATTCATATTCTTATTCTTGAGAAACTCCTAACAAGTTTGCATGGATAACATATTATATTATTCTCATCATAGGATTTGAATGACCATCCTTGCACTAAAATACAATATATTGACTTTTCTGCTAACATTTTAATTGACATTAATTCATTTGCGAAATAATTCAAAGACTGAATCTAGAAATATCGTTTCTCAATCACAACTTATGCGAAATAAAAGTAGTTACAATGAACATTTTTACCAACTGAGTAGTACATATTCTCTAGATTTCATTGTATGTCCAAACATATAGTTTCCTTCTCAATATCCAAGGCATCCAATAGACCAACCATGTCTTCAACAAGGTCATAAATTAAAACTTTCTCTAGCTTAGAGGGCTGATAAAAACCACCATAAACTCAAAGCTCAAGAGATACAAAATCAAATTCTAATTTTGCAAATGCTATCATCTAATGCAGCAAATAGTAGCCCCCCAATTAGGGTGCTTGCTATTAAGTGCCACAAGGCAGGTGGAAGGTGATCTCACTGACTGGACAATGGTTCATGCATGAGAACTCAGTCAGCATGCAAATCACCAGGTATGCGGCATTACTTGAAATGATGCCGCATTTATTAGGACATGTTGGATTGTCAGGAGAGAATCGGAATATGAAAAATAAGAAAAGCTTAAGGAGGCAACAGGGGAATACACATAAAACATTTCAAAGAAGGAGGTGCAGCGATTTTAGGCTAGGTACTATTGCATACATTATTCAGAGGCTTCCACTGTGGGTTCAGGCGTATGTAACTCTCTATTCCAACATTATGTTTCTAGTTATTAATTTGCAGATGAGCCAGGATAGAGAAGGATTCAAAATGTGTGGAATGCATTTGGAAATCAACAGTCTAAAGGTCAAGAATTCAAATTTCTTAGTATTAGAGGAAGCCATTCAACCTTGTTTTCATGATACCTGTAGCGTCAAGGAGTTCTATTTCATAACCTCCATGTATTTCAAGCATGCATGCAAGTTGAACTCTGATGGTAAATTGAAATTATTTTCAAATTATTATAATTTCTTGATGCATGGAGTTGAATCTAGGCTTATTGGGGAAGCAACCTCGTTTGAGGATTCTGGCAAGTGTTTTTGCACATTTTAACACCTTTTTTTGGATAATATAAATGAATTAGGGAATAATTGGGGCCTCTGTTGTCTATTTTAATGCCTCGTCTATTTTAGGCAGGGGAACATCTTGAAAATACCTTATTTGCAAATCTATAAACCATAGGGGAAATTCATAATAGTTTCCGTGAATGTATTGTCTATCTGGTTCGGTCAAAGTCCAAGCATCTCTCGAATACTAGTGGTCATCACAGTGAAGGTAAATTTTATGATCTTTGTTCAGAAGGAATAAAATGTCATTGTCATATTTGGATTTTTCCTATATCTTTTGTCAGAGTCTCTATATCTGACAACTTAGTTATCCAAATCTATTCGTTAATTACCTCAGTTAACAAAAATACAACAATCATTATGCGAATTATGTGCCAGAGGAATATTTATCACTCAAAATGCAAAGTTTAACTATAATATCTCTTTTCTTCCATCATACAGGCTCTCAAATAGATTACACAGTTTTTAAGGAGAACATTAAGAACAAAACAATGGTGAAGAGGAAAATGAAGAAGAGTAAGGTCAATTCTCAGGATAAAGGGAAGTTTTAGATGGTAAAACCCAAGGCTGAGACTAGTAAAAGAGGTAGGAAGACTAAGCGATAAATATTACAGAATATCTCGCAAGCGTATTATTTTGGGAACCCTCCCCAAATCAATAATAAAATCTAGGGATGGGGAAAATAAAGTTACAGTAATGAGGAGGATAATGAGGCAGAGGAGGAAATAATGGATTTCATTACTAATCTAGGCAATAAATAGGGGTGTCTCTCATTGTTCAATCAAAGTGTTCATACGTATTAGATAATGAAATGTGTCCTGGCTAAAGAAATGTAAAGTCCTCGTCCAGGTTAAGGGAATGAAACACTGTCAGTTATTGCAATTTTTCAGGATATTACCATTTAGCTTCAGCAAATCAAGGTGTCACAATATCAAATGACAACTCGAATAGACCGAATTGAGAAGCAGATTTAACAGATGCAACAAGTGGACATGCCTTGTTCCACTGCTAAGGATCATGCACCGATAGACTCTTCAGATAGATAGTAAGCCAACCTATGTTTTATAAATTTGGGAATAGTGTTTATGATTTTAGTTTTCATTTAGTTAATGCTTTAAATAGTAAATTTTCCATTATGGAAATTAGAAGAAGGAAAAAATTTCAATTTTGGATGGCTTTCAATGCGCTAAGGTGGCCAACAAACCTGGTTTCCTACAGGTAGGTTGAGGCCACCAGCTTTGCATATGATGCAATCTGCTTTTATGATAATAGAAACTAGTAAGGACCTACTAAATTCACAAAAAAAAAGAAAAAGAAAATAGTAGCATCTCTCCAGAAATTACAACACGTTCTCACCTATATCACGTTGTTACAAATTGGTTGATTCAAAATATAAAAAATATAAAACTCCATCTTCCCTCTAGATTTATTAAGCATGGGGATTAAAAAAAACCTATATGAATCTCTACACATTTTATGACACGTAGTTTAAGATCTAAATGCATGGAAATACATATTTTCCACCTTGATTACTATATAACAACACCTTTCTTGTCCTTTGTAATGGTAGCAAAGAAAATACTTGAAATTTTTTGTTATGGGAATCAAACATCTTCTCCAATTTATTTAACCTTATAACTGAGCTAGAGCCCTCCAACATAAACTCTTTTTCTGTTCTATTTACTCCATTTTTGATGGCTATGTGGGTATCAGATGATTTTTATTTTCTCCATTGTTGATGGATATGCAAGTATTATATGATATTACTAATGAGGGATAAATTTCTGTAATGAATAAATGAATGTTGATTATTATGTCAGTTACTTTTCAGGCACATGCATAACTGTGGATAAAATCATCTATTCAGTACTTTATAGATATGAAGGACATTTTTTAATTGATTTAAAATGAAAAAAAAAAAGTCAAAGTTCTAAAACTTTTAAAATTTTAGACTAGAAAAAATGCCATAAGATTCATAAATTTACTATTGAACCCTTAGCGTTGAACTAATTCACATTGCAGGAATATATTGGAATGTAAAGACACGTCAAAAAAATTACCTGGTGTTGTCTAACATCCACCAAATTCAAAAATTTGAAAACATGTTGTACCTTTTTCAAAGATAGGTGGTCACTGTCTACAATATGGGAAGTAGAACATATTATTAGTAGCCAAACCAGGATGGACCCAAGGAAAAAATTTTCTACCATAACTTCTCTTGGTATAGCCACTAGAGATGAGATTGGAGTACTTGTGCCAAACAACCTTTTATACTCATATCCACAATCTATTTTACAAAATGGATATGATTTTTGATAACATTCATAATACTTGAAAACGAACTAGGCTTATGTATGAACTAATAAGAAACTTGTAGACGAGAAAAAAAAATATTTCAGAAATTATTGTCATGTGGGATTTCTAATGATGTTGATGGACATTCCATAAAAAAAAAAATACTCACTTGATGTTACTAATTCTTGTTTCTCTCCATAGCTTGCATTTGGGCATGGATTTTATGAATATTATGAATATGCATGAAATCCATTCCTCCTCACCTCTTCTACAGTTTTGCCTTGAATATTGAAATATATTACTCTTCATTAAACACAAAAGACGAGGATATGTAATAGTTTGATGGTAGTAGGAAAGCTCCTAAATTGTTTTTTAAATCCCTAGTATGCCAATGGAGGTCAAAAACTCAGGTTCACAGAGTACGGTGTTTGAGAAAAAAGGAAATGCATGTAGAGAGCCATAAAGTATGACCCTTACCAGACCCGTGACTACCCACGGGTCTTGATGGGTCTTATTGTGAGACATGTCACTCACATAGAAATTGTAGTTCTTACAAGTACCCATGAACACCCATGTTAAACCCATCCGCCTGCATTAAAATCACATTTAACCCATGTAAGACCCGTGAAGACCCTCAAAATTCTATTTTTTTCCTTTTTTGTTGGAAATCATGTAGACGGAAAGGGAAAATGGAGGGAATAAAATGCTTTATGAGTCTTATACAAGACTTATAAAGGTCACTCCAAAATATTACACGGGATTCTAAGAAAATAGAAATGCAAGTCTTATACGAGTATAATTCATGCAACTTTGGTAAAGAGTGCAGGTGAATCCTCTTGCGAGGGTTCATGAATAATTCATTTTGTTGGTTTCAGGAATCAGACGCATAATTTTATCCAAAGAACTGATAGACTGAATGAATGTATGGAATTCCACAGCTTTCATTTTCCTTTCTTTTCATTTCCTTTTGAAACTCACTCTAACCATGCTAATGTACAACAGTTACTAAACATCCATCAATGGGATTCATATTTTTCTCGACAAAGAGTTGGAAAAGTGGGAGAGTGTAGAGGAATTGTCTCAAAATTTCCAAACTATGACAACTCTGTGAGATGTCTTCCTAGTAAGACAAAGCCAAAGTTGAATTACTAGTAGAGTAGTTTGAAAAAATAGAAATATCATACGTCTTTCACATGTATATTTCAACTAAAGATATCCAGGCCAATTTAGGAGTGTTAAATTAGGAGTGATCACCTAATGCATGGGTGTGTATCATCAACTGAAGTGTCAACTGAGGCATGAAAACAACAAACAACAGTTAATTCCCTACAGAGGTGCATGCTCTTTTATTTCCGACTAGCTTCGTCAAGTGATAATTAAGGCAACAAAATGAGGATGGTCCTTGAATGTCGGTTTAATGTTCTGTTGTGTAATGTTGAGTTATATTTATCTTTTATTTCACACTGTAGGCATCAAGTATCACTATCAGAAACAAAATTAGGACAATCCTTGAGGAAAATTTAGGAAAAATTAAAGTAATCTTGAATCTATACTCAATCACAATTTATGCCAAGAGGGAGAATAAAAAAACTTACATATCCATGCCTAGAAATTGAGGATTTATCATTCCTAGTACCCTCTTCATCCTTATTAACATAATTTTGCAGTGGGTCTTCCATGGAATAATTGATCTTCTCATATTTCAATTGAAAAATCTTATTTTTGCACTTAATGAGCAACTTTAACGGACCAATATGCTCACTCGCATTCCCAAGCTAGTTTTGTGTTAGAACTTCTCAAGTAGATAATAAAAAAATGGAAAGCAAATAATGAGTGGTGGTAGCCCATGATTCCATTATAACACATCCCCTAAATTTAGGCATCAAAACTGCAACTACTCATGCCATATCAATGGCTTTTTTTTAATGAAAGTGCTACATCTTTGATTTCAAAATTGATTTAAATTTTTGATAATCTAAAGCCACTAAAACCTTCATGGGATTCTTTGGAAAAGGATAAGGAAAATGATTCATCCAATGAGTGGGGATATTCTCTCGATGTTGGATAGTTTCTTCTAACCTGAATTGAAGAATCTGGATAAAATGCATCGTAGGTTGCATCGTATTTGGCCCTCTGTAAACAAGTACATTGAGTTCATAAACATGTTTTTCTATTTTATAGCTCCCAATGAGTACTCTTGGAGATTTTTGTAATGACATAGCTAACTTGGTTGGTCGGTTAAAACAATTACACCATACTATAAAGGTTTTTTTATCATATATTATGAACTTGGTAACCAATAAACTTAATTTTAATTTTCCCACGTATGTGTTGCTTGGTTATGAAAGGTCTTGACCATGAAAATAAATTATAAAATATGTTCTTGTGACATGTTTGACTTTCACAATAGCAAAAAAGAATATCCCATTTCAGTGAGCAATGTAGGAGTTAGTCACGCGAATAAGTGGCTTGTATAATTTGACCAATATCATTTGCTAAAACTTTGCATGAGTGAATCTCATGGTATAGGCTACTTCAATTATATTGAAATTGTAATATTTCCACATTGCTATGTTATTTCACAAATTCTTTATTTATCCTATGCCAAGACTTGTAGCCATTATCAAAGACAACTACATATTTTTGAGATGTCCAGATACCTGTACAACCTTCCAAGGGTAAAATGACATTGAAAAATAATTTTGGTGGAAGATTGGCCTATTGAAAGTATTGTAAAAAGAGAAATAAGCTCCATATATTATATACCTATGCTTATTACCTTGCCCTGTGGTGGTGCAAAACCTCATCTGAAATCTCTACCATCAACAAATGATATCAATTCCATTTTCCACTTTCTTAATATTACACATTATGCTTCTCAGAGAGATCTAAATAGCTCAAGGTCATGAGCTCTTCCTTTTTGAATTAGTGTATTCTACTAAATATGATGAAGATTAAGGAATAATAAACATCTCCATAGATTTAGGAAAAAAAGGGATCTTCCATCTAAGATTTTTCTATTGATAATGTTAATCATAGTACAAACAAGATCATGATTTTTTTACAGAGTAGAATATTTAAAAAGAAAGGATTTTTAGGATGATATTTGTATAACTAAACTACATACACCTCTAAAGCATGAAGCTTCTATCATAGAGCAACCATTTTTCTTAGAGGGTTTTAGATATCCTTTTAGTCATTTCTTGGGAAGTTATGTTTCTCCTTCAAATGAACTGGTGAGAATACGTTGTCACTTCAAACTTCAGGAAGACCATCTCATGAAGAAAGTACACCTATATTGGAAATATCATCCCATTTAAAGGCTTAATGTAGGTCATAAACACAATGGTTGATTTTACTGTAAGGAATAGAAATAAAATTGAAAGTCTTATTCTTAATCAATATGGAGTGAATGGATTGACATTCCAATTTCTCCGTCGTGCAAATTAGTACACCCATACTATCTCAAATTCCTAGAGGCAGTTCCACCACTTCAACTCAATGAATTTTATGGTTGATATCATCTCTTACTTGAACACTATGATTGAAATAAGAGTCCTGATTTTCCTTATCCAACCTTAATGACAAGTTATATATTGTGTTACATCAGAATCTATTGCCAAAGAAGTTTTTTTATTAATCAACTTTAGATGTATGGGTTTAACTTTAAATGGTATTATGTTGGTAACCGAAGGTAACAAAAATATTGCAAAATCCAATTAACCATAAAGATATTAAAATATAGTATACATGGAGTGGAATCTATTAGAGATATAATGAAGTTGTAGGGAAGATTCAATAAATTAGCAAGATTGCTCCAATAAATCCAAAAACAATGCTCCAAACAACATATCACTATAAAATAGGGCACATTAACAACAAAGGAAAAAGGGCGGTCATCAAAGCAATCAAGAGAACTGAATTTTTGATGAGGAAGAGAATCACATCAGTGCATAAAAAATAAAAAGTATGATAATGATGAACATAGTTTCTTTAAGAAAAAAATGGTGTTGGCTATGTAAACATAATTGTAGAAAGAGGCTGATTAAAAATAAGAAAATACAAAACTGACAATATTGTGGTACACCTAGGGGGATAATATGAGGTATACCTAGGTGGGATAATATGATGTATACTTAGGGGGGACCATATCGGGTAAATGGGGAGGTACCCATGGAAATAATGTAATGTAAGGATGATAAATACATGAGCCATAATGAATAAATAGAGTGGTTAACCCACATTATGCAAGGGACTACAACTAGTTAGGAAATAATGTTGTAAGCCCATGGTATTGGATGTATGACCCATGGTAGCTACCCATTTTAGTTTATGTATGAAGCCTATATAGAGGCTAGAGACTCTCCATTGAGGGACGTTAAGGACTATTGTATTGACAATAATATGGCTTCTGGAGTGATCTCCTTCCTTAAGGAGTAGGTGTACGGTATTACCCTACCTCAAGGGTTTAGATTAATAAATATTTGAAGATTCTATATTTTTTTTCTCTCATTATTTTGGGATTATTGATAGATATTGCGAATATTTTTCATTTTATTAAATTTGTAGGTCAGATCTGTTACAACAACAAAGTAGAAAAAAGGACCATACTTCCTTGTATGAATTCAAAATGTAGGGAGGAAAGAATATTAATGAAATACATCAGTTGTGCTACCATGACAACATTCCCTTAATCCCCAGTAGGTAAATTTAATGAGGGATTGCAGAGAATTTTTGTAAAAAAACATAACCACTATGGCCGAGCTTAGAGATAAAAAGTGACTAGAGTCTTTGTCATGCAACCAAAAATGGTTTTATTATGGTAGTCGAAAATAGCCACCAAGATGGAACTCTTGAGGAGTTACTCTTGGAATAGAATGGAGTGGAGACAACATCATCCATCACACTTCAGGCATTATTGTGGGGGAAGAAAGAGTGAATATCCATATGCTTCTAGTAGAATGCAAGGAGTAGACAATTCATTCCATTAAGCATAGGGAGGTGGAAGAGGATCTCTTAGGCGCGCTCCTTTGGATTCGATGTGATAAAGTGACTGCATGTAGTAGTTGGAATGTGGAGTTAGATGGTCGTATAGAGTCCCTATTTCAAAGGGCAACATTCTTTCAATCCATTGAGCACGCATCTTGAAGTATCAAAATATGAATTGGGGTGACTATTACAACAAAGGCTTAGTTGTAGTGTGTCTATGGTTGGGTGGAGAGTCAATGTCCCAATCTCATTCGTTCAACACATTTTACAAGATAATTAATACTAAAGGTCTTGCACTTTAATATTTAGAATATGTTTAATGTGTTGAATTAAGGCATGTATTGGTACTTATTTAATGTGTTGGTCAATGGCTGTGATTTAGTATGCAATGTGGTTTCCTGCATATTTGAGGAATATTGAATTCTTGTAAGGTTATTTGTTAATTGAATGGATTCTTGCATGCATTCATAAACTTGTTTAATTTCATTATTATCCTAAGGGGCATGTGTATTCTTGAGCTATTATGAGATTGAATTTTCTCTAATGGGAATTATTTTGAATGAATTGATAAATCCTTGTACAACTTAATTGTGCATTTAAGATATTGTCTGTCACACCTCATTTTATTAGTGCCAAGCTTAGGAAGGATAGTATATGCATGTTATATATATATATATATATATTGAAGACCCGGAAAAAGCCTCTATAAGGTCAGGAAGGATAACACGACATTGTGTATGTGCACACAATATAAGCTCAGGAGGGATATCTCTAAATATATTTACTACCATATATATAAAAATGTACTCGTATGGAAAAGTGTGTGGTATGAGCCTTAAGTCATTAAATGATATTCCTTATAGTTGTAATAGGCCATCTGTGGTAGATAACCATGACCAAGCACCAATGAAATCCCAAAACATGATTATGTATGTCACAAGAACTCTAATTTCATTCGCTGAAGGAGAGAAGGGCTTGCTAGTTTTGACCTCATGGGAAGTCGATTCAAGTGGTAATATTGGGTAGGACCTCCTTGTCGGGGGTCAGGTTAATCATTTAGGTCATGATAATACCTGGATGGGACACATGGCTAGTGTGTTATGTGTGGTGGCCTCATATATTTGTGGAAACCTCAAACGAAGGACATGCATCACATAGATTTGGGGTTTTCTATGGGGCCAAGTGGCATATAAATGGGTGACACGTGGAAATTTCTAAGTGGAGCCTTGTGGAGGGTGTCACCTCACCCTAAATAAAAAAATTTAATGACATCACCGCGGTGACTCTATCCCTATGATTTCTTGAGGTGTTAGTCGCAATCCCATGGGTATTTTATTCCCATGGTGATGTGGAAGTCATGAATTCCACATGGATAGTTGTAACAGAAAGGAATGTAAGACATAAGTGGTGGGGTACGTGAAAGGGGCTTAACCCCATGCAATTAGCTGGAACGCAACACAATAGTTTCACACGACGGTACAAAAAGGGAAATTCCATTAAAGCTTGAGATTTCTTCCCCTACAGTTCCAATGAGGTATGGGGGAGTAATCCTAGGATTAAAATGAGATTTTAAAATATCTGATGGAGCTCATTGAGGGGTAGAATGCGAAATTCCAAGAGAAAAAATACTAGACAATTTAGTTGGTATAGGTAGTCCTCGAGGCTACTCCACTTCATATTCTTAATGAGCCACTTGGAGATGGGATCATTGCTAGTTACTCAGGGTGGTGAATCTTAGATGTGTGAGAGTGACCTAAGGGTACTTCCTTCATGACTAGAGACGATGAGCTTATGGGGAGGATTCTGATATGACATTGAAATTCTAGGGTCATTTCACATGTATGGAGTGGCATGTGTTATTGTTGATTTGGCATCGAAATCAAATTAGCTACCTAATTATATAAATACATAATGATATCTAGCACATGGTAGTTAGGTTTGAGTATTCACAAGTAGATGATATACAATGTCACAAACATGAGAAGTTTTACTTTAATTGTATTTATGGCTTAAGGATTGATAAGATTCCAAGGGAGTTCATTTTTTAGGAAGATAACATTTCGTGAGTGTGTAATGATTTCACACTCCTATGATTGGTCCATGTATGTTCCTCAACTATAACTCAGACAAAGAACATGGAGGAATGCGTGTCATAGTATTTGTAAAATTAGCCGCAACGTTTGTAAATTTTCTCATGATGGGATGAAATGGAGAGTTGAGATGTTGATTTGTGTTGAGAAGACATGGGTTCCTCTCCTACACCATTTTTTATGAGCACACATGTGAAGGGGGGAAGTCACAATAGGAAAAAATACACTTACACTTGATATGGTATCGGGACATGAGACAAAACAAGAAATGAGATGGACCAAGACATCGTTGAAACATGGGATGGGACCATAATGAGGCGGCAACATTATATGAGTCATGGGATGAATTTGGAACAATTACATCAATGTGGCATGATGGATTGAATATGAGGACAAGATGAGGAGCATGGCACATGAATTGTATGCATGCGAACACATGTGGTGCAATGAAATTATGGGATGATGGCATAATGAGTCAACAAAGGTTGGAGATGTCATGACCCATAGGTCAGCATGGGTGCCACTACTTGTGTGCACTTACTTACATATTATATGGTGGTTTTGTTACATAAAAAATTTAGAGTGTCTGCTTACAATGCGACCAAGGGACACAAAACTTGACCTTCCACCCTTGATATGGGATCAATGAGGCAAAACAAGAAATTAGATGGACCAAGACATGGTGAATACATGAGATTTGACTACGACATTAAAAGAGTCACTAGATTAGTGTGGCATGATGGCATCAGGGTGGCATGAGGAACCAAGGAAGAGGTCAACACAATGATCATGGCACACAATGTGCGTTCATAGTGGTACATATTATTCAATGGCATCATGAGACGATCACACTATGAGTCGAGCCAATTGGTAAATGGCAAGATTAATAGGCCAGCCTAGGTGATGCTACCTGTGTGCACCTATTTATACATTAAATTGGGGTTTTGTTATACTTCAAAGTTGAATTGTTAGATCAAGGTGTGGCCAGTGTTCACAAACATTTACCATCCACCTGCCACCCTTTGGAGGGGGTATTTATACATAATGGTTGGAATTTCGAGGAGAAAAAAAATTGACACTTGCAAAAGGTAAAGCATTACACTGAATCATAACCCACATTATGAATTGAGGGATAACTATGAGGTCCTTTTGAGACGATTGATCTGTTCCTTGAGAGGTAGACTATTTAGAACCATTTTGTATAATTCGGATACTGGTCATCAACACGTTCTTTGTGTACATAAATTTGGGAGGTGTTTCAAGTTGTTGTAGGTCTAGTATAAATAATTCGCTACAATACTCACATTAGGTTAGAATTTGTTAGGTAGGGTGACTCGAGTATGGATTCAAATTTATCTTTTGGTTGTATTGGGAAGTTCTACTCGAGTAAACAATGAAGAATTGTGCAAACATTTTATTGCATTTCAGGGTGGCTTGAGAATCCATGCTCAATTATTGAGAAGGCTCACATTTGATTCATAATGTTTTATATTTGTGAGATAGTGGGTTTGATAAACCACACCCAATCCTGGAGTTCACTATGGATTTTTATTTCTTATAATTGTATGAGGACCATTCCATACACATTGTATTCGTGCAGACTTGTATCACATGTATATGGTGATTTATACATTTCGGTGCAATTTTATTGTTTCATGAAGATAGTATGATTACATGTTATGTTTATGCAATATTGAAGTTAAGAGCAATCGTAGATGTGATTTGGTTATATGTTACATTCCACTAAACATTGTTAACTAAATGTATAACAAAAGTATAAGCTTAGAGGCATAGTGTAAGTGAAGCACTCGCAAGTTCATCATGTCATTGTTGAGGGAACATGTTGGTGTCACACTGACGACACATCTTGAATTATTGGTCTAATTTGTGGGCATGACACTTATGTTTTCATACATCTCACATTACCAAGATTTATAAAAAATCATAAAAATAACCAAATTTTAACTTTATTTAAAATTTTTATTATTATAATTTTTATCAATTGTAAGAGAAGTAATATATGATTTAAACATATATCTATTTAAAAAAGCAATTAAAAATATTTTTAACTATCTAGATTTACCATGGATATTCTTTTTTGTAAATTGAAAATTGAAAATAGAAATTTGTAGTTAAAACATTGTATTAGTGTGTTGCTCAAAATGTATGAAATTTGTAATTCCTTCCAAGTTCAGATGCAAGAAAAATCAAATATTTAGAAGTATAATTTTTTTTCAAAATTTTCACTCTAAAACCATATGCATTTCAAAAAATTTAGACTATAATATATTTAAAAACAAAAACTTCATTTCTTTAATAATATAGTATTTAATAATAATAACCTATATAAAAATAAGCTAAATTTTGGAATTAAAAAATACTTCACGTTGATTGCAAAGATAAGATATTTGTTTAGAAAATAACATTGCATAATAATATTAATAATGAAATTAAACGATAACATTACATAATTATATTTACATTAATGAAAATGGTTATAACTTGAAATATAAACTATAATATCAAAATTTTACGTTTTAATTTAATGATATAAAATTGATTATTAAAATTACTCATAATAAGATAAAATGAAGGTGGAATTTAAAAATAAACATATAAACTCTATATTTAAAAATAAAAAGCAAATAGATAATGTTATATATATATGACCATCCAGGTACACAGTCTTAAATCTTATTACGTAATTGTACTAATTAAAAGAGTTTTTGCAAATAAAAATGGCTCTTGATTTAGTTGCATAAAGCATACACTGCACATTGTTTTAAGATGTTTTAAAAGTAGATGTGGGCGCACTTCTTTTATGCTATCCATTGAAGTAGATGTGGCCGCCCCTGGGAGCATCCATTCTATCCGTTAAAGGAAAGCAAGGAAGCGTAGAAGCATCTATTATATCCGTTAAAGCAAGATATTTTTCATGCTACCACTCCTTTTCATTAAAAGTTTGTTACACAACCTCGAATATATTTTCAAGTTTGTAAGGAAGATATTTTAAAGCTTTGTGAAGCGCGCCTATTCTAAAGTTTGTTACCTTGCCTTCTTTTCAAGCGTCAGTTCTAACAACATTGTGAAGAGATCGGAAAGTTCCTATATATATATCAAACATTGTCAAAGAATTCTCAAGCTGTTACAGAGTCTTCTTAAGAATTGTCAGTGCCTCTATATATCAAATATTGTTACAGAGTCTTATTTTCAAGCTGAAGCACGTTGGAAGAACTGGGACTGATGGTGGTAGTTGTAGAAGTTCATAGTGGGAGAGTGGCATATCTAGGAGTCCGCCTGTAGAGTGTATGTTTGAAATGGAGAAAGTTGGACTGGACTGCACCTCGAATATGGTTGACTAGTTCAAAATGGAGATCTGTGCTCTTTGTCAATGGATGTATGTATCTCTCTCTTCTTTTACTCTTTGTAAATATTTATGATCTCATCTTAAATTTAATCTCTCTCTTTTTTTACTCTCTCCGTTATGTACATTGTGGGTCCTCTTCTTCTTTCTTGGTCGCAAGTTCTATGATCTAATATACGCAATGTTGATCTGAGTCATTCTACGCAATGTTCATCTTTGTGTAGATTCGTTCAGAAGCTTAATCTGCCCTAGTTTTTCATCATTGAATGGAGGTTTTTTCTTTGTTATTCAACACGAACTATTTTGTTTTGATCTGTTGCCATCGACGGTGGGATCCTCCTGCACGAGGCTGTTACAGCTGCGGAGGCTTGCTGTGTTCTTCCTTGAATAAATCAAATCGTTACTCTAGGTACTATGTATATGCTACTGCTTTTCTTTTTAAATAAACTCTAGCCTTGCTGTGGTGTTCTCGTTGCTATTTATTTTAGTTACGTTAACCTGTCATTTGTTAGGTTAGCCTCAATAAACCAACCTCCTCTTAGTTTTTTGTTTTGAAATAAGTTGAGCCCCTATGTTAAAGGTTTCTTTTAATTTCTCTAATGGGTACCTTTTTTAGGAGCATATGGATAGGGTTTTAAGTTGTGTTGACAGCATCTAGGAACATAGGTTTTTAGGTATGTGGGAACTGAATTGATTTTTCTTACTAGCCTTTTAATGAATCACGATGAAGATTATTTAGGGCGATCTCCATTGATTTTTTCGAATCCACTAATTGTCGTAAAGTTTTTTCGATGAACTTCAAAAGTCATGCCGAAAAGATTTATGGATGACCTTAGTTCAATTCTCCCCATCTTCTCTTAGGATTTAATATCGCTGTTCAATATTTTGTTTCTGGGTCCTCAGTTGCTTTCTAAATTGTAAACTCTCAAAAAACAGAATAGAACTTAGTGGGTAATATTTTTAATAAATTTTAAGTAAAGAAAGTTTCCCTGTTGAATATCTCGGTAGAACGGAAATCTGGTCTGTTCTCTATTACTTTTACATAAAGAAGAACCAAGCGAATTTGCCCATATTTTATTGTGATATGTTTCGTCCGTAATGGTTTTAATGCGTTTCAATTGAAGACAATAACCAGAATTGATCAGACGATTTTACTATTAAACTTAAATGGCCCCATCATCATATGGTAAGTCTAAGAGGGACATGATATTTGTTCCGGTGTCTACACTGTTAGCATTTCAATCTGTCCACTAATGTCTGCCCCACTAGGCATAGGCATTACCAGAACTGCAATCGATACTTTTGCAATAATATCTGCAATATTATTACCAGAACTGCAATCAATAATTTTGCATAATCTGTATAATGCGTTCCATGCCAGTCCACAGGACTGTCTTGCCCATTTTGGATCATCCTTGCTTCCTTATCTTCTACCTCTTTCATACTCTTTAGCGTTTGGTTCGCTGCTTCTGTCTCTTTCATAAGATTTTATAATATATTAGAAATTTGATAACTACCAGCAATGTCCAGCCCCTTATATCGCCATCTATTATTGCATAGTGGATACCATATTTCTTGTGTTTCATCAGGCCGATGGTGATATTCTTACTACCATATATATTCATACATCAAACACGTACATGTCCATGCACGCCTAACCGGTCCTTACGCAATGAAACCTTATCTTGCAGAACTTGGAATGTGCGGACAAGTGTGCATGTTCATGAATCTCTTTCCATTATAGAAAACTGACCATTAATATCATTATACAAAATATTCTATTATTTCAACATATTTGAATGTCCTCTCTCAACGTTATTGATTTTGCAAATCAAAATCATCAACGCACTTCATTTCCTGCATTTTGGTGTTGTAACGTGTGAAAATATTCATGTGGTTTCAAATTTTTCTAAATTAAAATAATCGCATTTTGAATTTCACTGTTATAATTTTATTTTAAAAATATATTAAAAATACCTAAATATATATTTTTTAATTATATTTTTCCCATTTTAAAGTCGGTATATTGTCTAATGCTTCTTAAACTCATAAAAATTTCAAAATAATCTCTCTATATATTATTCCTTCATAACTTTCCTATTCTTCCCTCAGTTTTTCATATAATTTTTTTGATATTTTGGGGTTAATTTTATTTTATATTGTTGATGAATTTTATTTTTATGTTTGATATTTTTTCAATATTCAAAATGTTAGAATTGAAAAAGAATTTAAAAGAGGATATTATATTATATTTATTATATTTTTCATTAAAATATTTAATTATTTCAATCATGATAATTATTGTGATTATGTTAATGATAGTGAAAAACTTGTTTAAATTTATTTCATTTGAAGTATGTATATTTCACCTTATGTTAGCGTTAGAATGTCCTATTGCAGGTATTAAAATTATTATTTATGAAACATAGTGCAAGTGAGAGAGGGAAAGGCAGAGGGAGAGGGAAAGAGAGAGGGAGGGGGGAAGGACAGAGGGAGGGAGGGAAAGAGAGAGGGGGGAGGGATGGGGAGAAGGAAGGAGGGAGGCAGGGAGGGCGCGATGGAGACTGAGTGAGAGGGTGAGTCATAGGGATAGGGAGGGTGGCAGAGTGAGAGGAGGGATGCAGAGAGAAAGGGGGAGGGAGGGAGGTAGAGAGGGAAGGAGAGGAAGTGGGAGGGAGAGGGTGAGGGGGATGGGGAGAGGCAGGGAAGGAGGTAGGGGGGATGGGGAGACGGAGGCAGGGAGGGAGGGACGAAGGGACGGATGGAGATTGAGTGAGAGGGTGTGCCAAAGGGAGAGGGAGGGACGAAGGGACAGATAGAGATTGAGTGAGAGGGTGTGCCAAAGGGAGAGGGAGGGACGAAGGGATGGATGGAGATTGAGTGAGAGGAGAGATGGAGAGAGATAGGGGAAGGGGGAGGTAAAGGGAGAGAGAGAGGGGGAGGGGGAGAGAGAGAGGGGAGGGGGGGGGGGTGAAGAAAGGGGGAGGGGCGGAGGGACAGAGGGAGGGAGAGGGGAGATGGAGGGAGAGGGGATAGGTAGGGAGATAGGGAGTGGGGAGGGGGAGAGGGAGGGGTGGGTAGGAGGAAGTGGGAGGTGGACAAGAATATGGCGAGAGAGGGAGTGAGGGAGAGTGAGTGAGAGGGAGAGAGGGAGATGGAGGGACAGAGGGTCGGATAAGGAGGAAGTGGGGGAGAGAGGGAGAGAGGGAGGAAGGGAGAGGAAGAGAGGAAGGGTAGGATAGGGGGAAGAGAGGGAGGGAGGGAGAGTGAAGGGATATGGAGAGAGAGATAGGGAAAGAGAGAGAGAGAGGGAGAGAGAGAGGTAGAGAGAGAGAGAGAGAGAGAGAGAGAGAGAGGGATATGGAGAGAGATATAGGGAGGGAGGTGGAAGGAGACAAAGGGAGGGAGGGAGAGAGAGGGGACGGGGGAGAGAGAAAGAGTGGGGATGGGGAACAGAGAGAGAGAGAGAGAGATAGAGAGATAGAGAGGAGGGGAGAGAGGTGGTGGGAGGGATGGAGAGAGAGGGAGAGGGATATGGATATGGATATGGGGAGGGAGAGAGAGAGGAGGAGGGAGAGGGAAGGAGGAAAAGGGAGAGAGGGAGGGAGAGAGAGAGGGAGAGAGGGAAGGAGAGGAAGTGGGAGGGAGAGGGTGAGAGGGATAGGGAGAGGGAGACTGGGTAGGAGGTAGGGAGAGAGAGAGAGAGAGAGAGAGAGGTAGAGTGAGGGAGAGAGAGAGGGAGGGAGGGAGAGGGGAGTGGGAGGGAGATAGGGAGTGGGGATGGGGAGAGGGAACGTGAGCGAGGGAGAGAGGGAGGGTGGAGGAGTGGGAGGTGGACAAGGAGATGGAAAGAGAGGGAGTGAGGTAGAGTGAGTGGGAGGGAGAGAGGGTGGGAGGAGGAGGAAGGGGGAGAGAGAGGTTGAGAGGGAGGAAGGGATAGGGAGAGAGGGACGGTAGGATAGGGGGAAGAGAGGGAGGGAGGGAGAGTGAAGGGGGAGGGAGGGATGGAGAGAGAGGGGGGGGGATATGGAGAGAGATAGAGGGAGGGAGGGAGCGAAGGGAAAGAAGCAAAGGGAGGGAGGGAGAGAGAGGGGACGGGGGAGAGAGAGAGAAATGGAGAGAGAGAGAGAGAGAGAGAGAGAGAGAGAGGTAGTGGGAGGGATGGAGGGAGAGGGAGAGGGATATGGTTATGGATATGGGGAGAGAGGAAGGGAGGGAGATGGGGTGTGAGCGAGGGGAGGGAGATGGAAGGAGAGGGTGGTAGTTAGGGGGGGAGAGAGGGAGAGAGAGGGGGGGAGAAAGGCAGAGAGGGAGACGAAGGAAGGGAGAGGGCAGAGAGTGATAGAGAGAGAGGAAGAGGGAGATATGGGGGCAAGGGAGAGAGGAAGGGGGGAAGGGAGAGAGGAAGGGACGGAAATGGAGTGAGAAGTACAGAGATGAGGAGGGAGAGAGGCAGGGAGGGAGGGAGGGAGAGAGGGAGGGAGGGGGGCGAGTGAGTAGAGAGCGAGACAGACATAGAGGGAGAGAGAGGGAGGGGTAGAGATGGAGAAGGAGAGGGAGAGGGGCGAGTGAGTGGAGAGCGGGATAGAGATAGAGGGAGAGAGAGGGAGGGGTAGAGATGGAGAAGGAGAGGGAGGGAGGGAGAGGGGAGAGATAAGGAGAGAGAGAGGGAGAGGATTTGAGGGAGGGAGGAAGGGAGAGAGGGGGGATAGGGAGGGGAAGGAAAGGGGGAAGGGGGGAGAGGGAATTAGAGGGGGGGAGAGAGGGATGGTGGGAGGGAGAGAGAGAGGAGAGAAGGAGATAGATGAGAGAGGGATGGAGGGAGAGGAGGGGAGTGAGACATAGAGGGAGAGGGAGGTAGGGAGAGAGATAAAGGCAGTAGTGAGAGAGATAGGGGGATAGTGAGGGAGAGGGAGAGGGAGGGAGAGATAGGGAAGAGAGAGGGATAGAGAGCGGGAGAGAGGGAGGGAGGGAGGGGGGATGCGGATGGAGGGAGGGATAAAGGGATGGCGCTAGAGGGAGGGGGCGGCGGGAGAGGAGGATTGGGAAATGGAGGGAAGAAGGGATCATGGGAGAGGGAGTGAGAGGGTGAGGCAGAGTGAGTGCGGGAGCAGTGGAGTGAGAGGAGATAGGGAGAGAGGGAAAGAGGGGGGGGGAGAGGGAGGGAGAGTGAGAGAGAGGGAGGGATGGAGCGGGGTGGAGAGAGGGAGGGATGGAGCGGGGTGGGGAGAGGGAGGGATGGAGCGAGAGGGAGAGTGGGTGGGAGGTATAGAGAAAGAGAGGGAGAGAGAGGGAGAGCAAGAGGGAGATTGTGAGAGGGGAGAGTGAGGGAGCGGGGATGGGGAGAGTGAGGGATGGCGGATGGAGGGGGGATGGGTATAGGGAGGAAGAGGGAGGGAGATGGAGAGAGAGAGAGGGAGAGAGGGAGGAGGGGGAGTGGTTGGGAGGGAGAGGGAGAGGGAGGAATAGGGAGAGAGAAAGAGAGAGAGGGAGATAGAGAGAGGGAGGGAGCGAGAGATAAAGAGAGAGAGGGGGGGAGGTGGGTAAGGAGGGAGAGAGAGAGAGAGGGATAGGGAGATATGGATATGGAGGGAGAGAGAGGGAGGGAGAGAGAGGGAGGGAGAAACAGAGGGAGTGAGAGGGAGAGAGAGAGGGAGAGAAAGAGGGAGGGATGGAGAGAGGTAGGGAGAGAGAGAGGGAGAGAAAGAGGGAGGGATGGAGAGAGGTAGGGAGAGAGGGGGAGTGGGATAAGGAGATGGAGAGGGGGAAAGGGAGGGACGGAGAGAGCAAGGCTTACATGGAGAGAGAGAAAGAGATAGAGAAAGGCGGAGATGGAGAGGGAGGGGGAGAGAGAGAGAGAGGGTGAGGGAGAGCGAAAGAGAAGCAGAGGGAGAGGGAAGGAGAGGGAGAGGGAGAGGGAGAGCGATATCAAGATAGAGACGGATATTGATTTAGGGAGGTAGGGAGGGAAGGAGAGGGGGAGAGAAAGGGAGAGAGAGAGAGAGAGGGAGAGGGAGAAAGGGACACACACACACATACACACACACACACAAGGAGAGAGAGAGAGAGAGAGAGGCAGGGGGGAGAGAGAGAGAGGGAGGGGGTGTTGTGAAAACAACTCCAAAAATAGAAGAAAAGATATATCAACACCTTAGAAATAAGCCACTTCGAGGGGGAACCTCCAATACATTACATTAATGACTAGTTCTTGGATGATACAAATTATAAAACCTCCTTTCTATATATAGGAGTCCATGGGGCCATAATATAATCCTAGTGGGGCCACAATGTAATCCTAGTCGACCTAACAATAATAATTTATGGGCACAATAATAACAATATGGGGGTTACAGGGGTACAATAATAATAATAAGGGGGTTACACTAACAGCAATAAGGGACTATACTAGTAATATAGGGACCTAACATGCCCCTCTCCTTCAAAAAAGTGTTTTCCTCAATGCTTGAGTAGCTCTGTGTGCTTATGTATAAAATTCTCATCCTCCCATGTAGAATCTTCAGTGGGTAAGTTCTTCCACACGATGAGATACTCTGAAATTGATCAATTCCATAGGTGTCGAGTTCTTGTTTCCATGACTGCTTCATGTTCCAATATGATTTTTCCTTCCTCTTCAAGTTCTGGCAATATTGTTTGAACTGGAATATTTTCACCTATAACCTTCTTTAAGCATGAAACATGGAAAAATGGATGCACTCGTGAAGAAGCAGGAAGCTCCAATTTGTATGTCATAGTACCAATCTTTTGCAACACCTTGTAAGGACCATAGTACTTTGGCGATAATTTATTATCCTTCTTAGCTTTCTTGAGGGAAATTTGTTTCTATGGTTGTAGCCGTAAAAATACGTAATCTCCTACATCAAAACTTCTCTCGCTATGATGTTGATCTGCCTGTTGTTTCATTCGATTTTTTTGCCAAATTTAGGTTATCCTTTAAGAGTTGGAGAATTTCTTGTTGATGCTCGATGTGATCTTCCACTGCTTGAACCTTCGAATTTTCTCTTAAGTATAATGTGATGGATGGTGAATGATATCCATAAAGTGCCATAAATGGGGTCATTTTTGCTGCAGTATGGAAGGAAGTGTTAGACCACCATTCAGCGAGAGGTAACCACTTGACCCATTGTGTTTGTTTATCAGATACAAAAAAATGAAGATATCCTTCCAAACATTTATTTACTATCTCAATTTGACCATCAAATTGAGGATGATAAGATGAGCTATGAGCTAATTGAGTACCCAAACAAGAAAATAACTCCGTCCAAAAATTTCCAGTAAAAATGGGATCTCTGTCGCTGACAATAACTCTTGCGTTTCCATGTAGCTTTTGAATTGTGTCCATAAATGTAGTAGCAACTGTACTTGCTTTAAATGGATAAGATAATGCACAAAAGTGTGCATACTTGGTAAGTCTATCAACTACCACCATAATGACACTCTTTCCTTTGGACTTAGGTAAACCTATGATAAAATCCATTGAAATCTCCTCCCAACGTTGACTTGGAATGGATAAATATTGTAGAAGTCTCGGGGTCTTAATTGTCTCAACTTTATTCTGCTGGCAAACCAAACATTTCGCCACAAAATTTTGAATATCAGATTTAAGGCCATCCCAAAAAAATTCTTTCTTCACCCTGTGGTAAGTTTTCAAAAATCTTGAGTGTCCTCCTAAAGGAGAAGTATGCAATTCCAAAAGAAAATTTTGTTTTAGTTGGGAATTATTACAAAGATATAAGCGATCTTTGTACCATAAAGAATCATTTTTCGAACTAAATGTATCAGATGTACTAGGATCTTGCGGCAACTTTTGAATGAGTGTCCATACTTCTTTGTCCTTCTTCCATTCATCTCTTGCTTCGATTATCCAATCTGGTTGGATAATAGAAATGGCACAAAGCAATGCCTCCACCTCTTCATTCTTTCTTAAGAGTGCATCTACAACAACATTAAGCTTCCCTCTTTTGTAGATTATTTCAAATTCATAATCCAACATCTTTGTGACCCATTTTTTTTGCTCTTCTAAAGATAGTCTTTGTTACAAAAAGTGTTTAAGACTATCATGATCAATTTTTACCTTGAAGTGTCTTCCCATTAGGTAATTTCGCCATTTCTTTAGTGCATTCAGTATTGCTAACATTTCCTTCTCATAATTAGGTTTTTGTAAATACTTTCCTTTGATTAGACGACTTTCAAAAGAAATGGGTCTTCCTTCCTGCATTAAAACATCACCAATTCCATTTCGTGAGGCATCACATTCCACAATAAAAGTTTCTGTGAAGTCTGGTGTAGCTAAGACCAGTGCTAGGAACATTGCCTCTTTAAGATGTTCAAAGGCCTTAGTTGCTCAGAAGTCCATGAAAATGCATCTTTCTTAAATAATTTTTTTAGAGAGTCTGCTATTCTCCAATAATTCTTAACAAACTTGCGATAATACCCAGTTAACCTGAGAAATCCTTGCAACTGCTTTATTGTTGTGGGGAATTTCCATTCCTTAATGGCTTTAATTTTGTTAGGGTCTACCTTAACACCCTCGTGAGATACAATATGACCCAGATATTCCACCTCTTGTACTTCAAAGAAACATTTGGATGTTTTTGCATATAAGTTTTTCTCTTGCAATAGTTTGAGCACCCTGTCAACATGTTCCACATGATCCTTCCAAGACCTACTGTAGACTAGTATATCATCAAAAAATACTAGCACAAATTTTCTAAAAAAGGGTTTGAAAATGGAATTCATCAACCTTTGAAATGTGGAAGGTGCATTGGTAAGGCCAAAAGGCATGACCAAAAATTCATAATGACCCTCATGAGTTCGAAATGTTGTTTTTGGAATATCTTCAGTCTTCATTCTAATTTGATGATATCCTGAACGAAGATCCAACTTGGTAAAATAAATTGCTCCATGTAATTCATCCAATAATTCATCAATCACAAGAATGGGAAATTTATATTTAATGGTGAACCTATTGAGCTCCCTATAATCTGAACACATGTGCCATGATCTATCCTTCTTGTGTACCAATACTACAGGAGCAGAGAAAGAACTTTGACTAGGTTGAATTATACCCGCCTCTAACATTTATGCAATCATACGTTCAATTTCACTCTTTTGGACATAAGGATATCTATAAGGCTTGATATTTGGAGGAACACTTCCTGGAATCAAATGAATGGCATGATCATGATCACGAATAGGTGGGAGTCCTTTGGGAGTTTCAAACACCTTGGAATGATTGTCCAAGACTTGTTGGAGATCTATAGAAATAGATAATTTTCATGTTGGAACTTCTAGTGAGCATAATTGTGAAATTACGCCTCATTGTTCTTTCTTTAGAAGCTTTGCCATGACATTAGAGCTTATTATCTTTCCTTTCTTCCCTGCAATACCCCGTAATTTGACTTCCTTTCCTTCTGAAAAAAATTTCAAGAAAATTTCTTGAAAATTAAAAGCTACCATCCCCAAAGATTGTAACCATTGTACTCCTACTACAACATCAGCACCTCCCATAGGAATGGAAAGAATTGTACTATTCAATACATATTCCCCAAAGGTTAGCTTGATATTATGGCATTTTCCATATCAATTTATAGTTCCTCCATTTGCAACCATCACTTGACATTTTGGTGCTGGGTATAGGAAACAATTCAATTCCTTGGCTACCTTACAATGAATAAAATTATGGGTGCTACCTGAATCAATCAACACTATTACCTTTTTCTTCTTTATATGTCCTTCTATCTTGAGAGTTTGAGGAGTAGTAATTCCTGCCAATGCATTACAAGATATGGTAGGACTCATTTCTTCCTCTTCTAGGACTGGTTCCTGGTGTATATCCTCTTCTTGTTCATTTTATTCTTCCTCTTCACAATCTATGTAAAATAATTTCTTCTCAGCACACTTATGACCTTTAGTGTATTTTCTCTCACAACTGTAGCAAATCCCTTTTGCTCTTTTTTCTTCCAATTGCTGTGGTGTCAACCTTGTAATTTGTGAAAATATAGGCATAGAAACACTTCCTTCTTTATAGAAGTGAGTGGTAGGCTTCCTTGTCGCCATAATTTTACATTCAATTTTTCTTGCTAGCCTGAATGCCTTCTCCAATGAATCAGGTTCCAAAACACGAACTTCATGTTGGATGTTATCCTCTAAAGTACCTATGAAGAGATCAATCTTGTGTTCCTCTGGAATATCAGTTACCCTTATATTCAATTTTTGGAAGTCCTCAATGTGCTTCCCCACTAAGCCCTTTTGTTTTAGATTTATGAATTGGCTAAAGAAGGTGTTGCTCTTTGTATCCTCATAATGTGCTATCATTTCCTCCGTAAAAATTGACCAAGTGACAATTTTTTTATGGGAGCAAAGCCAACGATACCATAAAAATTTATTTTGTTCTAAATGTAAAGTTCCAATGTGTACCTTTTGTGTGTTTTGCACCTTATGGAGATCAAAATATTGCTCCATCTGTAGTATCCATGTTACAGGATCCTTTCCATCAAACTTCCTCATATCCATTTTTGGAATATGGTGGTTCTTCCCGCCAACATTAGAGTTTATGAATTCATGATTAACATTTATTTTGTTCTCATCATGAGTTTCCTCTACTATCTTTTCACCATTCGGAAACATTTCTTGTATCAACTTTTTCAAACCTTCCATGTCTGCTTTTAGACGATTCTTCATGTTTTCCATGTTGTCTTTAATTTTTTCATCCATCTTAGCGTCCATGTCATCCATCTTAGATTCCATGCCATCTATCTTAGATTCCACACCTTTCTTCAAACCATCCATCTTTGCTTCCACGCCTTTATTTAAAACATCCATTTCATTTTTTGTTGCTCTTTGCGAGAGCGAAATTTGATGCACTTGCTCTTGTAATTTTGATAGATCATATTGCAAATATTCATCTTCATGAGTCATGGTAGAGCCTTTTGAAGGCTTAATGGGTGTTGAATTATTTTTATGGGGCATTTTTTTTAAACCCAATACTGATATATATTCTACAATATGCTCTTGGAATCAATTCAAACTGATTCTTAAAACAAGACTTATGCAATTCGTAAAAAAAAATACACACCTTTTTCTTGCTTTTCAGGAGCTCGATATTGCAATAGGATTATATTTGTTATTGCGGCTCTTCAATATCTGAAATTTGGGGTTGAGGTAGCCTTCTGAATTATCTTTCGAATTCCATAGGTCTGACTTTATTTGGATTCTCCAAGGCAAAGTTATGTCCAATATCCCACAATGACCTAATTATGGACTGGTTCAGTAGAGCGAACTTGTACGACTTGCGACATGTCACTGTTTCATATTTTAGCTCTGAAATTGATAGCAAAGAAACTACAGTCCATGTACTTGTGACCACTTTTTATGGAACTCCAATCCGATGCTCAGAGAGAGAGTTATGAAGATTTTCCCATGATCACCTCTTTGAGATGAATTTCAGGATCCTGAAAAAGCACTACCTTCCACAGATCATATATCCGAAAATATTGCAAACCAAACACTAAAATTTTTTGATGATTTTCCTCAGGATTTCAGCTTCGTGCCCTAAAATTTTCAGATTCTGAACCTTCGTAGAAAAAATGTTATAGCGCAAATTCCATGATGACCTGTTTAGATTAAATTGAGGAGCCTGCAAAAAGACCTCACTTCCACAGATCATATCTCTGAATATATTGTGAAATAAGCTCTGAATTTTTTTGACGATGTTCCTTAGGATTTCAGCTTCGTACCCTGCAAATTTCAACTTCTGAAACTTCGTAGAAAAAACGTTATAGCGAAAATTCCATGATGACCTGTTTGGAGTAGCGAAAGCACAGAATCAAAAGCTCTGATACCAAAAGTTGTGAAACCAGCTCCAAAAATAGAAGAAAAGAGATATCAATGCCTTATAAATAAGCCACTTCGAGGGGGAAACCTCCAATACATTACGTTAAGGAACAATTCTTGGATGATACAAATTACAAAACCTCCTATCCATATATAAGAGTCCATGGGGCCATAATGTAATCCTAGTGGGGCCACAATGTTATCCTAGCCGACCTAATAATAATAATTTAAGGGCACAATAATAACAATATGGGGGTTACCGGGGTACAATAATAACAATAAGGGGGTTACACTAACAACAATAAGGGACTATACTAGTAATATAGGGACCTAACAGGAGGGGAGAGAGGTAGTGGGATGGACGGAGGGAGAGGGAGAGGGAGAGGAGAGAGGGAATGAGTGAGAGAGAGAGGGAGAGGGAGGTTGTAATATCCCAAAAGGGAGAATGTAGTAATACTTAAACACAATATAAGAACTACAACTAAGTAGATTTAATATAAAAGATAAACTTCATAGAAAAGGTAGATTTAACAGAAAAGGTAGATTCAAAAAAGCTAGATTTAATAGAAAATCTAGAAAAAATATAGAAATAATAGAAAAGTTAGAAAATCTATATTCCAAAAAGGATAGAAATAGAAAAGCTAGATTGAAAAGAAGATAGAAATAATAGAAAAAATAGATTTCAAAAAAGATAGATTTAATACAAAAGTTAGATTTCAAAAAATATAGATTTAATAGAAAATATATATTTCAAAAAAGATAGAAATAATAGAAAAGTTAGATTTCAAAAAACATAGAAATAATAGAAAATCTAGATTTCAAAAATAGTAGATTTAATAGAAAAACTAGAAAAGCTAGAATTTAGAAAAGATAGATTTATAGAAAAGATAGATTTCATAAAATATAGATTTAATAGAAAATCTAGAAAACTAGATTTTAGAAAAGTTGGATTTAATAGAAAAAATAGATTTGAAAAAAGATAGGTTTAATAGAAAAGATAGATTTCATAAAAGGTAGATTTAATAGAAAATCTAGATTTAATAAAAAAGATAGATGTTGGAAATAATAGATTGAATAGAAATGTTAGATTTCATAGAAATAATAGGAAAGATAGATTTAAAAAAAAAAAAAAAAAAAACAACTAGAAAAGCTAGATTTTAGGGAAGATAGAAAAGATAGAAAAGCTATAAAACCTATATTTCAGAAAAGTTAAAAATATAAAAGCTTGTTTTCAAAAAAGATAGATTTAATAGAAAAACTATATTTCATAAAAATAATAGAAAAACTAGAAAAGATAGATTTAATAGAAAATCTAGATTTCATAAAAATAATAGAAAGGTTAGAAAAGATAGATTTCAAAAAAGACAGATTTAACAGAAAAGTTAGATTTCATAGAAAAGCTAGATTTTAGAAATAAAAGAAAATCTATAAAAGATAGATTTCAAAAAAGATAGAAATACAAAAGCTAGATTTCAAGAAAGACAGATTTAATAGAAAAACAAGATTTCAAAAAAGATAGATTTAATAGAAAAGATAGATTTAAAAAAAGATAGAATTAATAAGAAAAACTAGATTTAAAAAAAGATAGAATTTATAGAAAAGGTGGAAAAGGTAGATTTTAAAAATAATAGACAAACTAGAAAAACATGTTTTCAAAAAGATATATTTAATAGAAAACCCAGATTTCAAAAAAGATAGATTTAATAGAAAAGCCAAATTTCATAGGATAATACAAAAGCTAGAAATAATAGAAAAGCTAGAAAACATAGATTTCATAGAAAAGCTAGATTTCAAAAAAGATAGATTTAACAGAAAATACTAGATTTCAAGAAAGACAAATTTAATTAAAAAAAACTACATTTCAATAAAGATAGATTTAATATAAAATCTAGATATTAGGAATAATAGAAAAACTACTTTTCAATGAAAAGGTATATTTCATAGAAAAACTAGATTTTAGAAATAATAGAAAAGTTAGATTTATAGAAAAGACACATTTCATAGAAAAGGTAGATTTCATAAAAAATAATAGATTTAATATAAAAGCCAGATTTCATAGAAAAGGTAAATTAATTGAAAAGCTAGATTTCAAGAATACATAGATTTCATAGAAAAGCTAGAAAAATGATAGAAATAATATAAAGTTAGAAAAGCTAGAAAAATGATAGAAATAATAGAAAAGTTAGAAAAACTAGAAAAATGATAGAATAATAGAAAAGTTAGATAAGCTAGATTTTAAAAAAGATAGAAATAGGAAAGCTAGATTTCAAAAAACATTGAAATAATAGAAAAACTAGATTTCAAAAACGATAGATTTAATAAAAAAACAAGATTTCAAAAAATATAGATTTAATAGAAAAACTAGATTTCAAAAAAGATAGATTTAATAGAAAAAATATATTTAAAAAAATATAGAAATAATAGAAAAACTAGATTTCAAGAAAGATAAAAATAATAGAAAAGCTAGATTTCAAAAGAAATAAAATTAATAGAAAGGTTAGATTTCAAAAATGATAGAAAAACTATAAAAACTAAATTTCAAAAAGGATAGATATAATATAAAAAATAGATTTTAAAAAATATAGATTTTATACAAAAACTAGATTTCATAAAAATAATAGAAAAACTAGAAAAGATATATTTCTAAAAATATAGAATTAATAGGAAAAGCTAGAAAACCTAAATTTCAAAAATGATAGAAAAACTAGAAAAACTAGATTTCAAAAAAGATAGTGTTGACACCTAATCCTATGGGATGGGTGTGAATATTTAATTTTGTATAATAAATAATATTAGGAAATAAGGAAGGCCAAGAGTCATTGGGAGATGAATCCCAATAGCCTCTCCTCCATGTATAAATGCATGTACATTCTTCAGCTAATACACATTCTGATTTGAGGAGTTACCTCCTGGTTTGACATGGTATCAGAGCCAGTCCCACTATTGGCATTTTTGCCTGTGGTGTAACTCCCTCACTCCTTTGCTCAGTCAGTTTTTCTGTATAGTTTCACTGCTCCATTAAATTGATGCTATATACTGTTATTCTGCATTTTTTTAATCTCTGCACAGCTCTGACATTTGCAGCTCCTGCAGCTCCTGAAGATTTTGCAATTCTGTAGTTCCTGAAATACTGCAAATTGCAGCCCCTGCACACACCTGTAAATTCGATTATTAAAGTCCTCACATCTCCCTCACCTACCCAACTCACCTCACATTTCCCTCACCCACCATCGCCCACCTCCCCTCCCTACCTGCGCTGGCTTGACACCTGCGTTTGATACGCCCCTCCATTTATATATCAATACAGTCCATCCACACAACAATAATACTGCCCGTCAGCTCCTCACTACAACACTGTCTATTCCACAGTGTGGTATATAACGCTCCTCCAGTCTGCCGAGCAGTCTCTTTACGCCTCCACACTGTCATTATAACACACACACCGCCCTGACTACAGCGTTGTCTATTCCATAGTAATACGTTGTCTGTTCAGTGATATATTACCGCCCTCCCATATTTTACAACTGCCTCCCCACTACTTGCTTTACTCCACTCCGATTGCACATATCAACTCCCTCCCTGCCCTTGCTAATCCGCTCTGTCATTCAATACTGCCCTTCATAACTGCTGTCCATATTACAATACACCCTCCATGCTCATAATATGTTGTCTGCATCATAGAATACCTCCATCCACGCCATCCACGCTGCTATATCACATATATAATACGTTGTCTGCATTATTAAATCCGCCTTTTAATACTGCAATACATCTCTTATACTTCGCCTCAACACCATAACACCGCTCCAATACGCTGTCACACAATATACGCTATCACACAATATATAATACCGCCCTCCCACCATACCGTTTACGCCCTCCACTTTTAATACTGCTCCACATTACCACCTTTTAAAACCGCCCCCTCCACTCTTATTTAATGCCACTCCAATTTATATTATACCCCCCCCCCACCATATTATATTCCATCTCGTCACTAATCATATAACCCATAAAATTTTTTTTCTCCAAACAAAAAAAATATATATATATTTTTTTGGTGCAGAATTCAGTATTTTTAGCAAGAGTTTTTCCCTCTTTAATTGAGCAAATTTCCATAATTGAAGATTTTCTAGCAGAATTTTTCCTCTTCAAAAAGAATTTTTTCCAGCAAACTAATGCATTCTCTCATATCTATTGTTGGGGTGGTTCTCTCCGGCAAAGAGAACTATCTTGAATGGTCTCGGAAGATTAAACACACACTCATTTTTAATGAGTTGTGGAAAGGAATCTGTGAAGGACAAGAAGGAAATCCACCAGCAAATCCCACTTCAGACAAGGAGCTCGCCATTTGGGAAATCAAGAACTGCAAGGCCTATGCCTTGATTGCAGCTTCCGTAAATGAATAGGTGAGTCACCATATTTCATCATTCTCAAATGCCTATGATGCCTTGAGCAAGCTAAAATAACTCTATGACTCACATTCAAAATTAGAAAATGTTCAATTGATGATTAAGCTGTTTAGTCTTGAAATGAAGAATGATGATCCCCTTGCTTTAGCTTCAGAAGTAAGATCTATAATGCATGACATTGAAAGCACCGGTGTAAAAATGGACATATCTCTCATAGCATATGTTAAGGCATTATATCCGACTTACTCACATTATCTTGAGTCTTTGCAAGCAAGTGGAAACCTTGAGCATATCACCTTTGATACACTTGAGAAAAATTTTGTAGAAACAGAGAAAAATTTCGGGAAGATGACAGTCCCTTCATCTTCTGAAGAGGCTGCATACTTGGCACATAGATAAAAGATTCATGCTCCAGATTCATTCAGAGGAAGAGGTGGTAGAAGAGGGAGAGGAAGAAGAAACTTCACAGAAAGGGGGGGCAGACAATCTGACAAATCCAATCTTCATTGCACACGTTGCAATAAAGATGGACATGATGCATCCAAATGCAGAACACCCTGGGAGAAAATTGAGCAGCAAAGAAATCAAGAAAAAGGTAAAAATAATGACAAAGACAAAGGTAAAGCACCTGAATCCTCTCATTATGTTCTAGCACATTATAACAATGGAGTAACTGAAGACTTATTTGATGTTTCATTTACTTCATGGAGAGATGATTGGTTGCTAGATTCAGGAGCAGCATGTCACATGACATTTAGAAAATATTTTTTTGAAGAATTCACTGACAAATTTGATCGAGCAATATATTTCGCAGATAAATCCAAACTCAAGCCATCAGGGCTTGGAACAGTCAAGCTTAAGTTGCCTGGTCTTCTAGATCATATCATACATGAGGTTCTATACCTCCCTGAGTTGAGGAGAAACTTGCTTTCCCTGGTCCAAATCCGCCAGCAAGGACACTCCATTCACTTGTTTGATGGCAAGGCAGAGGTCAGAAAAGCATCAGATCACTCACTTGTCATGGAGGGAATAGAAGAAGGGAGACTCCTGAAGCTGAAAGGTTCATATGCTCATGCTCAAAACTTTGCATTCAGTTCACATCATGATGAAGGTACATTCCCATCAATTCTTTTATGGAATGCTAGATTTGGACACTTAAACTATGAAAGCCTTTGTTTGTTGAAGAAAAATGGTGTTAATGGACTGCCTAAAATTCCTAGAAAACCTAAGGAATGTGATTCTTGTATTTTAGGAAAGCATAGCAAAGATCCATTTGATGATTCACACTCCAGAGCGCATAGAAAATTTGAGCTTGTTCTTTCAGATTTATGTGGCCCTATGCCTATTGCTTCTGGAAATGGAAATAAATACATGATGACATTTATTGATGACTACACCAGAATGTGTTGGATTTACTTATTGAAGAACAAGTCTGATTCTTTTCAAGCATTCAAGAATTTTCATGCATGGATTGAAAATGATGCACAAACTAATATTGGCTCTCTATGTACTAATAATGGAAAAGAATACACTTCAAACAAATTTGAAAATTATCTTCGTCAACATGGAATCAAACATCAAACAACTGTGCCATATAATCCCCAACAGAACGGTGTAGCTGAAAGAATGAACAGAACTATTTTAAATATGGTTCGCTCCATGTTATTTTTCAAGAATGTGAAATTGATGTTTTGGGCTGATGCAATTCTATGTGTTGTTTACATAAATAATAGGTGTCCTTCAAGTTCAATTAGAAACAAAACTCCTTTTGAAATGTGGCATGGCCACATTCCTTCGGTAAAGCATTTCAGGGTCTTTGGGTCCACCTGTTATGCCTTGATACCCAAGGGTCAAAGGAACAAACTTGGTGCTAGAAGCAGAAAATGTATCTTCTTGGGGTACTCCAATACCTCCAAAGGATATCGTCTCTATGATGAAGCAAATAATAAGTTTGTGATAGCAAGAGATGTCATATTTCTTGAATCTTCCAAGAGTGACAAGGTTGTTGAGCGGCAACTTGATCGCCTGGACAGATTCACACATGCAAAGTCTTTCCAAGATTTTGATAATGTGATTCCACACCTTGAAGGGGGGATTCCGATATTGAATCAAACTGTGGAATCATGTCCTGAAGCACTCTCTCCCCCACATGAAGAAAAAACCACGGATGACACATTGGATGATGTGATTGATAGAATTGGGAGATTGAATCTTGAATCAATCCCAACTCAGTCAAATGACCAGCCTGGGCCATCTCAGAAAGGTCCTCCCAAATGGCTGACAAAGACACTGGAGAATGTTCATCCTGATGAGGTTGGAAAAACAGGAACAAGAAGTTCCACTCAACAAATCGAAGGTGATGTAGATAATTCTGATTCTCTTGTTGATATGGATATTGCTTATAACTGTGAATTGATTTTGTCTACAGATCATGAACCAACTTCCTTCAAAGAAGCTGCTTCTCATGATGAATGGAAAGAAGCGATGTAGAAGGAGTATGATGCCTTGATAAAGAATGACACTTAGAAGCTCGTTGATCCACCTTTGGGAACAAAACCAATTGGCTATAAGTGGTTCTACAAGAACAAGTATAAAGCAGATGGCTCACTTGACAAGCACAAGGCCAGGCTTGTGGCAAAAGGTTTTGCACAAAAATAAGGAATCGATTATGAAGAAACTTTTGCTCCCACAGCAAAATGGACTACCATCCAGACTCTCTTTTCCTTAGCAGCTCAGAATGGATGGAAAGCCCATCAGATGGATGTAAAAACAACCTTCTTGAATGGAGATCTAAAGGAGAAAGTTTATATGTCCCAGCCAGAAGGATTTGTGGTAAAGGGTCAAGAACACAAAGTTTGCAAGCTTATAAAATCCTTGTATGGCCTCAAGCAAGCACCATGAGCCTGGTATGAGAAATTAACCGAGCATCTTTTGAAACTTGACTTCAAACATTTTGATCTTGATGATGCAACTTTGTTTGTTAAGAAAGTTGGAAAAACAGTTGTATATCTTGTGGTATATGTAGATGATCTTTTGATAACAGGGAACAATGAGAGCTATATTGCATCCATGAAGAAAGAATTGAAGAAAGGTTTTGAAATGACTGATTTGGGTCATGTTTATTACTATCTAGGTATTGAATTAATTCAACATCCTAAATTTATATTTATTTCTCAAAAGAAGTACATTGGAGATCTCTTGAACAAATTTGGCATCGATGAATGTAATCCCTTAACCACTTCAATGGAACAAAACTTGAAGCTCACATCTACTGAAGGGAAGGAATTTGAGGATGCAACTGAGTATAGACAAATTATAGGAAGTCTTATCTATCTGACCACCACCGGACCTGACATTTCATTTTCTGTTGGAATCCTCTCAAGGTTCATGCAAAAACCTTGTGAAGGACATTGGTCTGCTGCAAAAAGAGTGTTAAGGTACTTGAAGGGGACTCAAGACTTTGGACTCAAATATACATAGGTAGGCAACCTCAGCTTGATTGGATACTCTGATTCAGACTTTGATGGCGACAAAGAAACATGGGTGTCTACTACAGGTTACACCATGAGTCTTGGATCAAGAGCTGTCTCATGGAGATCACACAAACATTCAGTTCCAGCAGATTTGATGCAGGAGCATCCAGCTCAGAGGAGGCAGAGAATGGTTAACTGTCTTGGTGACTAACACGTGGTTATGGAAAGGTTATGAAACCTGTGTTTGTTTCTCTTTTAATTATTTTTATTAACTGTCAGTTACACAAGGACAATCAGACTAGGGAAATAAACTGTTTCTGTAGTTAGTTAATTAGCTAGCAGTTTACTTTTGTTTACAAAAAAAAGAGGAACTAGCAAAATAAGTTAGGTGCATTCGGTTGACAGTTTCAACTGAATCTTAGAACTGAATTTCACTTGTAGTATTTAAACAACAGTACAATCATATGGGGGGTTTGATTCTTCCCTCAAGAAAACAGAGAACGAAGACAAACGTGGAGAACAAGAATTGCAACCAGTATTTACTTATCTGCCAGGACTTATAATCTATTTTTGTGTACTGAGAAATTATTGTGTGAATTTCCAGTTCAAATTATATGTAACAGCCATGTGTGAGCGTGATAATGAAAACAATGCATATGAGATTTAAAAACCAAGCAAATGTATGATTGCATGTAGGAAGAAAAAGAAACTTTCTTTTTGCCTTGTGTTATGTATTAACAGGTACAAGAAATTGGAATAGAGACTTACAGCCGAACAGAATACGGAGCTATTTACCACTCATCACCATCAATGAAAAACAATAAGAGATATTCTACAGATACCAGGTGAGTCCACGTCACATTGAAAGATTCATCAAATTTCCTTCACAGATTTAAAGAAAAACGTTCTTGTATAAATTATATAGAGACAGAGTTCATCCAGGAGTCAAACAGTCCAGTAAGGATGAGTATAGCGTAGCCCGAGCTAGGGTTTGAAACTGAAAACAACACAGTTGCAAAACAAAACCCTACGACCACCTAGTTTTTATCGACATTACATCACAGTGGAAGACTTGCCGCCATCAGGGCTAGGCAATGAAACAACAGAACCAGTAGACAAGAACTTGGAGAATAAAACCAGCTACAAGAATGCAAAAGGAAGTGACCCTACCGAAGGGTTTGGTCCTCTGAGAAAATGAGCCAGGGTTTCGATAGGAAGAGGAAACCTGCACAGAGTCAAAACAATATGAGTTAGAACAAGTTAACAGGAGTTAAGTTAACAAAAGAAGAGCGTGTATCTGTAAAATTATTGGATTGGAGCATTGAAGAGGAATTCACCGAGAAACTGGGTAAGGCAGAGGGAGCCCAGGGTTTCATCAAAGCATAATTTCTGCTCACAAAGAGGCAAAGTAGGTTAGGACCGAGAAGAAAAGCGGCATATCTTGAAATTGTAAGAGGAAAAATACATGTTTGTTTCCAATGACCGCAGAGCCAAGTGGTAGAGCTTGGATTGGTTGCACCTGTAGATGAAATCGACAAACAATCGATGTTAGCTAGAGAAACACAAGGAGGAACAATGAGCACACAGTTAAAAGCGCTTAGAAACTGAAGAGTTATCACAGGAAGAAATCCTCACACAGGATTCGTGAATGAGAGGCACTGATAGTGGAGAACGTAATAGGAAGGAAGCCAACGACTGAACCAAAGACACATTGTTGAACGCGCAGGAGAATACTTACCTTGCCAGAGAAGACACACAAATTTGCATAGGCATTTTCGCCAAACTCAGAAAACCAGTGACAGGCCAAGAAACCCTTCCTCTGCATTGTCGGTCGACAGAGCAATAACAAAAACGCCGGAGTATAGTTTACAAACAGGAAAGGGAGCACACAAACCGGAGCACAATCAATACACCATGCATCGAACGGAGGAGCGATAAATGTGAAGTGGTTGCCGTGGAATCCAAAGGTCGGATGTACATGTACCACATTAAAAGCTGTTGACGTGTAGAGAGACCGCAAGTTAAAGCACAGTTGGAACCCACACGACTGAGCTGGCACCCTTACGTGGACACACATTTATTTATTGTTGTTTTTAAATTCAAATTGTATTGCATTGTGATATAGTTATCTGAGGGTCTAATTACAGGCCTTCATCATTTTTGGTATCAGAGCCAAGTTGCAGGAGATAGGGAAAAAAAAAAAAATGGAGGTTGGCAAAAGAGGAAGAGGAAGAGGAAGAGCCATCCGCAGAGCAGCGGAAGACGGACTGAGGGAAGAAATTTGAGTTTTGAATGAAAGATTGGCAACAGTAGAAGCTGGGGGAAGAAGAGACCCCGCGGATGACAGCGATGAAGAGGTTGCAGAACCAGCGGATGAATTCGAAGGAGTGACACCTGAATTCAGGTTATTAAGGTCAGTACTGTTGTCCAGTCATAAGCCAAAACATGAACTGTCCACTTATGACGGGAGTCTGTCGGCAGATGTGTTGTTGGACTGGTTGAGTGAAGTAAAAAAATACTTCGAATTTGAGGAAACCAGTGAGGACAAGCAGGTGAAGTTCGCTGCCACAAAGTTGAAAGGACATGCGTCCTTGTGGTGGGACAGCGTTCAGGTAGAAAGAAAAAGGTTACACAAACAGCCTATAAAGAAATGGGCCAGAATGGAGGCAAAGCTGAAAGAGAAATTTCTGCCGAAAGACTATCAGATTATGCTGTACAGACAGGTACAGAACTTGAGGCAAAGGGGAATGACGGTTAAGGAGTATACTGAAGAATTTTACAATTTGAATCTGAGGGCAGGGTATATGGAGGATACCCCAGAGAAGACAGCAAGGTTCGTGAATGGGCTGAGAGGGGAAATACTGGATGAAATTGGTATTCTCTCACCCAGAACTTTGGATGAAGCATACCAGTTTTCTTTGAAGGCAGAGGAGAAAATAAACAGAAAACAGAATGCCAGAAGAGGAAGTGGATCTGGCAGAGGAAAGGGAAAGGCCTTTGGCAGGGGCAGAGGTACAGGTTCCAATGAAGAAGGCGGTGGTTACAAATCTGCAGGAACAGCAGAAAAGGACAACAGCACTAGAGGAGGACGACTAGCCCAGCGAGGGAGAGGAAATGGTCGGGGCAGAGGAACTGTCCAGTGCTATCGGTCCCACAAGTGGGGGCACAAATCGTATGAATGTCCTGAAGGTGAACCAACAGGTGGGAGAGGAGCTTATGTTTCCCAGCCGGAGGAAGCGGAGACACTGCCACAGGAAGTGGAGAATGCACCAGAAACCGGTGAAGCCTTGGTGCTGAATAAAGTGTTGTTAAAACCAGCAAAGGAGGTGGTGGACTCGGATCAACGAAAGGCCCTGTTCCGGACAGTTTGCAAGTCACAGGGTAAGTGCTGCAAGCTGATTATTGACAGCGGGAGTACGGATAATTTGGTGGCCACAGAAATGGTGGAGAATTTGGGACTGAAAAAGCTGAAACATCCCACTCCCTACAAAGTGTCGTGGCTGTAGAAAGGACATCAACTGTTAGTTGATGAACAGTGCGAGGTGGAGTTCCAGATAGGCAGGTATAAAGACAAGATTTTCTGCGATGTTATGCCAATGGATGTCTGTCATATACTGCTAGGAAGGCCCTGGCAGTTTGACAGAAAATTAGTTCATGACGGAAAAACGAACTGTTATAAGTTTGTTAAAGATGGGATCAAGCACACACTTGTACCCATTAAAGAGGAAGGTACAGCAGAAGCCAGTGGGGTAAAAGCACTACTGATGGGAGGAAAAGAGTTCTTAAAACAGATTGAAAACAGCGATGTGAACTTTGCTGTTGTGAGGAGGCCAAGAACAGTAGTACTGCACACGAAGATTTCAGATTTACCTGAGGAGATTCAAGACATGTTGCAGGACTTTGGAGACATCATAGTGGATGATCTTCCAGATGAGCAACCCCCAGAGAGAGGTATCAGCCACTGTATTGATTTTATACCAGGGGCTAGCTTACCAAATAAGGCAGCTTATCGTATGAGCCCGAAAGATCATGAAGAAATTCGGAAACAGGTATAGGAATTGCTTGATAAAGGGCTGATCAGAGAGAGCATGAGTCCTTGTGCAGTTTCAACGGTATTAGCTCCTAATAAAGGTGGAGAATGGCGTATGTGTACAGATTCGAGAGCTATTAACAAGATTACGATTCGGTACAGGTTTCCACTACCGAGAATGGATGACATGATGGACTGTTTGAGTGGGGCAGCATATTTTTCGAAGATTGACTTGAAGAGTGGCTAACACCAGATTCGAATCCAAGAAGGGGATGATTGGAAGGCAGCTTTCAAGACAAATGAAGGGCTGTATGAGTGGCTGGTGATGCCATTCGAGTTGAGCAACGCTCCCAGTACTTTCATGCGCTTAATGAATGAAGTACTGAAGGAGTTTATTGGGAAATTTGTGATTGTGTATTTAGATGATATACTAATTTTTAGCAGAACGAAGGAGGAACATTTCCAACATGTTCGAAGTGTATTGAGAAGTTTGCAGCAGAACAAGCTGCTGATTAACCTGAAAAAATGTACTTTCTTTCAAAAAGAATTAGTTTACCTAGGTTTTGTGATTGCAGAAAATGAGTTGAAAATGGATCCGGAGAAGATTGTAGCAATCGTAAGCTGGCCATCTCCAAAGAACTTATTCGAAGTTCGAAGTTTTCATGGTTTAGCAAGCTTTTACAGGAAGTTTATCAGAAATTTTAGCGGGATCTGTGCACCCATGTTGGATACAATCAAGAAGGCAAATCAACCTTTTTGCTGGACTGAAGCGGCAGAAAACAATTTTCAGACTCTGAAGAAAAAAATCACTGAGAGGCCGATCTTGAGATTGCCGGATTTCAACAAACTTTTTCAAGTTCGTTGTGATGCCAGCGGTACAGCCATTGGGGCAATACTTAGTCAGGAGGACAGACCAGTTGCTTATTTCAGTGAGAAATTGAATGACAGCAGGCAGAAGTATTCGTCTTACGACAAGGAATTTTATGTGGTTGTTCAAGCCTCGAAGCACTGGAGACACTATTTGTTAGGTAATGAATTTGTGTTATTTTCTGACAATTCTGCTTTACAGTATGTTATGCAGCAGCATAAGTTGAACCACAAGCATGTAGAGTGGGTGGAATATATGCAAAGCTTTACATTTGTATTGAACCATATCAGCGGGCAGTCCAATAAGGTGGCAGATGCATTAAGCAGAAGAGTTTTGCTCTTGCAGGAGAGTACAGTGTAGGTGCTGGGTTTTGAGCACTTGAAGGATCTGTATCAGGCAGATGCAGAATTTAAGGAGGCCTATGAGGCTTCCCAAAACCCTCTGTTGAGGAATAGTAGTCCATGGTTGGATTACAATCTACAGGAGGGATTACTGTTTAAGGGAGGACAGTTGTGTATTCCCGATTGTTCAATGCGGGAAAATATTATTCGGGAGAAGCATAGTGGAGGTCTAGCCGGACATTTCGGGATAGACAAAACATTTTCACAAGTTGAACATTTTTATTTTTGGCCAAAGTTGCGACGAGACGTGCAAAGGTATGTGAGCAGGTGCAAAATATGTCAATTGGCGAAGGGTCACAGTCAAAATGCAGGTCTTTATGTGCCACTGCCCATTCCGAGCAGACCATGGGACTCAGTCAGCTTGGACTTTGTCTTGGGTTTGCCTAAGACACAGCGGGGTTTTGATTCAGTGATGGTAGTGGTGGATCGGTTTCCGAAAATGGCACATTTTATACCTTGCAGGAAAAACAGTGATGCTACTCACGTAGCACACTTGTTTTTCACAGAGATTGTTAGACTGCATGGTCTACCGAAGTCCATCGTTTCCGACAGGGATGTAAAGTTCACCGGACATTTTTGGCGTACCCTGTGGAAGAAGTTGGACACGCAGTTGCAGTTCAGCTCCGCTTACCACCCACAGACTGATGGACAAACTGAAGTGGTGAACAGGAGCTTGGGAAACCTGCTACAGAGCTTAATAGGCGAAAATTCACGGATGTGGGACCGCGTACTTGCTCAGGCAGAGTTCGCATATAATGATTCACCGAATCGCAGCACAGGTTACAGTCCCTTCCAGATTTTGTATGGCATGCATCCTCGCGGAGTGCATGAGCTACGGGACTTGGGGAAACTCGAAAAACGAAGTGTTGACGGGGAAGATTTCGCCCAAGCAATGAGTGACTTACATGAGCAGGTGAAGCTGAAGCTACAGGACAGTAGTCAGAAATACAAGCAGCGAGCTGATTCAAGGAGACAGGAAGTTCAGTTTAATGTTGGGGATGAAGTCCTCGCACATTTGCGCAAGGAACGTTTCCCAAAACGGGAATATAATAAGCTGAAATACAAGAATATTGGCCCCTACAAAATCATTTGCAAGTTTTCTGCAAATGCTTATGAACTGCAGTTGCCACCAGGAATAGGTATATCAGCCATCTTTAACGTGGCGGATCTATTTCCTTATGTGGTTGATCCTGAAGATGACGCAACAGCGAGGCCAGCACGGGACACAGAATTCGATGGAAGTTCTTGGATGAGACAGATGCCTACGGCACAGCCCCTTGAGTTCGAGAGTATTCTCGACACACAGGTAGCCAGGCGCACACGTAGGAAGGAATATCTACGATATCTGGCTAAGTGGAAGAACCGTCCAATTGAGGACAGTTCGTGGCTTGACGCGACGCAGATATAGAAAGCGGGTTATTCAGTCGAGGGTCTCATGGAGCGGAGCCATGACTTTTTTCCACCCCGGGAGTCTGATGCAGGAGCATCTAGCTCAGAGGAGGCGGAGAATGGTTAACTGTCTTGGTGACTAACACGTGGTTATGGACAGGTTGTGAAACCTGTGTTTGTTTTTCTTTTAATTATTTTTATTAACAGTCAGTTACACAAGGACAATCAGACTAGGGAAATAAACTGTTTCTGTAGTTAGTTAATTAGCTAGCAGTTTACTTTTGTTTACAAAAAAAAGAGGAACTAGCAAAATAAGTTAGGTGCATTCGGTTGACAGTTTCAACTGAATCTTAGAACTGAATTTCACTTGTAGTATTTAAACAGCAGTACAATCATATGGGGGGTTCGATTCTTCCCTCAAGAAAACATAGAACGAAGACAAACGTGGAGAACAAGAATTGCAACCAGTATTTACTTATCTCCCAGGACTTATAATCTATTTTTGTGTACTGAGAAATTATTGTGTGAATTTCCAGTTCAAATTATATGTAACAGCCGTGTGTGAGCGTGATAAAGAAAATAATGCATATGAGATTTAAAAACCAAGCAAATGTATGATTGCATGTAGGAAGAAAAAGAAACTTTCTTTTTGCCTTGTGTTATGTATTAACAGGTACAAGAAATCGGAACAGAGACTTACAGCTGAACAGAATACGGAGCTATTTACCACTCATCACCATCAAAGAAAAACAATAAGAGATATTCTACAGATACCAGGTGAGTCCACGTCACATTGAAACATTCATCAAATTTCCTTCACAGATTTAAAGAAAAACGTTCTTGTATAAATTATATAGAGACAGAGTTCATCCAGGAGTCAAACAGTTCAGTAAGGACGAGTATAGCGTAGCCCGAACTAGGGTTTGAAACTGAAAACAACACAGTTGCAAAACAAAACCCTACGACCACCTAGTTTATATCGACATTACATCACAGTGGAAGACTTGCCGCCATCAGGGCTAGGCAACGAAAAAACAGAACCAGTAGACAAGAACTCGGAGAATAAAACCAGCTACAAGAATGCAAAAGGAGGCGACCCTACTGGAGGGTTCGGTCTTCTGAGAAAACGAGCCAGGGTTTCGATAGAAAGAGGAAACCTACACAGAGTCGAAACAATATGAGTTAGAACAAGTTAACAGGAGTTAAGTTAACAAAAGAAGAGCGTGTATCTGTAAAATTATTGGAGTGGAGCATTGAAGAGGAACTCACCGAGAAACTGGGTAAGGCAGAGGGAGCCCAGGGTTTCATCAAACCATAATTTCTGCTCACAAAGGGGCAAAGTAGGTTAGGACCAAGAAGAAAAGCGGCATATCTTGAAATTGGAAGAGGAAAAATACCTGTTTGTTTCCAATGACCGCAGAGCCGAGTGGTAGAGCTTGGATTGGTCGCACCTGTAGATGAAATCGACAAACAGTCGATGTTAGCTGGAGAAACACAAGGAGGAATAGTGAGCGCACAGTTAAAAGCGCTTAGAAACTGAAGAGTTATCACAGGAAGAAATCTTCACACAGGATTCGTGAATGAGAGGCACTGACAGTGGAGAACGTAACAGGAAGGAAGCCAACAACTGAACCAAAGACACATTGTTGAACGCGCAGGAGAATACTTACCTTGCCGGAGAAGACGTACAAATTTGCACAGGCATTTTCGCCAAACTCAGAAAACCAGTGACAGGCCAAGAAACCCTTCCTCTGCATTGTCGGTCGACAGAGCAATAACAAAAACGCCGGAGTATAGTTTACAAACAGGAAAGGGAGCACACAAACCGGAGCACAATCAATACACCAGGCATCGAACGGAGGAGCGATAAATGTGAAGTGGTTGCCACGGAATCCAAAGGTCAGATGTACATCTACCACATTAAAAGCTGTTGATGTGTAGAGAGACCGCAAGTTAAAGCACATTTGGAACCCACACGACTGAGCTGGCACCCTTACGTGGACACACATTTATTTATTGTTGTTTTTAAATTCGAATTGTATTGCATTGTGATATAGTTATTCGAGGGTCTAATTACAGGCTTTCGTCAAGATTCCACGACCGAGGCAGAATATGTGGCAGCAGCTGAAGCAACAAAGGAAATTGTGTGGCTCCAGAAAATCTTGGAAGATTTACAGATGAAACAAATGTACTCCACACCACTCATGATCGACAACACTTATGCAATAAATTTGGCCAAGAACCCAAAGTTCCATGATCGAACAAAGCACATCAATACAAAATACCATCTAATTCGACATCATGTTCAGGCCAAACCCATCCATCTACATCATTGTTCCACAAATGAGCAAACTGCTGATATCTTCACCAAAGCACTTGGAAGAGAAAAGCTTGAAAAATTTAGATCGATGCTTGGGCTCACCAACATCCCTTCGGATTAAAGGGGGGAATTTTGACACCTAATCTTATGGGATGGGTGTGAATATTTAATTTTGTATAATAAATAATATTAGAAAATAAGGAAGGCCAAGAGTCATTGGGAGATGAATCCTAATAGCCTCACCTCCATGTATAAATGCATGTACATTCTTCAGCTAATACACATTTTGATTTGAGGAGTTACCTCCTGGTTTGACAGATAGATTTAAGAGAAAAACTATATTTTAATAAAGATAGATTTAATAGTAAAACTAGATTTCATAGAAATAATAAAAAAGCTAGAAAAAGTAGATTTCAAGAAAGATTTAATAGAAAATTTTGATTTCAAAAAAGATAGATTTAATGGAAAAGAAAGATTTCAAAAAAATGTAGGCTTAATAGAAAAAATAGATTTCAAAAAAGATAGATTTAATAGAAAAGCTAGATTTTAGAAAAGATAGAAATAGTAGAAAAGCTAGATTTCATAACAAATAGAAATAGTAGAAAATATAGATTTCAAAAAAGGTAGATTTAATAGAAAAACTACATTTCAAAAAGCTAGATTTCAAAAAAAGATAGAAATAGTAGAAAAGCTAGATTTCAAAAAAATATAGAAATAGTAGAAAAGCTAGATTTCAAAAAAGATAGGTTTAATAGAAATGCTAGAAAAAAGATAAAAATAATAGAAAAGCTAGAAAAACTAGATTTTAAAAGAGATAGATTTAATAGAAAAGTTAAATTTCAATAGAGATAGATTTAATAGAAAAACTATATTTCAAAAAAGACAGATTTAATAAGGAAGTTGGATTTAATAGAAAAGCTATCTTTCATAGAAATAATAGAGAAACTAGAAAAAACTAAATTTAAAAAAAATGGATTTAATAGAAAAGCTAGATTTCATAGAAAAAATAGATTTAATAGAAAATATATATTTCAAAAAGATAGATTTAATAGAAAAGCTATATTTAATAGAAATAATTGAAAAACTGTATTTCATAGAAAGGCTATATTTCAAAATAGAAAAGTCAGATTTCAAAAATAATAGAAAAGCTATCTTTCAAAAATGATAGAAATAGAAAAGCTAGATTTCAAAAAAGAGAGATTTAATAGAAAAGTTAGATTTCAAAAAAGATAGATTTAATAGAAAAACTAGATTTCAAAAAAGATAGAAATAATAGAAAAGCTAGAAAAAATATAGCTATAATAGAAAATCTTGATTTGAGAAATAATAAAAAAACTAGAAATGCTAGATTTCAAAAAAGCTAGATTTAATATAAACTTGATTTCAGAAAAGCTAGATTTAATAGAAAAGTTAGATTTCAAAAAAGATAATTTAATAGAAAATAAAGATTTCGAAAATGATAAAAATAATAGAAAATCTAGATTTAAAAAATGATATAAATAATAGAAAATCTAGATTTTATAAAAATAATAGAAAAATTAGATTTCAAAAAAGATAGATTTTATATAAAAACAAGATTTTATATTTAATAGAAAAACTACATTTCCGAAATAATAAAAAAGTTAGATCCTAGAAAAGGTAGAAATAGAAAACCTATATTTCATAAAATATAGAGTTAAACAAAAAGCTAGATTTCAAAAAAGATATATTTAATAGAAAAACTAGATTTCAAAAATGATAGATTTAATAAAAAAGATAGAAAAAAATATTTAAATAATAGAAAAGCTAGAAAAAATATAGAAATAATAGAAAAGCTAGATTTGGGAAACAATAGAAAAGCTAGACTTCAAAAAAAAAAGATTTCATATAAATAATAGAAAAACTGGATTTCAAAAAGGATAGATCTAATAGAAACAAATCTAGATTTCATAAAAAATAATAGAAAAGATAGATTTCATAGAAAAACTAGATTTAATAGAAAAATAATAAAAAAATATAGATTTAATAGAAAAGATATATTTCATAAAGTTCGATTTAATAGAAAAGCTAGATTTCAGAAAAGATAAATTTAATAAAAAATCTATATTTCACAAAAGATATATTTAATAGAAAATTTGGATTCCAAAAAATATAGGTTCAATATAAAATCTAGATTTTAAAAAAGATAGGTATAATAGAAAAACTAGATTTCCAAAAATATAGATTTAATGGAAAATCTAGATTTCAAATAAGATGGATTTAATATAAAAGTTAGATTTCAAAAAATATGGATTTAATAGAAAAACTAGATTTCAAAAAAAAAAAAGATTTAGTAGAAAAGCTAGATTTCAAAAAGGATAGAAATAATAGAAAAACTAGAAAAAAGATAGAAACCAAAAAAAAATCTAGATTTCAAAAAATATGGATTTAATAGAAAAGATAAATTTCAAAAAAGATGGTTTTAATAGAAAAGCTAGATTTCAGAAATAGTGGTTTTAATATAAAATCTAGATTTCAAGAAAGATAGATTTAATAGAAAAACTAGATTTGAAAAAGGATAGAATTAATAAATAAGCCATATTTGAAAAAGGATAAATTTAATAGAAATGTTAGATTTCAAAAAAGATAGATTTAATAGAAAAGTTAGATTTCATATAAATAATAGAAAAATAGAAAAAAACTAGATTTCAAAAAATATAGATTTAATACAAAAGCTAGATTTCATAGAGATAATAGGAAAACTAGTTTTCCTAGAAATAATAAAAAAAAATAGATTTCAAAAAGTAGATAGATTTAATGGAAAAGCTAGATTTCAAAAAAGATAGATTTAATACAAAAGCTTAGAAAAGATAGATCTCATAGAAATAACAGATTTAATGGAAAAGCTAGATTTAAGAAAAGATAAATTTAATATAAAATCTAGATTTCATAGAAAAACTAGATTTCAGAAAAGCTAGATTTCATAGAAAAGATAGATTTCAGAAAATATATATTTAATAGAAAAATTAGTTTTCATAACAATAATAGAAAATATAGAAAATTTAATTTCAAAAAAGATAGATTTAATAGAAAAGATAGATTTCAAAAAGTATAGAAATAATAGTGAAGCTGGATTTCCAAAAAGATATAAATAATAGAAAAGATAGATTTTGTAGAAAATATAGAAATAATAAAAAAGCTAAATTTCAGAAAAAACAGAAAAGCTAGATTTCAAAAAAGATAGGAAGTCTAGATTTCATAGAAATAATAGAAAAGCTAGAAAATATTGTTTTAAAAAAAGATAGATTTGATAGAAAAGCTAGATTTCAAAAAAGCCAGATTTAATAAAAAAAGGTAGATTTCAGATTTAATACGAAAGGTACATTTAAGAAATAATATAAAAGCTAGATTTCAAAAAAGATAGAAATAGAATAGCTAGATTTCATAAAAGATAGATTTAATAGAAAAACACCATTTCAAAAAAGATAGACTTAATAGAAAAGCTAGATTTCATAGAAATAATAGAAAAGTTAGATTTTATAGAAATAATATAAATGTTAGATTTCAAAAAATATAGATTTAATAGAAAATTTAGATGTAATAGAAAATTTAGATTTCATAGAAATAATAGAAAAGAAAGAAAAGCTAGATCTCAAAAAAGATAGATTTCATAGAAGCTAGATTTAATAGAAAAGCTAGATTTTAGAAAAGTTAGGTTTAATAGAAAGGGTAGATTCAAGTTAGATTTAAAAAAAATATAGAAAAGTTAGAAAAACTAGACTTCAAAAAAGATAGATTTGATAGAAAAGATAGATTTCAAAAAAGATAGATTGAATAGAAGAACTAGATTTCAAAAAAGATGGATCTAATACAAAACATAGATTTCATAGAAATAATAAAAATGATAAAAAAGTTGGATTTCATAGAGAAGCTAGACTTAAAAAATGATATATTTAATAGAAAAACTAGATTTCAAAAAATATAGATTTAATAGAAAAGTAAGATTTCAAAAAAGATAGATTTAATAGAAAAGCTAGATTTAAAAAATAATAGCAAACTAGATTTCAAATAAGATAGAAATAGAAAAGCTAGATTTCAAAAATAATAGCAAACTGGATTTCAAAAAAGATAGAAATAAACAAGCTAGAGTTCAAAAAGATACATTTAATAAAAAAACTAGATTTCACAAAAGATAGATTTAATAGAAAAGCTAGATTTGAAAAAAGGTAGATTTAATAGAAAACCTAGATTTAATAGAAAAACTAGGTTTCATACAAAAGTTAGAAAAGCTAGATTTTTAAAAAGATAGATTTTAAAGCAAAGCTAAAATTCATAGAAAAGATAGATTACAGAAAATCTAGATTTAATAGAAAAGATACATTTAATATAAAACGTAGATTTCAGAAAAGATAGATTTAATAAAAAAACTACATTCCATAGAAATAATAGAAAATATAGAAAATGTAGATTTTACAAAAGATAGATTAAATAAAAAACTAAATTTAAAAAAACATAGAAATAATAGAAAAGATGACTTTTAAAAATGATAGCACTAACAAAAAAACTAGATTTTGAAAAAGATAGAAATAATAGAAAAACTAGATTTCATAGAAAATATAGAAATAATAGAAAATCTAGAAAAACTAGATTTCAAAAATAATAGATTTAATAGAAAATCTAGAAAAACTAGATTTTATTAGAAAATCTAGATTTCATAAATGATAGATTTAATAGAAAAAATAGATTTCAGATAAGAGAGATTTAATAGAAAAGTTAGATTTCATACAAATAATAGAAAAACGACATTTCAAAAAAAATAGATTTAAGAAATATGCTAGCTTTCAAAAAATATAGAAATAATAGAAAAGAAAGATTTCAAAAAAAAGATAGAAAAACTAGATTTCATAGAAAAGATACAAATATTAGAAAACCTAGAAAAGACAAATTTCAGAGAAATAACAGAAAAGCTCGAAAAGCTAGATTTCAAAAAAGATAGATTTGATTAAAAAAACTAGATTTCATAGAAAACATAGATTTAATATAAAAATTAGATTTCAAAAAACATAGATTTAATAGAGAACGTATATTTCATAGAAATAATACAAAAGCTACATTTCATAGAAAAGATAGATTTCATAAAATATAGACCTAATAGAAAAGCTAGATTTCAAAAAAGATAGATTTAATAGAAAAACTAGATTTCAAAATAGATAGAAATAATAGAAAATCTAGATTTGAGAAATAAAAGAAAAGCTAGAAAAGCTAGATTTCGAAAAAGATAGATTTAATAGAAAAACTTGATTTCAAAAAAGATAGATTTAATAGAAAAGTTAGATTTTAAAAAACATAGATTTAATAGAAAAGCTAGATTTCAAAAAAGATAGAAATAGAAAATCTAGATTTCAAAAAATTGATTTAATAGAAAAAATATATTTCAAAGAAGGTAGAAATAATAGAAAAGCTAGAAAAAAGATAGAAATAATAGAGAAGCTAGATTTCAGAAATAATAAAAAAGCTAGAAAAACCAGATTTCAAAAAAGATAGAAAAACTAGATTTCAAAAATATAGAGATGGAAAAGCTAGAAAAACTAGATTTTAGGAAAACTAGAAAAATTAGATTTAATAGAAAAATTAGAATTCGAAAGATAGAAAAGATAGAATTCATAAAAGATGGAAAAACTAGAATTCAAAAGATGGAAAAAATAGATTTCAAAAAATATAGAAAATCTATATTTCAATTTAGCTATAATGAATAGAAAAGCTGGAATTCAAAAAAGAAAAGAAAAGCTAGATGTCAAAAAAGATAAAAAATCTAGATATCAAAAAAATAGAAAAGCTAGATTTCAAAAAAGATAGAAAAGTTAGATTTAAAAAATATAGAAAAGCTAGATTTAATAGAAAAGATAGAATTCAAAAAAGATAGAAACACTAGATTTCAAGAAAGATAGAAAAGCTAGATTTAATAGAAAAGCTAGATATAAAAAAAGATAGGGAAACTAGATCTCAAAAAAGATACAAAAGCGAGATTTCAATCTAGCTAGATTGAAGATAGAAAACATGATTTCAAAAAAGATAGAAATGTTATATTTGAAAAAAGATAAAAAAGCTAGATTTCAGAAAAGATAGAAAATCTAGATTTCATAAAAGATGGAAAAGCTAGATTTCAGAAAATATGGAAAAGCTAGATTTCATAAAAATAATAGAAAAGCTAGAAAAGCTAGATTTCAAAAAAAAAAAAATATAATTGAAAAGCTAGATTTCAATAACAATAGAAATAATGGAAAAAACTAGATTTCATAGAAAAAATAGAATCAATAGAAAAACTGGATTTCAAAAAAGATAGAAAATCTAGATTTCATAAAAAACCTAGATTTCATAGAAAGGCTAGATTTCAAAAAAGTTAGATTTCAAAAAATATACAAATGCTAGATTTCAAAATATATAGAAAAACTAGATTTAAAAAAGATACAGATAGAAAGCTAGATTTCAAAAAGATACAAATAAAAAACCTAGATTTCATACGAAAGCTAGAAAAGATAGATTTAGGAAAAGCTAGATTTAATAGTAAAGCTAGAAAATCTAGAATTAATAGAAAAGTTATATTTCAAAAAAGATAGAAAAGCTAGATTTCAAAATACATAGATATAGAAAAGATAGATTTCAAAAAAGATAGATTTAATAGAAATGCTAAATTGAATACAAAAGATTGATTTAATAGAAAAGCTATATTTCAAAAAAAGATGAAATTAATAGAAAAGTTATAAAAAAGATAGAAATAATAGAAAAACTAGATTTCAAAAAAGCTAGATTTAATAGAAGAGCTAGAAAATCTAAAACTAATAGAAAAGCTAGATTTCAAAAAGATAGAAAAGCTAGATTTCAAAATAGATAGAAATAGAAAAGCTGGATTTCAAAAAATATAGATTTAATATAAAAGCTAAATTTCTTAGAAAATAAAAATTCAATACAAAAGATAGATTTAATAGAAAAACTCAATTTCAAAAAAGATAGATTTCATAGAAAAGCTAGATTTCAAAAAAAATAGAAATAAAAAAGCTATATTTTAAAAAAGTTAGATTTAATAGAAAATCTAGATTTCAAGAAAGATTGATTTTATAGAAAAGTGAGCTTTCAAAAATGATAGATTTAATAGAAAAACTATATTTCAAAAAATATATATTTGATAGAAAAACAAGATTTTAAAAAAGATAGAATTAAAAGAAAAGCCATATTTCAAAAAGATAGAAACCAAGCAGAAATGCCAGGGTCAAATGTCAAAGACCCTGCCCCTGTCTCATCATCTGAAGTTTAAATGATGTCTGCTCTCATGGTTGTTTGTAAATTTTGATTTTAAATTACTGTTATGTTTGTAAATATTAAAGTAGAAACTCAGATAGTACAAGCTAGTCATAGACGCAAGAAACAATTCCAATTTTGGGATGCAAACCATGTTTTTAGAAGGCCAATAAACGTGGTTTCCCTCCTGGGCAGGTTGAGGCCAAGAATGACTTTATATTTTGTAACCTGTCTTAAAATATAAATAGAAATGGCATGGACACACCGAACCTACAAAAAAAAAAAAAAAAAGATAGAATTAGTAGAAAGCGAGATTTCAAAAATAATAGAAAATCTAGATTAACTGGATTTCAAAAAAAAATATGAAAATCTAGATTTCATAAAAGAGAGATATAATAGAAAACTTAGATTTCAAAAAAGATATATTTAATAAAAAAAACTAGATTTCATAGAAATAATAGAAAAGCTAGAAAATCTAGATTTCAAAAAATATGGATTTAATAGAAAATCTATATATCATAGAAATAATAGAAAAAATAGAAAAGATATATTTCATAGAAAATCTAGATTTCATAAAAATAACAAAAAAGATAGAAACGATAGATTTTATAGAAAAGCTAGATTTTAGAAATAATAGAAAAAACTAGATTTCAAAAAATATAGAAATAGAAAAGCTAGATTTCAAAAATGAAAGAAATTTAATAGAAAAGCTAGATTTAATAGAAAACCTAGATTTCAGAAAAGATAGATTTAACAAAAAAGCTAGAAAGAAGATATAAATAATAGAAAAGTTATAAAGACTATAATTCAAAAAAGATAGAAATAGAAAAGCTAGATTTCAAAGAAGATAGAAATAATAGAAAATCTAGATTTCAAAAAAGATAGTAATTAATAGAAAATCTAGATTTCAAAAAAGATAGATTTAGTAAAAAAACTAGATTTCAAAAAGATAGAAATAATAAAAAAACTAGATTTCAAAAAAATTGAAATAATCGAAAAGCTAGATTTCGTAGAAAAGATGGAAATAATAGAAAATCTAGAAAACTAGATTTCAAAAGTAATAGATTTATTAGAAAAGAAAAGAAAAGAAACGTAGATTTAAAAAATGCTAGATTTAAAAGAAAATATACATTTCAGAAAAGATAGATTTAATAGAAAACTTATATTTCATAAAAATAATAGAAAAACTAAAAAAATATAGATTTCAAAAAATATAGATTTAATAGAAAATCTAGATTTCATAAAAATAATAGAAAAGCTAGAAAAACTAGATTTCAAAAAGACGGATTTATAGAAAATCTAGATTTTAGAAATAAAGGAAAATCTAGAAAAAATAGATTTCAAAGAAGATAGAAATATAAAAGCTAGATTTCAAGAAAGATAGATTTAATAGAGAAGCCAGATCTCAAAAAGGATAGATTTAATAGAAAAGCTAGATTTCATAGAAAATATAGATTTGATAGAAAATATAGATTTAAAAAAATAGAATTAATAAAAAACTAGATTTCAAAAAAGATAGAATTTATAGAAAAGCTAGAAAAACTAGATTTCTAAAATAATAGAAAAACTAGAAAAGCTAGTTTTCAAAAAGATAGATGTAATATAAAAACTATATTTCATAGAAATGATAGAAAATATAGAAAACATAGATTTCATAGAAAAACTACATCTCATAGAAATAAAAGAAAATCTAGAAAACATAGATTTCATAGAAAATCTAGATTTCAAAAAAGATAGATTTAATATAAAAAACTAGATTTCAAAAAGGATAAATTTAATAAAAAAGCCTAGTTTCAATAAACATAGATTTAATAGAAAAGCTAGATTTTAGGAATAATAGAAAAACTAATTTTCATACAAAAGATAGATTTCAAAAATGATAGATTTAATAGAAACACTAGATTTCAAAAAAGATAGAAATAATAGAAAAAACTAGATTTCAAAAGAAATAGAAATAATATACAAAAACTAGATTTAAAAAAAATTGAAATAATAGAAAAGATATATTTCAAAAAAGATAGATTTAATAGAAAAGCCAGATTTCAAAAAAAGAGAATTAATAGAAAAGATAGATTTCAAAAAAGATAGAATTAATAGAAAAGGTAGATTTCAAAAATGATAGAAAAACTATGAAAACTAGATTTACTGTAAAAATTAGATTTAAAAGGGATAGATTTTAACAAAAACTAGATTTCATAAGAAAGCTAGAAAAACTAGATTTCAGAAAAGATAGAAAGATAAAAGCTAGAAAAACTATATTTCAAAAAGGATAGAATTAATAGGAAAATCTAGAAAATCTAGATTTCAAAAATGATAGGAAAACTAGAAAATTTAGATTTCAAAAAAGATAGATATAATAGAAAAGCTAGAATTTAATGAAGATAGATTTAATAGAAAAGCTAGATGTCATAGAAATAATAGGAAAACTAGAAAAGGAGACTTAATCAAAATTTTAGATTTCAAAGAAGATAAAGATAGATTTAATAGAAAAGATAGATTTAAAAAAAAATAGACTTACAAGAAAAACTAGATTTCAAAAGCAATAGATTTAGTAGAAAAACTAGATTTCAAAAATGATAAATTTAATAGAAAAACTAGATTTCAAAAATGATAAATTTAATAGAAAAACTAGATTTTCGAAAAGAGAGAAATAGTGGAAAAGCTAGATTTCAAAAAAGATAGAAACAATAGAAAAGATAGATTTCAAAAAAGATAGATTTAATAGAAAAAATAGATTTAAAAAAATAGATTTAATAGAAAATCTAGATTTAAAAAAAGATAGATTTAATAGAAATCTAGAAAGAAAAGATGGAAAAGCTAGAAAAGCTAGATTTTAAAAGAGATAGATTTAGTAGAAAATCTAGATTTCAATAAAGATAGATTTAATAGAAAAGCTAGATTTAAAAAAAAAATATTTAATAGAAAAACTAGATTTAAAGAAAGATAGGTTTAGTAGAAAAGTTGGATTTAATAGAAAAGTTAGATTTCATAGAATTAAAAGAAAAACTAGAAAAACCTAGATTTTAAAAAAGATGGATTTAATAGAAAAACTAGATTTCATAGAAAAAATATATTTAATACAAAAATTAGATTTCAAAAAGGGTAGATTTAAAAGAAATAATAGAAAAACTGGATTTCAAAAAAGATAGATTTAATAGAAAAGCTAGATTTCATAAAAGATAAAAATAAGAGAAAAAATAAATTTCAAAAAGGATGTAAATGATAGAAAAGATAGATTTTATAGAAAAGATAGAAATAATAGAAAATCTATATTTAAGAAAAGATAGAAAAACTAGATTTCAGAAAATATAGAAAAGCTAGATTTCATAGAAATAATATAAAAGATAGAAAACCTAGATTTCAAAAAATATAGATATAATAAAAAGCTAGATTTCAGATTTAATAAAAAAAATACAATTTAGAGATAATAGAAAAGCTAGATCTCAAAAAAGATAAAAGATAGATTTAAATGAAAAACTAGATATCAAAAAAAGAATATATTTAATAGAAAAGCTAGATTTCAAAAAATAATAGATTTAATAGAAATGGTAGAAAAAAAGATATAAATATTAGAAAAGCTATAAATAAAATACAAATAAAAGAAAGTCTAGATTTGAGAAATAATAGAAAAACTAGAATTCAAAAAAGATAGATTTAATAGAAAATATAGATTTAATAGAAAAGCTAGATTTCATAAAAATAATAGAAAATCTAGAAAAGCCAGGTTTCAAAAAAAGATAGATTTAGTAGAAAAGATATATTTAATACAAAAAAAAAAAGATTTCAAAAAGTGAAGATTTAATAGAAAATCTAGATTTCAAATAAAATGGATTTAATATAAAAGCTAGATTTCAGAGAAGATGGATTTAATAGAAAAGCTAGATTTCAAAAATATGGATTTAATAGAAAAAATGGGTTTCAAAAATGATGGATTTAATAGAAAAGGTATATTTCAAAAGAAATCGATTTAATAGAAAAACCTGATTTAAAAAAAAATAGAATTAATAGAAAAGCTAGATTTCAAAAAAGATGGATTTAATAGAAAAGCTAGATTTCAAAAAGGATGGATTTAATAGAAAAGATAGATTTCATAGAAATAATTGAAAAACTAGAAAAAACTAGATTTCAAAAAGGATAGATTTAATAGAAAAACTAGATTTCAAAGAAAAGATAGAATGATAGAAAAACTAGATTTAGAAAAAAAAAAGATTTAATAGAAAACCAAGATTTCATAGAAATAATGGAAAAATTATATTTCTTAGAAATTTTAGAAAAGCTAGATTTCATTCAAAACCTAGATTTCAAAAAAGATAGAAAAGCTAGATTTCGGAAATAATAGAAAAGCTATATTTCAAAAAAGGTAGAAATAGAAAAACTAGATTTCAAAGAAGATGGATTTTATAGAAAAGCTAGATTTCAAAAAAGATAAACTTAATACAAATTTTAGATTTTAAACAAGATAGAAATAATAGAAATTTATGTGTGTGAAATAATAGAAAAACTAGATTTCAAAAGAGATAGATTAAATAGAAAAAATAAACTTCAAAAAAGATAGATTTAATAGAAAATCTAATTTCATAAAATATTAGAAAAGCTAGATTTCATAGAAATGATAGAATTAATTGAAAAACTAGATTTCCAAAAAGATAGATTTAATAGAAAAGCTAGATTTTATAGGAAAACTAGATTTTAGAAAAGCTAGATTTCACAGAAAAGATTGATTTCAAAAAAGATATATTTAATAGAAAGGTTAGATTTCATATAAATAATAGAAAAGCTAGAAAAACTAGATTTCAAAAAAGATGGATTTAATAGAAAAGCTAGATTTCTAAAAAGATAGAAATAATAGAGAAGCTGGATTTCAAAAAAGATAGAAATAATAGAAAACTAGGCTTCATTCCAAAGATGGATTTCATAAAATATAGAAAAGGTAGATTTCAGAAAAAATAGAAAATCTAGATTTGATAGAAATAATAGAAAAACTAGAAAACCTAGATTTCAAAAAAGATGAATTTTATAGAAAAGCTAAATTTCAAAGCACTAGATTTAATAGAGAAACTAGTTTTCACATTTAATAAAAAAGGTAAATTTCAGAAATAATAGAAAAGCTAGATTTAAAAAAAATAGATTTAATAGAAAAACTAGATTTAAGAAAGGATAGGTTTAATAGAAAAGTTGGATTTAATAGAAAAATTAGCTTCCATGGAATTAAAAGAAAAATTAGAAAAAACATAGATTTTAAAAGAGATAATAGGAAAGCTAGATTTCATAGAAAAAATAGATTTAATAGAAAATTTAGATTTCAAAAAGGGTAGATTTAATAGAAAAGATAGATTTAATAGAAATAATAGAAAAGCTAGATTTCAAAAAAGATAGATACAATAGAAAAGCTAGATTTCAAAAAAGATAAAAATAATAGAAAAAACAAATTCAAAAATGATGTAAATAATAGAAAAGCTAGATTTTATAGAAAAGATAGAAATAATAGAAAATCTTTATTTAAGAAAAGATAGAAAAACTAGATTTCAAAAAATATAGAAAAGCTATATTTCATAGAAATTATAGAAAAGCTAGATTTCAAAAAATATAGATATAATAAAAAAACTAGATTTCAGATTTAATAGAAAAATTACATTTCAGAGATAATAGAAAAGCTAGATCTCAAAAAAGATAGAAATAGAAAAGCTAGATTTCATAAAAGATAGATTTAAATGAAAAGCTAGATATCAAAAAAATAATATATTTAATAGAAAATCTAGATTTCAAAAAAGATAGATTTAATAGAAAAGATAGAAAAAAAAGATATAAATAGTAGAAAAGCTATAAATAAAATAGAAATAGAAGAAAATCTAGATTTGAGAAATAATAGAAAAACTAGAATTAAAAAAAAATAGATTTAATAGAAAATATAGATTTAATAGAAAAACTGGATTTCATGAAAATAATAGAAAATCTAGGTTTCAAAAAAATATAGATTTAATAGAAAGGATAGATTTAATAAAAAAAAGCTAGATTTCAAGAAAGATAGGTTTAATATAAAATATAGGATTAAAAAAAGATAGATTTAATAGGGAAAAAAAAAAAGATTTCAAAAACTGAAGATTTAATAGAAAATCTAGATTTCAAATAAGATGGATTTAATATAAAAGATAGATTTCAAAGAATATGAATTCAATATAAAATCTAGATTTGAAAAAATATGGATTTAATATAAAAGATGAGTTTCAAAAATGATGGATTTAATAGAAAAGGTAGATTTCAAAAGAAATTGATTTAATAGAAGAAATAGATTTAAAAAAATAGAATTAATAGAAAAGCGAGATTTCAAAAAAGATGGATTTAATAGAAAAGCTAGATTTCAAAAAAGTTGGATTTAATAGAAAAGATAGATTTCATAGAAATAATTGAAAAACTAGAAAAAACTAGATTTCAAAAAGGATAGATTTAATAGGAAAACTAGATTTCAAAGAAAAGATAGAATGATTGAAAAACTGGATATAAAAAAAAAATAGATTTAATAGAAAACCAAGATTTCATGGAAATAATTGAAAAACCAGATTTCTTAGAAATAATAGATTTCAAAAAAGATAGAAATAATACAAAAACTATATTTCATAGAAAAGATGGATTTCAGAAAAGATAGAAAAGCTAGATTTTAGAAAAATAGAAGATCTAGATTTCATAGAAATAATAGAAAATCTAGATTTCAAAAACGATAAATTTGATAGGAAAGCTAAATTTCATAACTCTAGATTTAATAGAGAAACTAGTTTTCAGATTTAATAAAAAAAATAGACTTAAAAAATAATAGAAAAGCTAGATTTAAAAAAAAAAAGGATAGGTTTAATAGAAAAGTTGGATTTAATAGAAAAGTTAGTTTTCATAGAATTAAAAGAAAAACTAGAAAAACCTAGATTTAAAAAAAATGGATTTAATAGAAAAACTAGATTTCATAGAAAAATAGATTTAATAGAAAATTTGGATTTCAAAAAGGGTAGATTTAATAGAAAAGATAGATTTAGTAGAAATAACAAAAAAGCTAGATTTCATAGAAAATGTAGATTTCAAAAAAGATAGATTTAATAGAAAATCTAGATTTCAAAAAGGATAAAAATAATAGAAAAAATAAATTTCAAAAAAAATGTAAATAAATAGAAAAGCTAGATTTTATAAAAAAGAGAGAAATAATAGAAAATTTATGTTTAAGAAAAGATAGAAAAACTAGATTTCAGAAAATATAGAAAAGCTAGATTTTATAGAAATAAGACAAAAAATAGAAAAGTGATATTTCAAAAAATATAAATATAATAAAAAAGCTAGATTTCATATTTAATAGAAAAATTGCATTTCGGAGATAATAGAAAAGCTATATCTCAAAAGAGATAGAAATAGAAAAGTTAGATTTCATAAAAGATAGATTTAAATGAAAAGCTAAATATCAAAAAAATATATATTTAATAGAAAAGATAGATTTAATAGAAAATATATAAATAATAGAAAAGCTATAAATAAAATAGAAATAAAAGAAAATCTAGATTTGAGAAATAATAATAAAAACTATAATTCAAAAAAGATAGATTTAATAGAAAAGATAGATTTCATAAAAATAATAGAAAATCTAGAAAAACTAGATTTCAAAAAAAAAGATTTAATAGAAAAGATGGATTTAATAAAAAAGCTGGATTTGAAAAAAGATAGGTTTAATATAAAATATAAAACTCAAAAAAGATAGATTTAATAGAAAAAAAATGATTTCAAAAAATGAAGATTTAATAGAAAATATAGATTTCAAATAAGATGGATTTAATATAAAAGCTAGATTTCAAAGAAGAAGGATTTAATAGAAAATATGGGTTTCAAAAATTATGGATTTAATAGAAAAGGTAGATTTCAAAAGAAATCGATTTAATAGAAAAAGCAGATTTTAAAAAAATAGAATTAATAGAAAAACTAGATTTCAGAAAAAATGGATTTAATAGAAAAGCTAGATTTCAAAAAAGATGGATTTAATAGAAAAGATATATTTCATAGAAATAATTTAAAAACTATAAAAAAATAGATTTCAAAAAGGATAGCTTTAATAGAAAAACTAGATTTCAAAGAAAAGATAGAATTATAGAAAAACTAGATTTAAAAAAATATATATATTTAATAGAAAACCAATATTTCATATAAATAATTGAAAAACCAGATTTCTTAGAAATAATAGAAAAGCTAGATTTCAATGAAAACCTAGATTTCAAAAAAGATAGATTTTTTTTTTTTCTAAGTGTGACTAAATCTATTAATTTATAAAAATACTGTTACAAAACTGCCACAGCTGCTGCTGTGAAAGCCAGACAGCTGGGGTTGATCAACAGAAATGTTCTTGAGAATTCTGGGTCGCCCATAGCGGGAAACCGACACATTAAGTACTAGTATCTGGGCCGCCCATGAAAGGGAAACCGGCCTTAAGTTTATACAAAACATGTAAATAGCAACAAAAAAACTAGAAACATCTTTCTGCCCAACAGGTGGGCATCTAGAACAAAAAAACTTGAAAATTCCAGCAATAAAAGAGCCAGGGGGGTCAACCCTCATGCTCTGAAGACATTGGTTCCTCTTCAATTCTGCATGCATATTCATTCTTGTCGCTGTTGTCCTCCTTTCCTGCTTGACTGTCAGTCTTCATGTCCTAGTTCTCAGCATCAGAACGCATCCCAATTTGAAGAGTGGGGTTGGGGCGAGGGTCAATAGGAGGGGTGGGGGAAGCAGTGAGAGGGATTTCTTCGCGCAGGGAGACTGTGATGAGAGCAGTAATGATAGAGTCGAAGGAGGTGCAGTGGAAGCGGAGCTCAGCGTTCTGGGTGGTTTGCCTGATGGTGGACCCCCGAAACCTGCTGCCTTGAGGGTTGAGTCGACTGGGAGGGGCAGAAACGCCAGGAGGAAGGGGCTGACTGGGTTGAACGGGAGGGTCGGGAGGGGAGGACTGACAGGGAGGCCCAGGAGGAGCAGAGGGCTGACTAGGAGTGCCACCAAAAGCACGCGCACGTCCACGTCCCCTGCCAGCAAGACATGAACTCTCGGCACGACGCCCTCTGCCTCTGCCTCTGCCTGCACCTCTGCGTGAGGCTGGCGAGGGAGTGTGATCATCGGTCTCAGAGGAGGAGCTCAGTTCAGAAAGAGGCGAGGGAGGAGGGACAGAGGCTTGGCCTCGACTGACGCCACGCCGAAAACGCATTCGTTGCCTGAGGCGTGGCATTGCTAGCAGAAGGTGTCGCAGGCGAGGCCGGCCTAAGAAGGGGTCGGGAGCTTGGAAAGCAGAGTGAAGACCACTAGGGTGGCGCAAGCCAGTCAAAAGAGCCGAAGAGCTGGAGACCCAATTAGCAGAGAGACATCTACCCTGTGAATGCAAATCGAAGCTGAAAGGAAGCAAAGTACCTGTGATGAGCACATCCGGGGCACCAGACGAAGCGGAGGCGCAGCAGAAAGGGCTGTTGGAGAAGTGGACACCCGGTAACGTCTCCAGGCAGGCCAGAATGCAGCAACGACGCCCAGTCTGCGTTTTATAGCTCGAATTGGCGAAACCGGGCAGGCAAACACTGCGCAAGGGAATTAGAGGTCTCTCATGGCTCCCGCCTTGCTGCTCATCCTCCATAGCGAAAACAATCAACAACACAATCGCCATATACCACAGAGCCAGGGTGCAATAACTACCACGCTGATCAACCCGAGGCGTATTAATAACGCGAGCAGATGGAATGCTCGGGGCCATGTGGGCACAACACGCAAGCATCGTTGGGAGCTGCGCAGGTGCCCTTGGCACATTAATGCTCCACCACATCCGCATCCGGCGTTCAAAAAAT